>JAEBUQ010000023.1:0-359025 GCA_023014435.1 Amanita fuliginea
TTTTAGTAAACTATGAACTCATCTGCCCAGCGGACGGTTAACGGAGTGAAAAGAGTTTTTGATAGGATACACGTTGTATAGCGTTCCCTAAACCCTAAACCCGTGAGTTATTTCCATTAGTCGTATACCCGACCATAGTCGAACAAATTATGCTAATAACATTTCTGTTGTGCTTTAGAAACCCTAAAGAACCCTACCACTAGGTAAGGCCACACGCTTGAAGACCCCTTGGTCACGTGCCCGGCAACCGGCAGTCTTGGTCCGGTCCGGGCCGTCACGTGTTTCAAGAAGTCTCGTGATTTACTGATCACGTGCTGCGATCTAGGCCCAAGGGCCTAGATCGTGGTCCCGAATTAGTGAGTCAGCATCCCAATGGAGCTAATGCCCCATTAGGATACATTGCAAGTTCACATGGCTTGTCAAGCGTGTGCTGGCAGTAAGTACCGGCCCGAAGTACCATCGGTCCGGATTTCTATTGTCGCTAAGTGACTGTTCTCACATTCATAGCGCCCAAGAGCGCCCATGTTTTGTGTCGACTCACATGCACTGCCAGCGCAACAGCAATTTAGCCAAATCTAGTTGAGCCGGGACATCGGTTTGCATTCAAACTCAGCTCAGCAAGGTATATAAGTCGCTCAAGAGGCCTGAAGAGCCTTAGCGAAACTTGTCTCTGCACCACCATCATCGGTGGTCACAAGTTGCCTCTTGGTTCTTACACTCGACACCACTCGTCACGGCGACCTTCGGCCGCCGCTCCTCAACCCTAAACCCCTGCAGACGCCCAATTCCACAGCATTTTTTCACCATCATCGGCATCCACTGCATCAAGGGCGACCGGCCTACAAGATCGCGGCGGTTGACACCCACGCCTTCTTTGACCATAGCTGGCCATGGTAGCCCTGTCATGGCTCATGTCGATAGGATTGAAACTACCCGTTATCACTTGACGACACGGGTTGTCCTGCCTGAAGCTGAGGAGAAGTTAGCCCCGAGCTGCGAACGACATGTCAAAGCCACACGAACGTGACATGGCCACGGATATAGATCTCGTCCTCTTTGCCCTACAACTCGCGTTGTGCATCATCATTCGGGGCAGCTCTACAGCAAGAAGTCAGTGCGTATACTGACATTAATATGCGATACTTAATTACCTTACATGGACATGCACAACGTGACATTGTAATTGTTCGGGGTGAGCCTGACTTTATCCCATTTTCTGTGGCCTTCATTTGTGCCTCTTGCTTGGTTCTCAATCTAGTATTTTCGCCTCGTCGGAATCGTCATCCTCGTCCAGGACAATAAAGCCGCCAAGCGCTTCGGCTTTCAAGCTGATAACTTCGTAATGTCTGGCCGCCGTCTTGATCTTCGTCATCGTTGACATGCGAATTAGTTGCTTCGGCCCATCATTGAACAAGTCGTTCGTTACCATGAGCTCATGTTCACCCACTTTCACGGTTCGGTGAACTTAATCCGAGCCCGAGGGCCCGGCGCTCCCAGAATTGGCTGTAGCACTGTAACGGCGTGTTTGGCTGCGCATTTATGGAGGCGAGGGTAGCCAGAAGAGGGTCTGGCACAAAGAAGGATGCACCGAGGACCCAAGTACCCAATACCTGATGTTATTCAATTGTGGATGACGGTGAGACCGATGTTGAGCGGCTGAGCCCGACGAGACACAAAACGTGGCTGGACGGAGCCTGCGTTTTGTAAAGAAAAAAAAAGCGGATGCATTTCCTGCACACTGTGACAGGGACTTGGCGCGTCAGTCACATGTCACATTTCAGTCACGAATCAGTCAACAAACACAAACACAGCCTACATGAGCAAACGGAAAGAGCGCGAGGAGCGCGAGCAGGATGAAGAGCAAGAACATCCAAGTCATGGGTCCGTGCCAGCGTCTTGTTCCTGCAAAACATATGCTCATATCAGACGTAGATCTACCTTGTTCGTGTCCAATCTGCCCTATAACATGACGTCCACAGACCTGCAAACCCTCTTCTCCGACATCGCTCCTGTGCGTAATGCATTCGTAGTATGTGAATTGGGAACGGGCGTGTCCAAAGACGTTGGTTATATCTCTTTTTCGATGCGTGAAGACGCGCAATTGGCAGTCGACAAGATCAATACCGAGGGCTTGACCCTTGTAGGCCGCAAGTTGCGGATTCAATGGGCAGATAACAAGGTATGTATCCGGTGAACTCGTGTCGCTTGAAATTTTGATCTGGTGTCGCTCCATGCAATAGGCCAAAGTGAAAAAAGACAGAAGTGATACAAACGATCAAAAAAAGCCACGGCCACAACCGCGGATCAACAGGACAAGCCAGGATCCCCTGGCTATCCGCACCGTTATCATCTCTGGTCTGCCACCTTCTGTAGACTCCAAGTCGCTGTGGAAGAAGATCAGCAAATACGAGGGTGCAGAAAAGATCGAATGGCCCGTATTAGGTGACGATGGAGTCGAAAATTCATCCTCAGGCAAGTCACCATACCCCTTGCGTCCACGTTCTCATTCTGAATGAGAATGTTCAAAAGCCCATGCCCTCTTCTCCACGCCCGCCTTGGCACTTGACGCAGTCAACAAGTTGCACGCCCATGTCTTCAAAGGTTCTCTACTCTCCGTCACGCTCAAAAAACGGCTCGATGCTCTTGTATCCCACAAGACGCCGTCCGCGAGCTTCCACACTACTCCCAGTCACGCACACTGCCTCATTGTCCGTAACATCCCCTTTTCCGCTGCAGCTCAAGACCTCCGGTCGGTATTCCTCCCATTTACCCCATCAATGTCCCCCAGTACCTCCTAGTTCAGAACAGGCCAACAAGGCGCAGAAGGACTCTCAAGACGACGATGATGTCCCGCAGTTGACCAGGCCAGAACGGAACAAGGGCTTTGCATTCGTCTGGTTCTACTCTCGTAAGGATGCTGAAAACGCGATGCAAGAGCGCAACGGCACCGTCCTCCGTGCGGGCGTGGCAAAGGAGTTCGTCAAGGGCAAGCAGAAAAGGAAGAAGGAGAGGAGAATGGAGCTGAAACTTGCAAAGGCAAAGGTGAAAGTCTCTGTCAATGGGGACGGAAACGAAGACGATAGTGGCGAGGATGAAGAAGCGGAGGGCAAGGACAAGAACGAACGCACGATTGCGGTTGATTGGGCTTTGAGTAAAGATAGATGGGAGGAGGCAAAAGCGAAAATCAAGCAGGCTATCGCGGACGAGGATGGAAACGACGGCGACGACGTTCAATCCGGGTTGGATGAAGAAGAGTCGGAGAGCAACGGTTTGGGAATCCACGATCACAAAGATTCGGATGAAGAAAGTGGTGATGAGAGCGAGCAAGGAGGGGAGGAAGAGGAGCGGAACCACGATGATAAGCCTGTCAAACCACAGCTCCCTCAAACTGATATTGGTACAACCTTGTTTATCCGGAACATACCATACGATGCTACTGAGGATCAGCTTCGGACACTGTAAGCACCCCCCCTTCTTTTTCGTCGTTTATAACTCAAAGTATATGTAAAGGTTTCGTTCATTTGGCCCGCTCCAATATGCTCGAATCACAATCGACCACGAAACCGGCCGATCTCGCGCAACTGGATTCGCCTGTTTCTGGAGCAAAGAAGATGCGGACAGAGTTATCGAGCAGAGTGAACTTCTCAAAGCCGAAACGACGGGCAGTAACACGATGATTGTGGTGCGTTGACATGTATCATTGCCAAGGAGTGACGATTGACTCATTCAACAAAGCCAAAAAGTAACCCATTCACTCTTCCCTCTATCCTGACGCCCGATCCGTCTGCGTCTCTCGCCCAAAACCTTGTTCTGCACGGCCGTGCACTCGACGTCATACGCGCTGTGACGCGAGACGAAGCAGGGAGGTTGAAAGAAATTGGCGAGCGCGCTCACGAAAAGGCAGACAAGCGCAACATGTACTTGTTGCGCGAAGGAGGTAACACTGCCCTTTTTACGTCTCCGTTGTTTTTGGCTCACCACAAAACGCATCTTATACTAGTCATCTTGCCCAACAGCCCATCGGCAGCCCACGTTTCTCCCACCGATCTTGAACGGAGGACTAACTCGTTCAATGCCCGCCGCGCTCTTCTCAAATCCAACCCTTCACTGTACATATCCAAAACACGGCTTAGCGTCCGGCAGATTCCCTTGTACGTCACAGAACGGGTGCTGAAACGGCTCGCCGCGTATGCCGTACGCGCTTTCGAAAAGGATGTGGCAGCCGGCGCAAGGGGACCGGTTGTCTGAAGACGAGTTGAGAGGTGCTGCAGGGCAGTCTGGCGTGGAGAGGAAGGAAGAAGCCGATGCGAGCGAAGCCGGCGACGAGAGCGATTCTCCTTCCACTGCCACCACCACGAGGATATCTAGCAAGCTCAAAGCAAAGCGGGTCCAAAAACTCACCCGGGTCCGGCACAGCGGCGGTTCTACCAACGTCAAACAGATCTAGACCAAAATCGTGCGTCAGGCGGACCGCGTTGATGCCATCACAGGAAAAGGTCGTAGTCGCGGCTACGGGTTTATTGAGATGCATACCCACGCGGATGCTCTGCGCGTGTTGAGATGGACGAACGGGAATTCGGATGTGGACGGGTTGCTCAGGGCGTGGTGGAAGGAGGAACTGGAACGGCTCATCAAAGTGGAGCGGGGTAAGCAGGGCAAGGCGAGCGAGGGCGGGGAAGAAGAAGAGAAACAAAGGGACGCGAAGTTGAAGAGAATGCTGGTTGAGTTGGAGAAGGAAAATTCGAGGAAGGAGGACCGGGGGGCAGCAGACGAAGGACGGAGTAAAAACAGAGGAACGTTGATCGTCGAATTCTCCATTGAGAATGTTCAAGTCGTTCAGAGACGAAACGCAGTGCAAATGAACAAAGCGACAGTGAGTGGCTCAGTCGTATCATGCGTTCCTTTTGATCCCGAATCGGCCATTAGCATCAGACAGAGGAAGCATCGAGCAAGGGAAAGAAGATGTTAGACGGGTCGAACAAGCCCGAACCCGAGCCATCTCATGTCAAGAACCAAAAGAAGAGTAAGCGACCACGAACTGGCGGTGGTAATAGCGGTGAGGCAGAGAAAGGCAGCCCACGGAAGAAACGGCGCATATCAGCATCACCAAAATCAACTCATGAGATAAACGAGACAAAGAAATTTGGGCAGGCGGTTGGTTCCATCATCGGAAGGAAGCGGAAAGAGAGGAGGAAAGTAAAATCGTAATATTCAATGCACTTGTGTACTCGAGGCAGAGCATGCACAGGTCGGAGTCTGACCTCGTCAGACCCGGGTCATGACAACGCTGCGCTCTGTTGCCCTGAAGCCGCTCTGTTTGCGTTTATTGATTCGTGACGCGTGACATTTGACCTCAAATCAGATACCGGCGTAGTGCTCAACACGGTGAATCGTGGTGAGAGGATTGTATACGCAATTCATGATTGACAATCCGAACTTGATGTCAGTCAGTTGTGTTCAAGGACCAGAGACTAGCAGTATTTATGTGTGAATACATGAATCAGGTGGTGGATACAAGTAGGGTGGCAGGTCACAGTCAACTTTAATATCCATAATCCCTGAGAAACTGCCTTATGACTCGAGCTCTATTCTCGGGAATGACCTGATGCCCGTACTTTGGACGCTGTGATACGAGATGGCATTGGTATGAGGGAAAATAAGACAATGACTTACTGGTCCCTGCGAAATCAAATCCTGATGCCGAGGGTAGGGTGGCGTGATAACATGAATATCATCCTCTGAATCCTTCGCTCGTATTGCATATGTATGACCCCCAACTAGAATCCAGAATGCTTCGTCGTGATGACCATCACGAATGTCGTGGATGCGATGCATCTTCCTCTGTGCAATGACTTCCACAACAATGATATTTTCGGGTGCATCGAACTGCAATGGCTCATTGTCTTTGAAGATTTTGAGCCCGGATATGCCATGTTGGACTGGGACAAGCTGGAAGGTGAACATGTCAACGTAGCAGCTGAGGTAACACTACAGGCAAGATGTTGTTTTGGGTGGGTAAAAAGTGGGTAAAAAGGTCACAAATAAAACCCCTTTTTTTTCAAAAAGAATTGCAAGCAAAATACAATTGAAATTGATAATTTCTCCAAACTTTTAGACTTGCATCCTTTAGTGACATATTTTTACTGTAAATAACTAGCAAAAATTGTCATTTTCACTTACCCCTTTGAATGCATTTTAGATTTGCTATTTTATCCCAATGTAGTGGCACAAAAACATTATCAATACTTACTCTTCTTACAAGACTTTTAGTAGCAATTTGCCACTATGAACAAGTGGCTATTTCACATGGGAAAAACATGAACAAAAGTTGCAAATACAAAATCTTTTTGCTAAAAAAGCCTTAAAAATGTTGCTAAATTTGACTATTTCTCAGATCATTTATGTCTTTCTGCAACATATTCCTCTTTAAATTATGGATTTATTGCACCTTTTACATCCATGTTGGATGTGCTACTTCATCACAAAGTGGCTTTACAAAAACATTATTTTTCATGGAAACTTTTAATACCATTTTGGACACATAATTTTCAAAAAATTTACCTCATCTTTTTATTCAAGGTTATTTTAAACATGAAATTTATGTTTTTTAAAAATCTTTTCTTTTGCTATTTTCAATGCCAAAAGATATGATTTTTTGTCCTTTTTTCACCATGTTAGCTATTCACTGACATGATCCGAGCCAGTTGAAACTTGTTAGGATCGATGCTCTCAACGCAATTCGTTCTAAGTCAACAGTAGCAAGCAGAGTCTCGGTCTGCTCCCAGCCTACTGGACAGGTTCTGGACTCTAAGTCAAACGATGACAAAGGTCAAATAAACGACGAGCTCAAAGAGATGAGAGCGAGGAGTTTTCGTTCAGAAGTTGAGAGAAGAATTCGATTAAGTTGGAACTGGAGTCTAGCTACTTTACAAGAAGGTTTATATACATAAAAGAACAAGAGAAATATAAAAGGAAACGTACAGCTAAATACCTAAGAAAGGAAATGTGAAGGTAAAGTAGCTAAAGGAGATGAGTGTCCATGAAACGCATAACGATGATTATATAATAAAGTAAGTCCGTCGACGAAAGGGAAAGAAATTGTAACATTACCCCCTTCGTATGCAAGAAGTCACCGACTTCTTAACCTGTTCCCCAACCATGGTTTCCACCATTTGTCCACCCATGATCCCTTCGCGATTTCAACCATTTGGCGATGGTGTTGACATCATGGTTAGCGGTTTCAAACCGCCATTGCAACGTCCTTGTAATATAGTCGAGCTGGACCGTTTGTTCAAGGATCGCATCGCGTTCTTCATCCGTGATGGTGTGAGGGTCAGTGGTGAGGGCGGTGTTGAGCATGGCATCGAGGGGTCCGGCAAAAAGCTGATAGTCAACGATGAAGGTGGCGAGGGCTTCCTGAGCCCGAAGAAGGGTGGCGTTGGGGATCCTGGCGAGAGGTGGTGTGGGTGGAGCGGGTAAAGGTGCTTCTTCTTCAATAACGAAGTCCGCGAGCTCATCTGGATGTTGGTGGAGGTCGGCGACGGTGGACGAAGGGGAGGCAGGCCAATTCGGGAAAAGATAATCGTCGATGGTGGTGGTGACGGTGACGAAGACCTCAATGGGGAGGTCATGGGCGGTGGCGACGAACGGGGAAGCAGCGGCGAGAGAGGGATCATAACAATGGCCACAGGCTGTGACCAAGAGCGCGAAGGCGAAAGCGACGAGGTAGGCGATGACGACGATAGCGGACATGCTGTATCGATAAGATGGGGGTGTTAGACCATTGAGTGTGGTTTAAATATCCCAAATCTCATCGTCGGAGTCCAAAGCTAAGATCTCTTCGATCTCAGGTTCCCTGGTTCTGAGAAAGTTCTCACAAGAGTTCCTAGCTGCTTCTTCTTGTTCTGATCGGGTTCTTGCATCGTCAGGGTGTGGAATACGGATTTGTTCAGGGTGTGTATGTCGTGTGACACGTATTTCTGGATTGTTCATACTAGCCTGTATTGCCTGGTTCAGAAGATCGTAATATCGTTTGGTTGCAAGTGTTATTTCCATTTGCGCTCGTGTGCGGTTAAAATTTTCACTTCCCCTTATGTTCATTCGTCGTTCATATTGCCATTGTTCCGCGGAAATGTCTCTGCCAAGCTGGATAATCCATTGTAAAGCTTCTGATAATTCAGGGAAGGTTCGTCGTAACCAAACTCTGTGATAAACGTTGTCATATTGAAAACAAGGGTGAACTGATGCTGGAAGGTAATGTGATTCGGCTTCCTGAAACGTGGGTAACTCCCCTAGATCAAAAGAGAGACGATGATACTGGGGAAGGTACTTTGATAAAGCATTATATGGGATCTCTGTATGGCCTTGTGGATGCGTTCGTTTGTGAGGAGGTAATCGTGATACTTTAGGCGGTTTTGACATCATTGGGACGTATTTCAGTTTCTGATATATAGAGAGTGTTCGTTTGGAAGGGTGTTTAAAGGCAGGAACGAACATCTGCGTGACAGAGTATCTGGTTTTGACAGTAGGAGTGTATCGTCCAACAGTTCTGCAAAATCTCTTGACATAGCGGATATTATGTTTTAATTGGAGGTTGGTGCGATAATAAGTCATAGTGTTGATTGCTTCAAAGATTTCTTCTGTTTTTATATTCTACCAAAATATCCGCAGCATTACCCAGATGTCGTTCTGGTTCCCAGGTATTGTCATTTGCTCCATAGCCTTTCCATTTGACTAAATATTGATAACCGGCTCCGCGTTTTCGATGTCCAAGGATAGCCTCGATCTCAAACTCTTCTTGTCCATTAACCATATCGGGAGGTGGCATAGTGAAATTCGGGCCGTGCATTGAGGTTTCCTTATATGGAGTGAGGAGCGATGCATGAAACACAGGGTGAATGCGCCATTGTTTCGGTAATTTCAATTTGTAAGTAACTGGTCCCATGACTTGTTCAACCTGGAAGGGTCCTTCCCGTTTTGGTGCTAACTTTCTTGATTGATATGGAATGTGGAGATTCTTGTTTTCGAGCCAAACTTTGTCACCCTTTTTGAATCTGATTGACTTGTCTCTGTATCTATGAGTGACCATTTGTCTAGCTAGTTCGTGAGCGGCTAGGGCTTCCTCTCTAGCTTTTCGGAGCATCAGAAGTCGTTCTTCTGCTGCTGGTGCGGTCATCTTGATTGCTGCTGTAGGGATAGCGATTGGATCTGATCCGTACATAAGTTGAAATGGTGATGTCTTTATTGTGTCGTGATATCGATTATTATGTGCAAATTCAGCGATGGGTAGTAGTGGTTTCCATTTATGAGGTTCATTTGCGCAGAACATTCGAAGATAAATTTCGAGTTCTTGATTTACACGTTCAGTTTCTCCATCTGTCTGAGGATGGTAGGCTGTGCTCATTCTTTGCTTCAAGGATCTTTGTAGCGATACTTTCAGGGAGTCCTTTAACAAAGGCCTGGAGCTGCGCAGTTGTTCCTTTCAATCCTGAAGTACCGATCTCCATACGGAATTTTCTGATATATTCAGGGACTGAAACATCACCCCCTACTCTGAGATTGGCTAGATTGTTCAGCGCTCTGAGAGCACTATTGACTTCTCCCCAATTGGCTAGGAAACGCTTCTTGAATTCTGCCCAGTTCGTCCAAGTAAGGGTTCCTTCTTCCTCATCATCTAATTCATCCTTGATCAGGACTTTCCAATCGTCGAGTTCCTGCCCAAGACAGGCAAGAGTAAATCAAATCTGTTTCTGTGCTTTGCCTTTATAATTATCGTCATTTAAGACAAAGTAATCTTCAAGACTTCCAATGAAAGCCTTCGCTTCGGTTCGTTTTCCTGTAAAAACGCGCATAGGCTGCGGTTTGATATCTCCTTTAGAGGCAGGTGCTGCTACGTCGGATGCCATCTTTTCTGTTTCTTCTTTCGGATCTGTAGGTTCTCCTGTTTCGTCTTTCTTCTTCCCTGATTCTGGATCTCCAAATAGACTTTGTTCGATCTGTTTCTGTTCTAGGAAGTCTTTCCAAGGCTGTATCCCTTTGTCTTGAAGTGCGTATCTATCCTGTGGTGGTGCTCCAGAGAGACTGATGAATTCGTTCCACCAGGAGGATTCTGGTTCTTCAGTGGGTGGATAAAATAGAGAATAAAAGTCCTCTTCTAGATCTTCGTTGATCCACTCGATCCAAACGTTATCTGGGAAGACTTCCTTTCCGTTTCCTTCAATATAATCACCTTCAAAGAGGGATGCTGGTACTGGTTCGTTCTTCTTCTTAGTTCCTGAGCGGAAATACCACCCTGTTCCAGTAGTCGACGGAAAAACCTCTCGTCGATCTAAATAATACTTTCGTCTGAAACGGACAGAGCCGTTCGGTGGTCTGAGGTTTGAGGTTCTGGTATCAATGGTGTCTGGCTAGTGTAGAAACACTGAGCGGTTCTGGGAGTTCCAACTTGTGTTAGGATCGATGCTCTCAACGCAATTCGTTCTAAGTCAACAGTAGCAAGCAGAGTCTCGGTCTGCTCCCAGCCTACTGGACAGGTTCTGGACTCTAAGTCAAACGATGACAAAGGTCAAATAAACGACGAGCTCAAAGAGATGAGAGCGAGGAGTTTTCGTTCAGAAGTTGAGAGAAGAATTCGATTAAGTTGGAACTGGAGTCTAGCTACTTTACAAGAAGGTTTATATACATAAAAGAACAAGAGAAATATAAAAGGAAACGTACAGCTAAATACCTAAGAAAGGAAATGTGAAGGTAAAGTAGCTAAAGGAGATGAGTGTCCATGAAACGCATAACGATGATTATATAATAAAGTAAGTCCGTCGACGAAAGGGAAAGAAATTGTAACAAAACTGGCTTGGCTCAGTTCAGGGCTGCACAACTCCCCCTGACACTCAACTTCCAATTTACTCTTGGCACTTCTATTCGGCATGGTGAATCTGCAAGATAACAGTACTCAGTGCTAGGAGGCCCTCGTATGATGGTCCATAGGACAAAATCTAGTTACAGGTCTATAAAACTCAACAAAGGTTTTCTAGGTTCCAGATTCTGGTCGTGGGTAAAGTAAGGGTCGGATAGTCCAGTGTGGGAAAATCATCACTCGTTAACGCTGTATTCAAAGCTCCCCTCCTCTATCCAGCCTTCCTTAGAAATTGCTCTCAGGCACGGCTGATGTCAAGCGCGAGATAACTTCTGAAAACAGCAATTTCGTTCTTCATGACTCTCTTGGTTACGAGACGGGAGACGAGGGGGGCTTCGTTACCTTGAGCAATTTTATCGCGGATCGCAATCGAAGGGAGGACGTCGCTGATAGGTTTCATGCAATATGGTGCTTTTGTTGTCATATTACTAGTCCAGCTTCAACTTGAAATCCTTGGCAGGCTATGTATCACTGTACCGTTTGCTGGTGCGCGAATTTTCGGTGTGATCCGTCGTGATCTATGATATATGATGCCCCGCCATGCTTCATCGTGCACGACCTTTCCACCATCAGGTCACTCCCATGCCATCGCATGGAAGAGTGGCATAAAATAATGTATATGTCGTCAGGCAGCACCTTTCCAGGTTTTTCAGTGTCCCAAGGTAATGGTGGTTGCTCACGATCAAGCACCCCTCGCAACATGGACGTTAAGTTGAAATCAACTCCATAATGGCGCTGAAAGTTGATTTTGATTTGCTCAAGATCAGGCAGACCATCATCCTGGGACATAATGGAATTCAAGATGCCTGCGCGACAAAAAGTGTTTGCTCCAATTCCCCTGCAATATATTGTTCACTACAGTTTGTTTTTTCTCCCTATTTTGACACTCACCCGACTTGTTGCCGATATTCTCCCGCTGTATCAGACCAATAAAACATTCAAATGGAAATGTCCACCACCCATGGGCCGGTCCAAAGACTCGAATGAATTCGGGAGGTGTAGAGTCACATGGTGGTTTGGAACCAACATGTGCTCTCCCTACGGTCTCGCTCCCGCCGACTACTGCGTGGAAGCTCTCTTCATCTCCCGTTTCTTTCCCCAGCACGCCAAATTCATTTGGACCTACGTCGCTGTCCTTTACTGGTCTACAATGTACCCCACCCACTGCTACCTCATCGACGTCGTCGGCGGTGCCTGCCACGCCACTGCCTTTTTCTACCTCTTCCTCCCAGATGACTTCAAAGGCCCCTCTGCCCTCACGCCTCCGCACAACTTTACCCTCCTCCCACCAAACACATACGGTCTATGAGCTCAATGACCCCCACATTGGCATGTCACACAGTGCTGCAGCTGCATCAGCCTCAGACGAGGACTGTTATGACAACGAGTACGACTCCAAATTGTCTTGCTCCCCTGGCGGACCACGGAGTGACAGATCGTACCAAGGGTAGCACAACATCCCCAACTAGGCCCCTTTCCTGCTCCTTGGGTCCCGGCCCAAGTCGAAACACCTGGCAAGGAAGCACGGGAGGACGGCAGAGTGTCAATGATTCCGGCGTCCCGGAGTTCCTGTTCCCATGCTTCAGCTAAGTAACCCCATCCGCTCAATTCCCGAACCAATCCATCAATGCAGATATCAGCACCGAGAATTTTCCCACCACATGGGGCAAATTCTCAGTCATATACTCGCTGATCGCAAAGTTACCTCCAGGACCAGACACGCGACATAGCGGAGGCATACAGAACGATACCTATTCACAAGTCCCAATTGCCAGCGGCAGTGGTGAGGATTTCAGATACACATGGTTGTTTGTGCAGACACATGCCTAGCATTTGGCGGGTCACCATCAGCGGGAGTGTATGGTCATGTCACTATTCCTGACCTGTTCTATTATATATTCTGCGCAGCTGTGCGTTTGTCAAGTATGCAAATCTGGAATTATTTGCACGCACTCGCGCTTCCTTGCCTCGAAGCTCGCTTCCCGTCTCTTCGAACGTTATCACTTCCAAACCATGTAATTCTACAATAATTAAAACTGAAACCGTTAAAGTCGAAAAAATGGACTAGAGCGTATTAAAACTGAAAAAATAAAATCAGACATTCCTTCCCCTTCATACTACGCCCCAAAGTTGCTGCTGCAGACCATATTCGATCTTGGAAAACCCCTTTCGCGCTAGATGCTGGAAACTCCACGCTCTCGTCCTTACCTCCTCATATAGCCTACAATATTCAAAGCCCTGGCTCCAGCACACGATTGCGACAAACACAAGATCCCTGAAATAGACCAGATACCGGCATCTGACGCTCTCCTCGCCTCCTTCATTGCCGAGCATTCCGGTCAGAGTTCCGGTTCATCATGCATAAAAACTAGCTTTCAGGAATCAAACACTGGCACGATCCGAAATGCCGAAACGGAGTTGGGCCAAACAGTATATTTCTTCATCGCACCTGCGTACCATGGAATGGTAACAAACCTTTCGTTCATCTCGCCCGTTCCTCCGCGAGGAAAGGAGGAATGGACAGCGAAACTGGCTGTCTTCCGAAAGCTGAGCATCTGGGATGCACTTGGAACATACCGTCCGAGGACAAGAGTCGCACTCGGTCAGAGCTCCTCCATTTCGGCAGAGCGCACAGAACTGGACCCAGCAACATTAGAATTGTGGGCAACAGATGTCAAGGGGCAAACATACAATGGCAGCAGTGCTGGGCTCAGCACGTAACTCAATAGTGGATGACTTCGGGCTCTGAGGTTCTGGTGGTCTCATGGTAGCCTTCACCTTACTTGAACCAGCACGCCCGGGCCGTTTTTTGGGAGGAACAGCGGGAGGGGCCCGGGTGCTCCCAGATATAGAGGCAATTTGCTTTCGGGGGGCATCTTCACCCGTGCATCTACGTGCAGTATTCCTCGTCCGGGCCATGGGAGGAGATGGAGAATTAGAAATAGAAGGAGAGCTTCGGACAGACGTATGCCCATGTCACGTGACAGGGAATATTGTTCAACAATCAACGTGTTTGTTTTTCTTTCCCAGTCACAACAACCTTGCGCATTCGTATGTTACATCGACGACCGCCACCTTCGGCGCCGTGATGCTGCAAGTCCACTTTAATGGCTTGTTTTAACTACAAGTGCTGCCTTTGGACTGACGCGTTGCATGGCGCTGGCATGTTACATCGACGGCTGTCATCTTCGCCGTGATGCTCCAAGTCCACTTTGGTGGGCTTGTTTTAGTTGCGGGTGTTGCCGTTGGGTCTGACGCATTGCATGGCATCCGTCAGTCAATCTGACAAGACCTGGTCATTGACGAACGTGCCATTGTCTATCTCATCGTAAAACTCCCCCTCAAGTCTCCCATAGCACCAGCACCCCAACATGACAGGAAGCTGGAGCTAGGCGTAAATGAGATCGAGCGACGCGTCCAGAGGTGCCATAGAGACTCCATGCATGGCAGGTGACTCAGTTTCGGACTATTCTACAGAATGCTATGGCACACCACGGAGATGACAGCTGTGACTACATCATTAGTATTACTAAATAATAGATCCATATTACGACTTCTACAGCACTATAGAGCGCTGTGTAGCTCTCTGGGGCTGGGGCGACAGGAATCCAGATGAAGCATGGAGTATTCTCGACTATATTGTAAATACCCTTTCACTCAATGACATAAGCTAAGATGAGAGCAACAAGGACGCGTCAGACAAGACAACTTATATAATCAAGCCTTACGCCATGGAGGAGCCCCTATGTGACAGAGTTGCTGCGCCTTATCGATGAAGACCGCAACAAGACGAACGGATTCAGAGGTCGCCGTCATGGAAATGCACCTCGAACACGAGAATGGCGCCGCTCTGGCACTGATTGGAGTGGAAGTCAAGCACCACCTTACCAATTTCCATGATAACGGTTGGTATGATAATCTCACCAATCGGGATAAGTGGGAGCTACGGGTAGGATTGACCAGGCACGCTACTCCCTGCGCTAACAGGAATGGTTGCATGTATCTATCGGAAACACGAACTCCAGGTGCGCACTGACTAAAAATAGATCAATTCAGTGGATTAATTAGGCACTAGGAGAGGAATAGTACGGAGGAAGGCGACGGGCGTGCGGAGAGAGGCACAGACGTCAGCGGGGAAGGGAAGGAGAGTGAATTTGATGCCAAGGAGCTGTGAGCGGAGAGGTAGAACTAAGCCTTCGGCGACAAATTTAGTGCAAAAACAGCTAGCTAACCAAGCTGCATGATCACCAAGCGGTATCGATTTGCATAAGCAAGTTGTTATCCTATTTTTCGGATGACGCACAGGCAGACAGCAGGCGGGAAGTAGACAGCAGGCAGTCTGACAGCAGAGGAGAGGCAGACGAGCAGATGGCAGAGGGCGAGCAGGCAGTGGGCAGGCAGGGGGAAGACTGCAAGTACTAGATGGCAGAGAGCGAATAGGTGGTGGGTGGAGGGGGAATAGGCGGTGGGTAGGCGGTGGGCATGACGGCGGGCGGGCAGCAAGATGGGCGTTGTCATCCGAACTGGACCTGTGTAACTTTCTGATGGAAATTGCATCATTTTGTTAGTAGTAAATTTGCATTGATGATCAAACCGTTACATTACTCTGACAACTCCATTTTCATTGACAAAGAACAATGATTAAATGATGCCATTGTACGTTTGGATTCTCCACCTTTAATTTCATGAAGATTATACCACCTGCTGCCTGCGCACAAAATGTCGCTCGAAACTACGCTCGTCCAGTCTTGTGCCAAATATTGCTCTTGTATCTCTGTCGACAATTCTCTGCTTGACGGCGTCAACAATGACAAAGTCCACGAAGACAAAAAAAACCAGTGTATGTAACAGATCTGTTACATACACTCTTAATGAGTAATTGGGCCATTGTACATATAATTTGTTGACCAGGTCAGTCACGTGGTCAACGAAGCCCAGCTGGCCGCGCTCGCCAGTGGGTTTCGTAGTACTAGCCTGCCCTTGCCCTTGCCCAGATCCTCCCTTTTCCTTTTCCTTATTGTCCTTGTCCTTGTCCTTGTCCTTGTCTCGTACATCCGACGGTTTGCCATTGAGAGACGTGTTCTTAACGCCGCCACCTCCAGTCCCTAATTTAAATAATCTGAAAGGCGCGTTCGGCGTGCTAGGTGTGCTAGGCGTGGGGGCTAGCGGAGCTGCCACGGTGGCGGCACCAGGTGCCGTGTCTGGGTTACTATTCCACGGCGCAGGCACGCCCTGGCCGTACGTCAACGGCTTCTGACCGCGGTGCAAGATGGGGGGGTGTGCCAACCGCGACGTGCGGCTGAATATCAGCGGAGGCAATACATGCCGGAGGGCGAAATGTGGGCAGGGTGAAGGAGTTAGCATGCGGGTGAGTGGGTGGAAACGCAGGAAAAGCGAAGGAGAATGGTGGCCTTGGACTCGGAGGGAGGTTCAAGTTTAGAGTATCTGTGATACTCACTTTCAAAAGCGGTGGCCAGAGCTGGAGTGGCCATAGCTGGCGTTGCCAGAGCGCGAGCAGCCAGAGCATCGTTTGATCGAGCGGTGAGCAGGCCGAGTGGGAACTCCGGAGCGGAAAGCGGCCCGAGCGGAATGTGCCGAAATGCTGATGCATACCAGATCAAGCTCAGCTAGAATCGCATCAAATGACGCCTGCAAACAATAAAGAGAATGTGAATGCCGCACTTAGTATAGACCCTGCATTGAAATCGAAAAAGAAGATGTCCGTCAGGGACAAACCAGCTGTTGCGAATAACACAAATGGAGCTCAGTGTGTTTCATTTTTTCACCACCCCTTCCCCTCATGGCAAAATGACAGGAACCTGTTTAAAAAACATTGGCTGACATTAGAAGGACACGGTAAAACTCAAGGCGAGTTTGACGACACTCGGGCAGCACTGTCGCGAGAATAACTAGAGGTTCGAAACGTTGTATTCCTTACTTGCTCTCACTCAGGCTCCTCGGTAGCATTGGAAAAATCAGAGCAAGTTGAGGTAAGTACGCAAATAGGACTTAAGACAATTTCGACTAACTACCTACAGTGCAAAGAACAGGAAAAAATAGAAACAATTTGGGGAGATGAGGCATGGGGAAGCGAATGGAGGCCAATGGAAGCAAGAGGAAGGCGGGGGAAGCAAGAGGAAGGTGGGGGGAGGAGGAGGGAGGAGGGGAGCTTTTTTGTACTGTGCACGTCGAGCAAACAATCCAATTTGTCTATGAGTAGATTGGAAGGAGGATGAGAGCAGCAGGGCTTGCGAGAGTGACACTTTGGCCTCCACTGGCTGGCAGGAAAATGGCATGACGGCTTGTGATGGCCAGGGGAGGCTACATTTCTCGCTGGGAATGACGCTCTGAGCATCATGAAAAAGGTGTTTTCTAAGCAAATTCTATGTAATTTTGTGAAATGGTGTTGAAGACGTGTAAACTACATAAACTATGTTTAAATGTTCTGTATTGCACGAAATTTACTGGAAGTTTTCACAGTGATTTTTGTACCAGGGATTGAACAGGAGATATGTCTCCAAATTCATAAAAATATTGACTAGAAACGATTGGCATTGTTCAAGAACAGTTGCCCCAGAGCTCCATTATAGGTGGGCAAACGAGCAAGTGTGGGCGAGTACAGCGAAGGCATGGCAGTGCCGATCATTCTGTTCCAGGCTTTGCAAACAGGACCGTCAACGTCATCTATGTTTACAATGACAAGTTGAGCTTCCCCAGCGTTCACCGAATCCTTGATCCATGTAATTCAAGCCCGATGACGCCATCGAGTGTTATGTTTTTGGGTTCCCTGATTGTCAGATACTTTAATATTGCAGATGCATTCAAAAGTTTAACGTCGATAAAACGTCGTCTATCTCCGCTGGGAGACGAAACAAAGACAGCAATTTTACGGCATATGTTACGCCAACGAATCCAATGTCAAAATCAATTAGTGACTCTAACACAATGGTCGTATTGACTTCACCGCCGTCGATGACGGGGCCAGATCCTGTAATAGACAGCTTCAATGAGCACGGGCACTTGGAGAAATATGGGCTGGACGAGCAGGCGTGCCAGGCAGTGTGAACAGGGAGGTGAGTGCACCGAGGAGGGAGCAGAGGACCCTTCAGTGGCCCGCTTCACGACCTCTGCCCGGTACTCTTCCTCCCGTCTCCACATCCCCGCTGCCTCCGTGTTCAGCAGTGACCCATTGTTCGGCTCCCCAAGCAGCAACTGCAGCGATCACCACGCGTCAGCGCTTCAGCAGCATACTCGGCAGGCAAAAAATCGCTTTACCGTTTCGTAACGCTGCCTGTGTTCTGATCCTCAGATGCTGTTACTTTCGATTTTTGTGAAGAGCAGGCAGGCGCCAGCGAAGAGGTGACTTATTCCATGACCGTCAAAGTCCAACCACCAAGCCGCTACTTGCTGATGCCCACAGTCCACATCTAGCCCTCTGCTTGGCATTTGCCAACAAAGGTGAGTAAAATGAGTGACTACATGTATATGTGCCATAAAACTGACATTCAGAGGAAAGCAACACGATGAACAGAAAACCATTGGCGGTTATTAATGCGACTTGTACTATCTTGATTTTTCTACTTTCCTTTATAAAAGTCAACCTTCGTGCAAACTAATTAAAATACTAGTAGAACACATACATCTATATCATTCAACTTCAAGTTGATTGCAGTGACCTCCTTGTCGAGTTTTTCCCGGTCCGCCGCCTCCAAGTCATCAGGTTTTCGGCCATTTCCGCTTTGGCTGCTCACGGCTTTGGCCAACAACCTTTGATCGCTCCAGCTCCAGCCACAGCAGCTTCAGCCGCTCCTGCTTTGGAAATGGTGGCTTTGGCCAGTCTGATGGTACATTACTGGCTTTTACGGTGAGCCTTCCCCTCTCCCCATTTCCACTGACCGTGACTGTGAATTTATTTAGTAGCCAATGCTCGCTGCCCACGCCCACCCTCTCGCCCACTCCCTCTCTGAAACCGAACTCATTGGCAATATGCGGGGCAAGCACGCGCCCAATTCACCAGTTTCAATCTGCCAGTGCCTACTGCTGACCTCAACTTCTTGTCGAGTTTGCCCTACCTGCTCCAATCAACAGTGTACAAGTCAATGTGCGTCACCCTTTGTACCATAACTTGGACAGATTATATTACTTCAGCTATCAGAATGCGATCTGGTGTGCGTGGTAATCAACAAACTTGTTTACGTAGAAGGTTTTGAATGCATCGAGGCTGTTTGCATAAGAAATATGACGATCTGAAATCTTCTCCACACCTGCGATCCCAATTAAGTGAGCTGCACGCAAAATAGTGTCCAAGTGAATTATAGAAAGTTCCTTCCTTCCATTTGCGTCACGATCACGTCGTACGATCCACATCCCTGTTTGCGAGCAGGGCTCCTCTCCAACTGCTGAAAACCAGCTCACCACAGCACATGGATATGACATCCCGTTGTGCTTGAGTTTGAGAAATGCCAAAACTTGGGCCACAAACATCCCTCGAAATCCAGGAGCACTTGAATCTTGTTCGACGAATACACAGTCTCGTCGTTCAGGTCCGCTCCGCCAAGATGCAACTGAGCGGATTCGTTCACGG
This sequence comes from Amanita fuliginea, assembly GCA_023014435.1. Taxonomy (NCBI): domain Eukaryota; kingdom Fungi; phylum Basidiomycota; class Agaricomycetes; order Agaricales; family Amanitaceae; genus Amanita; species Amanita fuliginea. The sequence continues at coordinate 19,497 of JAEBUQ010000023.1, forward strand.
AATTGTCCACTGATACCAGGGACATCGCTAGGTGCGTAATACGTTGCAACTGCTGAAGCATATGTAAACACCTTTCCAGTGTACACAGGACACTGGTTCAGAGGTATATCATTGAGTGGTACATCAGTTTCTGGATTTTCTTGTGAATAAAGGAAACGAGAGATAAGCGCTGGAAGAGAAGGTATTCCCATGTAATAGGCAAGCCCTAAAACTTTGCGTGGAATCTTCGGTACTGTCATAGCGTAAATAACCTCAACAAAACAAGAAAAAAAGTGACATGCTTGGTTTTCGAGCCAGCTCTACTTCTCCCATGACATCTTTATCATCTACAGCTCCACCATCGTCATCATCGTCATCGTCTTCCCCTCCATTTTGTGGGCTGACTGAAGGGTCACCATAAAGCATTCCACGGGCTCGAAAATTGACTGCGCAGGCATCCAGTTGATCAAGTCGTTGGTTTGTGACCAGCATTTGACCAAGTGCATTAAAACGACTTGATCGTCGCCACGGTTTTTTAATTGCCGTGATGTGCCGTGATTCAGTGATTGATGAACATAAGCCATTGGGAGCGCCAAATTGTCGTATTGAATCACGGTAATGATTGAGAGAATGTTGGCGAGGGAGGTTGAATCCATCAGGTCGTACTCCTTCCGTTCGAAAGATTTCGCGTTCCAAGTGGAATTGAGCGAGCAGGTCGTCGAGTTTGATGAGGTCCTCTGTTGTGATCACAGAGCGCCTGACAATATAACAAAACTCGGTAAATGCAGCTATCGCTCTGACCATCTGTGCAGGGACATGACCAACAATTGCGGATATAAATACTTTCATAAGAGCCTTCGAATCATTGCCTGTCCACTGTTTAAATGCAGTCCTTCAGGAAAGCGACGTAAGCCAGGGAATAGTGGGACAACTGATATGCTATTTAGATTGTCAGATCCCGATATTGAAGTTCATATGTCATGAAACCTACCGTCTATCAATATCAGCTAGAATTTTCTTTGCCTCACGAGGTGTATTTACCAGCTTGATGTATGACTCTACCCACGTCACCAAGTGGTCTTTGAATGTTCCTTTAACCAATTGATGTAGAATGTCGGGTGAAAGGAGCTCATGAATATCGGCACGAGGGAAGTTGCATGTGAAAGGCTTATGGTTAATACATCAGAATCGTCAAAGTATACTAGGAACTGAATGGGACGTACCATTATGTTGGAGACAATCCCATATTCAAACCATAAAACTTTCTCATCCAAGGCGTCCATGAGTGCTTCAGTATGTTCATGAGAATGCCGACCTCCAACCTTTCCGTCAAGATCCTTGTTGAATGCCGTGCATCTAACAGGATGTTAGTGAGCCCAGCCGTTTGTGACATAAACACCCACTTTGGGCACCAATCTTGAACTATACATGCCAAGAGAACTTGTTCCGGATAGTCAGCAATATATGGGCCCAGACCATATATTGTCCACCGATAGTATCCATCAGCATAGCGTAGTAATACTGGCTTGCTCATTCCATCCTTCAGCGTATCCAGGATACGGCTCAACGATGCATGGAAAATAGATCTTTGGAACTCTCGAAAATCTTTCGAGTCATCATGTTCACGATCCGCTTCGTTCATTTGTCAGATTATTCTTTGCATAAAGAGAGCTTACTTACTTTTGGGAATAGCTAAGAATCCAAGAGGGAAACACCATTTCGATGCGCTCGCCGTACAGCATTGTATATTAAACCATTTGATATGTAAAGCAGATAATATTCATTCTGCCCAGTGGCCACAGACACGGTTGTCTTGTCGCTACCCAAAAAGATAGGACAAAAGACGGCATTGTGATTTTGCTCGTCTTGAGCCAGGATATCCTGTACAAGAGTCAGATTATGTTATTTTAGGTTTAATGAGAATGAACCGATTGCTCCCATGCCCATTCTCCTGACATAAAATCTTGATAGCAGCGTTGCTTAGTTTTTATATCAAAGACCTTTTTCGCTGCAAAGTCCATATCGTTTGCAAAATCGCAGTTTGATAGCTGAGCTTGGAGAACTTCTTGCGGATCACGAAACCAAACCTTGAAGGTTTTTGCCTTCCATGGGACATCACTAATACCTTCGCCATCTGCAGGTTGATAGGAAAGCATGAATGAATGCCAGGGTGCTTGGCCCAGCTTCACCGCATCGATTGTCTCATAGAGATCATGTGAATGTGTAAACGGGGGATCTTCATGAGGAGGGACGAGACTGGCAATATACTGCAGAAGGTCGTTTATGTTTCCCGCTGACATCTCAGCACGCCAAAAGAGTAAATCGGCAATGAGGAATGACACCCGTGAATTGAATGGAGAGTAATCGGAGGTTGAGCGCTCCTCCCAGGCTGGTGGCGGCATGTCTGGACCCAAATGATTACCGAGCGCGTCGCAACGATGGCCTAGCCAATTATAAACATGTGATCATTAGTACCTATGATAATAAGTGCATACCGTTAATAAGAGGATGGTACTGGATCTCCTCAGTAGCGTTGAGATTGCTGTGAGATGCGTTTGATGGGCGGTGCCTGCTATGATTGTCTACTTCATTGTTAATGTCATCGTCATCGTCATGATTATCGTCATCCTCATATAAGTTGAAGTTGGCGACGTCAAATCCAAATCTTTTCTGGTCAATATCGTCCAGTGGATTGGGATGGGTTTCACGATCATGACACGATTGAATACGCTTTTTGACTCTTAGCTCAGCTGCGTGAATCCTAAGGTGATTTTTCATGCCCCCTTGACTTGTTCCAAGAAACCGGCAGCCATGAACATGACAAGGGATAGAGCGCTGTGCTTTTGAGCGAGGCATTCTAAGCGTGACAACGTGAGCGACTAAACAACGTGAGCGACTAACAGACTGGATGTGCACGAAAAAAAAACAAGTCGTGTTCTTCCTTTTTTAGATACAGCACCTGTCATAAGCCCCAAGATTTCGTCTTCCCATCTTTCACCTACTTCATCGTCACCAGCTTATTATGCCCCCAGCCAAAATCCCCCTCATAGAAACTACCCGCTCCATAGGAACACGGGCGTCCAACAAGAATGCTCGCCCAGGTTTAGTAGACCTTAGCCCTGGCAAACGTGAGCGAGCTGTAAAGGCGACCGTGACTCCTACATCTCAAGATGATCCCGCCATCTAAGCCCTTCGAGATAAGCAACAGGCTCAGGCCAGGAAGCGAGTAGCTGAAATTGAAGATAAGAATCGCCTTGAAGAGGAAGCATTCAATCACGGTCTTCATGAACTGGCTCCTGATAAACCAAAAGGTAAGTAAACATGGTTATATGCACGATATAAACTCACTCCTTTGTCCAGCATTGCGAAAGAAACAGGGTGCAGGTGGAATTGACTTTGTTACAGATGATGAATCTGGTCGGTTTACCGGTTCCAGGGCGCATATAGTTACTGATAATTGATGGATAGCACCAAACCCTGCACCTAATGTTCGGTCTTCTTCGAATAGAGAAAATATTAGTGAGTCGACTTACTTTTCCCATATTGTCCTTGTTACAATTGTGTGAATAGATACGGCCAAAGCTATTGAGGTTTCCGATGCCTCTGATAGCTCTGATTCCGATGACTCTAGTTCTAGTTCCAGTGACGATGGGAGTGATAATGACGAGAGAAAGAGGAAAAAGGCGGCAAAGAAATTAAAGAAGAAGGCGAAGAGGAAGGCGAAGAAAGTCAAGAAAGCGGAGAAGAAGGCGGCAAAGAAGAAGGCAGACTCAAAACCTGGGCGCAAAGACATCAATGCATTGCGTGATACCCTCGACACCGGCGTCATGGCAGCCAGCAAGCGTAAATTAGCGGAGTTTGACGATGACTCATCCCAGAAAGGAAAGTAAGTGGGCGACCTTGTGCAAACAGTATAGTCCTTCCAACCACGCAGAGCATCCAAAAGGGCCAAGAACAACAATATTGATCATGGAATCGATTTGGATTGGGAGAAGACGATCAAGGATCGCGGAGCTCGTTCTACAATGAACAAGCTCATGGCTGGCATGAGCCTGGTCACTCCCAATGATCCAGATTCGATGGCACAATTTGGCGGACCAATTCCCGACGGCCAAACAGATGAAATTGAGGCTCATGATATCAAAGCTATTCCAACAAAGAAGAATAAGGGCTACGTTGAGTCTCAGCCTTTTCTTTCGTTTTTTTGTCTAAAAACTTCTAGACCAACGTCAAAGTTGAAGATAATCCCACTGTGGTGCGAAAGATAAAAGAAATGCGCGATGGTGACAACAAATGGAAGCTTGTCCATCTCGGCTCAGATTCACGCGCTCAAAAATTGTTCACGGAAAGGGTTGTACCGCTCACTCGCTTGAAGGCCACCGCTCTCGATCCCTGGAGCAACCTTGATGCAAATCAAGTCCAACCTATCGTCGATGAGGTCTATGGAGCTGGTATACATAAGGTAACAGAAGATGGAGCGTGGGTCGGACTGGTGCGTATTGTTGTTTGACTGAGAAATGCATATTATTAAACTTGTATTGAGGTTACTGCTCGACTTCGAAACTGGCGCAACAATATTGGAACCAAGGCGTTTGAAGTAATCGAGAAATTCTTCAAGGCAAACAAGGACACAATGGAAACGATTATTCAGGAAACCCCTGGGCTCACGATGAAGGAACTCATTGCCGAACAGGTCGAAGCAAATCTACAAAGACGACCAATCCAACCAGGAAGTGAGCTTTACACGTACACATACCAGTGGGCTGAATGGAACGACGGGGTTGATAGCAAGGTACACTACTACTAATGTATGAAGCGATACACTTTCCTTGGCTGATACTCCGCTATAGGGCTTTGGTAGAGGCCCTCTTGTGCTCAGTGCATTCGCGAACGGCCATTTAAAGCAGCTTGGTGATTATGATGATGATCACGGAAGTGAGAAGCCCGTTGGCGCTCTCATTATGGCTATGCAAGCAGTACGTGACACTTGCCAAGTACATACAAGACTAATTATTTAAGATTGGCCGAGCGCTTGAACACTGGCGCACCGGAGAATTAGTCGAGGAGAAGATGCAAAAATTTTCGGCAGATAACTATGGCGATGTGATTGCCAAGGCAAAGAAGGATGGCACAACGGGCGGGAAGAAGAAGGCAGTGCGCATCCGACGCACAACCATATTTGTCCAGACGTTGAAGAGTCTCGGGGATGATCAATGGGATAAGCTCATCCTTGATGCACGTCGCCATTTATTCACTGAAAAGAGTCAGTCTCGGATTCGTTCAATAAGCGCTGCCACTCTTGTCGAAGAAGAGGAAGAGGAAGACCCTGATGGTGACTTTGTCATGGTTATTGCTTAAAAATTACAGTAACTCTCAGTTGCGTTGTCAGATATCTGATCTGATATTGTTTTAGAATGCAAGAATTCGTTATCACTCACTTGTCCAGCAATGTTCTCGTACACCGTCTCTTTCACTTGCTCTCAAAACATTTGTACACCGTTGCATTCATTCGCCACCCGCTCTCTTGAACTAGATCAGTAACGCTCTTGTGTCCATGACTATAGAATCCTCCGCTTTCACTCACCACTCGTTCTTGACAAGTTCTGCAACACTCTCTTGCCCATCACTATTGCACGTTTCCCATTCACTCGATTAGATTACAGCAGCTCTGTATACAACCAGTACAAATAGACATTTTTTGTGTCTCCGTTTTTGACAGTTGTGAGCGCTTTGATGAGACAAAAAACCACTCTGAGAGCAGTTAGAATGCTTTCAGAGCTCTCAGATGAGCTTTGAAAGCCATGTACCAGTATCAAAAAAGTGGAAACTATCTCAAAAAAGTGGGAACGCGCTTTAACAGCTTCGGCGGCTCTGACCGCTTTGGTGAGCTGCCAAAGCCGCCAAAGCGGAAATGGCCGAAAACCTGATGAAGTCTTTCAAGCCCGATATGGCCACAGCTCCACTGTGCTCTTTCAAATTCTTCAACCCGCACTGCAAATGATACCAATCTCTATATATCGTTATTTGCTTTAATGGGTTTTCAAAAAGGACGACTCACTTAAAGGTAGGAACGCAAAGGCGGACTTGGTCACCAATCTGGATTTTCTCATCACAACTTTCGTACCTTGCAGCTCAGTTGATATATATAATAGGACGAAGATATATTTACCGCGGCAAAACGGACGCCTATGCATGCGGGGAACGCGTTCAATGTGACAAACTCCCTTCATTTGAGTAGGGCAACGATGTTATTCGACCGTTTTTAAAGTAGCGCCACGACGGCAAAATGCTCCTAATACATTTACTGCGCACCGTGACAACACAGAGATACATTCTGCAGAATATTACAACTTTGACGTAGCTGAAGTGATTCGCCCGATGTCTATCTGCATAATTGTGGCGTTGGTACAAACCCGCAATATTTGTAAGCTGAAATGCACCTGGGAGAATGTCGCAACGCCACATATACGTACTAATGCCATATACACCATATCTCGATGCTAACAGTAATGGGCGTTAACCACCTTAAGCTTGTGACGAAAAAATTAATGTGGATACTGTTGGCATGGCGCGCTCGGATGTAAACAATAGAAGCGACAAGTCTTCCGTGTTTGCAGCGCGTGGCTGGGGTAACAGCGACGCAGCGGCCTCAGTTTGGGGATTATTTGTTCAATGAGTCCGTGGCTTGACGGCCTTGCTCCGATGACCTCTAGAATGCCGTCGAAAGACCAGTGAATCAAGTGACTCCCATCTCTGCTTGGACCATCTGAATTTCATCCAGAAACCTTTTCCTTGTCCTCTGCCACTACCTAAATTGGGTACATTGCGACATGATTGTCAACGATCCTGTAGGGACTTTGCCATACTGACGTTTTGTGCCTTTTCTTTGAAAGTGTGCCATGTCATTACTCTTCTAATTCCGGATCCACACCTAACAGAATTATAGGTATTCAAAACCATACCATTGAGTTGTGATTGTTGAATGCCAGAACAACTGTTGGTGGAACATGGCCTCTTTCCCACTTCTCCAGCCCCTTCCTGGATTGCATTTTCCATACTAATGCCACGCGTTCATCTTCGACCCGGGCCTTTTCATTTGAGCTCGGATTCAAGAAGAGCTGTTTTCCCTATAATCCATTCATGTTGGGGTTGAGAGACCCTACCACACCACTATTGTGTAACTTGTGGCACTTCCATCATTGCTGTGGCGCGTGACACATTTCTACTGGCCCGCTGCCGTAACACGCGTCACTCAGGGTCCGTGTTCCAGGAAACTGTCCCACCCGCGACCCCTACTCTTGCACCATGCAGGGTTGATATTTGACCTGCTACGGCACACACTCCATTCCCGTGTTCCCTTACTATTGCACCACGCAGGGTTAAGGCAATTCGCTGTCTGTCTCCATGCTCAACATTGTCAGCAGGCTTGGTGAAGAATGATAATGTTACTTCTAATTACTAATCACTGTAAATCAAGTTGTAGTAATTCTCTTTTCAGTGGATCCATCATCTTATAATAAATGCATCAGGAGCTTGAAAATGATACGTTGAGTCACTTAAATCTTTTGATTACTTGCTTGCTATTCAGAAGTCGGCGCGTGAGTAAGGAATGTCAATTAGGAGCACTCAGCGTGACTATGACGGCAAACTTGAACTTTTACTGTGCAGCTTGGACGAGACGAGAGCCAGAAAATGTTTTGAGTATGAGACGAGCGAATGAGTACCAGTTAGTGGATGCTGGCTTCTAGGGATGTTACTCCATTTTGTAGTGTCAGTTACCCATGTACCTTTACACGCAGGCCCTGCGGGCACCGTTTCTCATTGCGTCGACTGCTGTCCCTTTACTACCCTCTCCAATATATCCGTATAACAACTACAAATGGTGCACGATATTATATGACATTTATTGATAATTTTTCTCGTCATTGCACTAAAATCGGAGGCTACCCAAAGCTAAAAGATTATTTAGCGACCATTGAAAGACAAAATTTAAGGAAAGGTACATGCGCAGAAAAGCTGCACTGAGCGCAATCCACTCAACAGAGCTGTCCTGAGCGCACTTATAAAAGCAGCCTTGAGTGGCTCTGAGTGCACATATAAAAGCTACCCTGATTCCTTAAATTGCTAAACGTCACAATTGTCCTCTTGCTCTTCACCCACTTCTGTCATCCCCCCTAAGCTTGTACCCATCCCTGTCCGCAGCATGACAACGCGTGCATTAAACAAGGATGCACACCCTGGTTTGGTTGACCTTGAACCAGGACATGACACTTTTTTGGGAGGAACAGCGGGAGGAGTCCGGGTGCTCCCGAATACAGAGGCAATTGGCTTTCGGGGGGCAGCTTCACCCGTGCATTTACGTCCTGTAACCTTTGTCCGGGCCATGAGAGGAGATGGGAGAATTAGGAGGAGTCGTTGAATCAACAATTAGTCACGTGTGATGCCTTCCCCAGTCACCGCAACCTGTGCGCAACATTCAAGCTCGCGCATTTTGTATGTTACTCGACGGCCACCATTTTCGGTGTCATGATGTTGCAAGTCCACTCTGATGGGCTTGCTTTAACTGCAAGTGCTGCATTTTCACGCGTGGCGTGTTTATTTTTCTTCCCCAGTCACCGCAACATTCAAGCTCGCGCATTTGCATGTTACATCGACGGCCACCATTTTCGGTGCCGTGATACTGCAAGTCCACTCTGATGGGCTTGCTTTACTGCAAGTGACGCGTTTCATTTTCTTCCCCAGTCACACATGAGGTTACATTCTTCAACTTCTTCAACAATGGAGAGTTCCGCAAGACCTTGCCGGGTTTTTCTCTTTCGCTCGCCACGTTCGCGTTCTGCGGCGTAACCAAGATCCAGGACCATTATTGTGGCGTCGGTGGCGTCGGTGTCGCCTGATGTGCAAATTTCACCACAATAATGCAGAGGCTCTTGTCTCCCGCGCCTAAACGCCACAATATTACTGTGGCGGCATCTAATGACGGCACAACTAAGTGCGTACTGTGAGGTCAGATCAATGACATCTATTATGACGCTTTTGCAAATACCACCTTCCGGATCCAGAGCCAGGATCCACAGGTTAAAGCGACATATGGAAAACCTCTAGTGCCATTCGCGGGGAGGGCTATTTAGGGCCGTCTATTGGCCACCCAAAGGAACCGCTCCAACGCGCTTTGCAGTTAGTATGCAGAAGCTGGCGAAAAATTGTGCAAGGAACGCCAGCGCTCTGGAATAACCTTACCTTGAAAACTTCGACTCGTCATAGAAGCGTTTCAACGATGCTCCGCCGCGCTACTTCATGGCTTAATCATGCTAAAGATTCCCTGATATCGTTGGTGCTTCTCATGGTGCCTTCACCCATAGAAAACGAAGCAGATCAAGTTCTTAGAGGCGTTCATTATTTTCTCTGCACCTATAAGTTCAAGAGGTTAACCATTATTATCCCTATTCTTGCGGTGCTGGATCTTGACAGGGTATTCAACACGTCGCTACGTTGTGTCGAAGTGCTTTCCTTGACTCAAGTCCTAATTGATGACCATAATTGATGACCCCCAAACGCACCTTCCGCTGTTTTCCCAGTCCCCGAACGGCCTACTGCTTAATTCCTTGAGACACCTGGAACTGGGCATCAACGATGAATGCATTGGCAACCGTCTGTTGACCTCATTCCCATGGTACCAACTGGATAGAATCGTTCTTTGCAGAATCAAACGGATGGAATTGGCCGCCAACATTTTACGCCAATGTCAGTCACTTGTGGACTGTAAATTTCACGTCTGCAAGGAGGGGAGGACAGGGGAAGATATCACCCTTCCTTGTCTGCAGTAATTGCTTCAAAATTTGCTATATCTATGCCTTATAGATTTATACGGCGTTTCCATCAGCAGAGATGGGTTAGGGCTAGCCGTACACTACCGCCCTTTTTGCATCACCAGCCTCCACCCGGGTCCTGGCCTTACGCTTGGTTGATTATGAGCTGCTCAAACGTCAGTTTCGGCTATTTCGCTGGTCGTACGTTGTTCTTTACCCCTGTACCTGGACATGTGTCTACGCGATAGTGGCGGGTGCGTTGGAGTCCCTTTCTGCAATAGCCCATGCCCACCTGGAAATCGGCATCGCCTCGCCCTTCTTGGTATGTACACGCAGGACCATCGTCTCCCCTCTCCTTGCATCCACGAGGAAGTTACTCCATCCGCTCTCATTCTTCCCTCTCCAGTTTTTAGTTTCTCTTCAGGCTTGATTTTCAGCGCTTCACTAGCGACACTTCTTCCTCCCACTGGACCACATGAGGCAAGAGAGCTCTCTGGGAGCACCGTCTAATCCAGTACTGTTATATGTCACACCGTAGTTTCGACGCTATATCTATCATTGCCTTTGCCTTTATGTTCTACCGTTGATATCATGCACTGAGCGCATGTATATAGACCCCTTGTATGCACCCACACTTCCCTCAGTCGTTTGTGCCACGACTGAGGTGCGCTTTTATGTTTTTCATATGTCTCACCTTATCTCATGAATAACCCACGACATCTGCCAGATTACGGTGGCCCAGCTGCTGTTCAAGTTGAAATCGTCAAAACTTAAACTGGTGCACCTCAACGGAAATTCAACAGAGCACGGTAACTTGGGGAAGACGGTGCGTTCACATCGTGACATATGTATGTTACGCAGAAAGTCCTGTACATCAAGTCGATGCATTTGTCAGGAAGCAGATCCAAATCCCATCATTACAGTTGCTTCACGGTAGCGCCAGCCCTCAGATTTGATATGAGCTTCGATGAATGACATAGCATTGGGTACAATGAAACTAATCCACACCTTCAACACGCTTCGTGAGCAGGAGTAACAGGACAGGCACAATCCCTGGCAATGCATTTTTGGAAAACTGTTTTGACTCCATTTCTGGTTGCTTGCCCCAATGCGCGGCCTAGGAGAAGATCAGTACTTAGTTTTGAAACAAAAAAGAACATACATTCACGGCTTCAGTTGCTAAAATAAGTCCTTCTTCACACACGGTTGACCAAAACTCAATAGCTTGGAGCACGACGTGTTCATTTATGCCCCTGACTGTCAGCTAAAACGTCAACTTGATCTAGTTCTACACTGATCACTCCAACCAGTGGCTGGGCCATATATAATATAAGCTCATAATTGTTACTAGACATTTGAATGCGCCAATTTGGACGTCGACAGAGGGGTTCTGAGTCGCTTCACATACCACTTGCATAATGCAATTTCGTTCAACCTGGGAAATCGATATCTCTAAGTGAATACCATGGGTGAGATATGCTTCACTAACATGAAGAAGACATGAAGAAATATAAAGAAATATGAATTAGATATTTGAAGCTTGAGGGGAGCTTAGAGAAAATATTCCAGCCAAACTAATTAATGGGAGGAAAGCAAATCATACGTGATTACTTGTGATTACAAGGAATTACAGAAGTCCGTTTTTCCTGATGTATGCCAGAACCTTCCTTTACGCGAAATCTTACCACCCTTTCCTCATTCTTTGGCCACGGTCTACGGTACTATCACCGAGCAATGGAAGTTGTGGCTCCAACGCCACAACAATGCGGTACATGATCATCAAAAATGAGATCCGGCTTGTGGCAAAAGCTTGTACTATCATTGCGCTAAGTCCGAACTAGAGCACCGCTTTTGCCTAATTAAGTTGTGCACGTGAGTAGTGGATATGCAGAACCCTACGTCAGCTAAACAAACCCTACGCCAGCTAAACATGGTACCGCCGTCTGACATTTTGTTCCCCATTATCGTTGGTTCTGAGGAATCACTTGACTAGGACTTTCGTACACGGGACAATGCCGTTTACAGTTCGGCAACCAGAGCGTTCCCCAAAGTTAAGGTGTGCAAACGCCTCCATTATTTATTTGACCCACACTGGATCTTGCTGCGACTGCGGGCTGCTCAACAGTTGTAAATTTACAAACGCCACAAAAATGAACGGCATGGCGATATAAGTAGGCCTGCCCGACCCGTTCTGGAATCCAATGTCTCTCGTCGTTCATCTTCATCTTCCCCAAGATATTCGTGAAGTAAAGTACCACTGCTCCAGTCGTTGTGCACTATTCATAGTCACTGCAGATCCATCTATACCTATACACTGGCAGGGAAGAGGATGATACTATAATGATCAGCAAAAACACAGTTATGGATGGTAAACCATCAGACTTGCAGCAATCGAGTACCGGAAATAAGGAAGATCTAACAAATGAAGAAGATCTAGATGAGAAAGAAGAAGGCCTGGGTAAATTAGCAATACCGGGGAAAAGGAAAATTACAAGGTAATTAACCACTAACAATCCATGCCTGTAACCGTGGCGAAGATGTTTTCTAGGAATATTGTGATGGCGCTATGGTTGAAAACGAACCCAGGTGGTTTAACCAAGGATTTCGACGTGTATTACAGGGGGCTGAGCCAGAATGCAAAAGCTGTATGTATACTCCTTAGAGCGATGCTTTACTTATTTGATGGAGCACAGGACCTGGTGAAGGAGTACCGTGATGAAGCTTGTTCGGAAGCACAACCTATCGATCTGAACAGTATCAAGAGGGTCACTCGCGGAAGGGGAACAGGAAGTGATTCAGCCCGACCGGAGCAGGACCCATAGGTACCAGGCCCATGCATCCTCACTATTGAGGTATAATACACGAGTTGACAGAGCTGGTTGATGGTACTTATAATTTCATACGCTGAACTTGACTCATATCACATCAACACATTTACAATGTCCGCAAGAATATGTGGTCCTATAGTACTAGATGGCCCAGACCCCAGTGTACTCAAAGTCTCCATTCGCCCGTGTATCTCGCTTGCCTGTCCTCTCGCTGTCTTCGACATTTGTTATTCATACTACTTCATCATAAACAGAATGAGGTGACCTGTGATGAGCAACTTGGGTAACAAAATTGCCTTCTGTACTAGTTTATACGTTATGTATAGTAGTTACCTCTTACTGTCGAAGTGTTGTAGCTTTCCACATTCTTTTGACAATCACATGAATTCAGACGAGCGTAGTTTCGACTCTCGAGCGAGCGATATTTTGTGGCCCTCAACTCGCACCCACTGCACCATGGAGATTGATGAAAGCATAGGCCCTGTTCAGAAATATCCATCCCGTCGGCCTTAGGCCGTCTAGATCTTCGACGGGCGGTTTTCATTCGCCCATGAATCTCGCTTTCCGGTCCTGCCGTTCTCGACAAAACCTTACAATTGTTCAAATTCTATAGTAGCCATCTTGCGCATCGCGGAGTAGAATAGTAGAAACTGAGATATCTTCCAAAGAACAAGTAGACGAGCAATAGATTACATTGGGCAAATGTAGATGGCTACTGCAACGAAAGTAATGGGTAAACATTCCGTAACGAACATAACAGGTAGCATACGTCAATAGCAAAAAGCGGAAATACGTGACTTTGACCACTGGTCATCCTCATAAATTGGCCCATTCCTGAACAAAGTGTGTCATGATTTCTGTTCCGATCATAACTTTGACTCACATTCTCCAATTTGATTTGAGCCTATTGACTGAGCATGAGATGGTTCTTTCACAGCCTCATGCGCTGCCACTCACCTCTTCTTCTGGAGTCAAGTCATTCACAATTCCGAAGAGGTTGCGAAGCTCTGGGATTGACTTCCCCTTACTCATGTTGACAATAGCTTTGCAGCCGACATCACTGAAAACAATATTCAGGGGTCTGATAATATGGTCATTGTCCAGTTGAAGCCTACAGTAATAACTTGATGCCAAGATACTTGGCAGCTAGGATAATTTCAAAGAGCATATCCAGATCAATTGTGATAAATTCCTGGTCCCATTGACTAATGTAGTAGTCGCGAGCATCTTCTGGTTCTTCTGATTCTTCTGGAGTCTTCTCTGGATCTTCTGGTGACGGTTCGTCTTGGTGGTGCCTACTGCAGAATTCAAGAACCTGAAAGAAAGCAGTGTCATACGATGCGAGAGATCTAACAAGTTATTGATTACCTTTTTCATCACAGTGGAACCCACATGCAGAGGAATCGGTTTGTTTGACTCGCCAAGATCTTCAAGACGTAATCAGTTGCTGCATTGCTCAACGGCCAAATAACAGACCTTGGAGTATATTCTTAATAAGGATACTGCACTGGACAACTTCTCTGTCCGTGGTGATTTTTTCATTGTCAGAAGTAACAAGGATGACCATTTTGTTATGCTTACTAGTAAAAGAGATAGTTGGTATATATGTATAATGGGTCAATGACTGGCGTTCGTCTACGCCACAATTATCCGACGCCACAAATATGAGTTAGAGCTGGCCGTCACGGCCGGATCCTCCATTGACTAACTTGAACATTGTTGTGGCTTGTGTAAGGGTCATGACATAACAATTCAACGAACAGGTTTAGCAAATCATTTCTGTGGCGCTTATTGAAGATCTACGCCACAACACAAGCGCACGGCTCGCAAGCGCACGCGTACGTACTTGCAGTCCATTGTCGCAGCGCATGGTGGGACTGTGGCGTCTGGCCCTGACGCTAGCTTGTTTAAGATCTCATATGACATGGCGTAACAGAGGCCCATGGCCATACGACAACAGGTGACCGAAAGTTTGCACATGCTTTTCAAGTCCATTGATTAGTATATATACATATAAGTCCCTGTCACCTGAAGGACCTCTCCAGTGACCCCATTATGATCACAATACAGGAACTCTTGAGCAGCTTGCCACCGGACGCCTCAAAACTTATTTTCTCTACATGCCCCATTGGTCAAACTTGCAAATCATTCGTAGAGCTCGACGCGTCACTATGGGCTTCTGCATTTAAGCTTAGCTCTGCTCATGCCATTGATCCAGAAGGTAGCAACTTGCTTAGCTCGCGGCTGGAGCGCGCTGTTTCACCGCGGAACATTGCGGTATATATCCCCGACCTGTCCGACCCTATGATATCTCTTTGCGCGTCTTTATCGAAATATGGCCATCAGATAACAAAGATAGAAATTCACTCGGCAACAAGTTTTCTCCTTGGCGCTGGATTTGCTAAGATCTTCCCGAACACGGTCTATGAAAACCTACGTCTTCTCACGCTGGTAACAGGGGATGTAGAGCAACAAAAGGGAAATACGCTTGGCCAGGACCTGGAGAACATAACCCACAAGTTTCCCAATCTAGTGCAACTTCGCATGCCGGTACTCTATGACTGCATACCCAAACTACCAATATATAGCACTACATTCCAATCCCTCCGCAAACTCTATTTTGAGGGGAATCAAAAGACGACAGATATCTGCAACCTTTTGACTGTCCTCCACAGTGCTGCAACCACCCTGGAAGTGCTGTGCTTCAAACATTACGCCTGGGAAGAAGGGATCCGGACCACAGCCGACATTAAATTTAAGCCTTTTGCCCTTCCTTGCCTGGCTTATATAGCAATAACAGCTCCCGGCTGTGCCTTGGAAATTTTACGGTACATAATTGCTCCTTCTCTTCAATACCTACACCTTGAAGGCACTCGTCCATATCTTGACATCTATTGGACACTTGCTTCATCTCGATCTATATACGAAGTTTTGCAGATTCTTTCCAAGAATTCAAAGAACTTACGCCAGTTGGATTTATCATCAATCTACCTAGGACGACAAACTTGGGAGTGGCTTTTATTGGCCGAATCCCTCCCTTTTCCACAGCTGGAGGATATCACTCTCCGAAACGTTGATGTCGCTTCTGGTGAAGTTTCTCTTGGATTTGATGAGTTTGTACTGGGCCGTCTCTCTTCACAAGAAAGGAGAATCCGTTTGCACCGCCTTGTCCTTAGACAATGTTCCTTGCTGCTCAAGCCACAGACTCTCGTGCAGGTGCTTAAAAAAGTGGCTGTGGCCGATTTCGTGTTTCAATATAATCGCCTGAACTTGGGCGTTTTGAGGGAAAAGGTTGAGGAAGGTGCGCTGAAGGATGAGGAAGAAGGGATCGTGGAAGACAATGAAGATCCACTGGACAGGGAAGATGAGGAAAATACACCTGAAAATGGTCATCCTTATGACAGCGATGGAGACTCTGACGAGGAAGAAAAGGTCGTGGAAAACGATGAAGATCTACTGGACGGGGAAAGAGATGAGGAAAATAAACCTGAAAATGATTATCCTTATGACAGCGATCAATCACTGGGCTCTGATTTTGAGGGACTTATAAGTGGCTTCACGTTCAACTCTAGAGACCTGGAGGAACTCAAAGACGCAAATATCAGAGTAACCGAGGAAAATGATTATTACAACTTTTACTGGTGGAAAATTGGCACTCTTGATCTGGGTGACTCATTTCCCCATTATACTGAAGTAGTCCCGGAGTACGTGATGAATATGTAATAATACAAAATATACTTGTTTCCCTATTGTTCATTCAGTCCGTATGTCACATTCCTTTTGACTACCTATTTTCCCGTCTTTTGTTGATACATCATTCTATATTTAGCGTACCTTATATAGCTCGTTTTATACCTTACCGTAGGATTCTTGAACTTTGGCACATTTCACCAGATAAGTGGACGCGCGTTTGTACCAATCCAACACCTTGTCGCTCCCTGTCTATCATATCTTAGTTTTGATACAGTACCAATCTTCACAGTCATCACCGCAGTAGTCTCACATTGTTTATGTCGTTATCTGCATTCCGCCGCCTTTATGGAGTTCTCTTCCATTTTTTCAGTCAACGGTTTACGTGCAACCACACGACTTGATCATTCGGCGCAAACATCGACCGTATCGACCACATTCCGAGCTGTGGTGTCGCTACCTCGTTCTTGACTCACGCGCCCTTCAAAGAGAGTTGTTTGGATTAGAATGGTTATCGTCACGGGAACCTGGTGCGCCTCGCTCAATGGCGGCACTGAATGCAGCCTGGAAAGCGTTGGGAGAGGAAGGGGAAAAGGTGTGTCGACTTGATCTAAGTCAAGCTTCTGATTGACTTACAGGCATACAAAGCACGAAGCGAGAAGATCATAAGGTGTGTTCAATTAGATCAGGATTATACTACGAGCTGATAGCGTGCTATAGCGAAGGTAAAGGCAAAGTTTCAGGAACTGGGGGGGAACGAGAAGGGGAGGAGGAATAGAAGGGAATGGGGATGGGGGAGTGAGCAGAGGAAGGCAGAGGTGGTCAGAAGAGAGCAGAGGGGAGCAGGAGAAGGCAGAGGGGAGCAGGAGAAAGCAGGGAGGGGCAGAAGGAGCTCGGGGTGAGCAGAAGGGGCCGGATGGAAAAGGAGTCGTACGGACTAGTCAGAATCCTACAGAATCACTCAGAATCGGACAGACTGTGTTTTTTAAAAAAATGTGCGAAATTTAATGCATTTGTCGAGGCAAAGTTGAGAACGGATTCAAACCGTTTGCCGCAGGAATGTTTCATGAGTTCTGTTGTGCCCAGCTAGCCCCGGTCAAACCGATTTCACACGAGCGTTTTCTGGCTGGGATTTAATATTCAATACTCAAGAATCATCGGTTTCTTCTGCTTCAATTTGTAATCGCAGCCTCGTGTATCCTGTATATCTCGTCATACAATGTTTGTCTGTACCGCAACAGTAATTATGTGGGGTCAAATGAACTTGTAAAAAAATTTCTCTCTATGTACATGTAGATCAATTGCAAGGCTTATGATGGCAAGTTCAACCGTACTAGAGGAGCAGTGACAGGGAAAATATCACATAATTCCAATGTTTCTTCTACTATGCTAACAGGTATTTAATGCAAAAATAAAAGTCGGCTATGGCAACCTCATGTGTGACTGGGGAAGAAAATTAAACGCGTCACACGTGAAAAGGCAGCACTTGCAGCATCACGGCACCGAAGATGGTGGCCGTCGATGTAACATGCAAATGCGCGAGCTTGAATGTTGCGGTAACTGAGGAAGAAAAATAAACACGCCACGCGTGAAAATGCAGCACTTGCAGCCCATCAGAGTGGACTTGCAACATCACGACACCGAAAATGGTGTAACGTACGAATGCGCGAGCTTGAATATTGCGCACAGGTTGCGGTGACTAGGGAAGAAAAATGAAGGCGTCACACGTGACTAATTGTTGATTCAACGACTCCTCCTAATTCTCCCATCTCCTCTCATGGCCCGGACAAAGGTTACAGGACGTAAATGCACGGGTGAAGCTGCCCCCCGAAAGCCAATTGCCTGTGTATTCGGGAGCACCCGGACTCCTCCTGCTGTTCCTCCCAAAAAATGCGCTGGGCGTGCTTCAAGAAAGGCGAAAGTTACCAGGCCGACGCCACCAGAGCCTCAGGGCCCGAATTTATCCGCTATTGAGCTCAGCGCTAAGCCAAGCACTGCCGCGATCGTATGTTCACGCCCCTTCTTGTCATTTGCTCCCCACAATTCTAATGTCGCCGGATTCAGTTTTGTGCGCTCTGCCGAAATGGAGGAGTTCTGACCGAGTGCGACTCTTGTCCTCGGTCTGTATGTTCCAAGTGCGTCCCAAATGCCCAGCTTTCGGAAGTCGGAAGGCAGCCGCTTTTTTTGTCCATATTGCCATGTATTCCATTCGAACGGCGCTCGGAAGAATTTAGAGCCATACGTTGTGAGTTTTCCTTCTATCATTTTGTTGTGCTGCTGATTTCAGTTTGGCAGGATGATGCAGGAGATTCTCTAACCGTGACTGGAATGCTTTCACAGCGGGAGTTCATGCCTGTTTGTTCTTCGGAGCCTCTGCTTATAATCACGATGAAGCTTATTTCAATTTCATGCAACGGCCTCCCTCCCAATATTGTCTATCAAAACCTTTACCCGTATCTAGGCCAAAACATCCAACATATAATCATTTCGTTCGACTTCACCACCAATAGCACAAATGACTATGTCCAAGAAGTGAGGGCCCTCACCCAAAGGATACGGTCTGGTGACTTGGTTAGGTGATTTTATGCGCATTCGGGTTGTTTTTTCAATCCTCATTTGTTTGTTCAACAAGGTTCCAACGGTTTGCCGTATTCCTGATCGACCATACGGACCCTTCCCGAGGCGATCTCCACTTCGCCCCAGAGAACCGGGGTGCCGCACCCGTATCTGAGGTAAGTAAAGGCCACTTATCTTAAGTCTACAGATATTTCCAATACTATTTCCTCCACCATTTCTAGAGGCTTTGCAACCTGGTTCCGACCAAAACACCTTCACTCTGCTGGCATGTGGGGGGGTCATGAAATGCACCCAGTCCTTCAACCAAGTAAAGGCATTTTTGAGCAGGTGAGCCTTGATCACATTCCATTTGCATGCAGGAGCTAACTGGTCAGTTCCCCCTTCCACTGGTTAATGGCGTTTGGGCAGGTTGATTTTCAACCGTCCACTGCCAATGGCTTCTTGATGGACACAAATTTATATTGGTTCATATACCGGAGAAATCCAATCTCTGGCATGCTCCTCAACCACCAGGTGTTGGGGAGCCACTCCGACATTTATGTCCTATACCACTCTGGTTCGAGCAAACGGATAACTTGGTTAGCCACGAAATCAAGAGACGTTTATTCCGTATAATTGAAGCTGTAATGCTAAATGACGTTACCAGTCCACTGCGCCAGTCGGCGATAACTCTATATAGTAGATCTCACTTCGGTCGTCCTCGCAATAAATCCAGAATATCGAAATCAACAATCAAAAAATGTCTACAGAATATGTCTATACCTTGTACAAGATATCTGCTATTTGTTCCATCGTCATCGATTGTTCGGATGCCATGGCATTCATATATGTCTCGACTGTTTGCATCAACACCCAGTCATCCCAATCATCCCAGTCATCCTCGTCCGGTACCTATGCTGGATCAATCACTGTCGGCGGGTTTGAACTGCTTTCGAACCTTGAAATCTTGATATGTCACTATGTCGTATGTTTTACTCCTGTATGGAATGCCCGGGATGCGTATCTTTACGAGAGAATCTGTAAGGAATTCAACAGATAGCTTTTCTCTTTACGACCCGATGCACCTAATTTATTCCTGACGCATCGACAAGATAAAATGCAATCATGATCGCCAGTTCTGTGGTCTATGCCTACACGGCCATGATTAGGGAATCTGAAAGACAGAGACGAGCCGCCCACTGAAAATCACTTCTTCTCAAACATAATTTGACAAATTCATCCCCTTTTCTTGTCCGTAATCTCCGAAACGGATTTCCTCTTGGGGAATTCCCAGATTTCAAAGAGCACGTCATTTTCCCAATTCACAGCACAGCGATTCCATACATGGATCAGATAGACGAATATTTGGCGGAAGAGGTCGAAAGCGGCCGCATGAGTGGTCCTTTCACACAGGAAGAGACAACCCTCATACTAAAAGGGCCGTTCCAATGTTCCCCGATAGTGGTGGCAGTTCAACCCAAAAAATTAAGAACTTGCCATCATCTATCAAAGGAATCCAAGCGTAACGCATCGGCTCAGCAGCCGAGGTAGCCGAATAAGTGACAGCCTACCAACATATACAAATAAAATTTTCGTACCCTTCTCCCTACATCATCCACACTACGTTCATAATACCTCGACCTACCGTCTATACCACCCTACACTTTGATTTGACATCTCTCCGATTCATACCCAGAATATGCACTTACGCCTCTTACCAGATTGCCAACGCACCTCCCGGAACTCAAGCGATGACCCTCGACATCGCTAAATTCCATAGGACCTGCCCAATCCTCCCGGACCACAAATTATGGTTCGTCGTACGAGGATCAAAAAGGTTCTACATTGACCATGCATGCCCTTTTGGCTGCTCCTCCGCCAGCAGTAACTCTGGAATGATCGTAAACGCTGCGATGGATATTTGGGAGGCCGAAGAGGTCAAACCAATTGTCAATTATGAGGACGATGTCAATATTTTTCGCAAACCTACCTCAGGAGGACTGGCCGAGGATGGCTCGTTCTCACCTTACAAGTATCCTTATGACCGCAACAGCTATTGAACGCATCAGAATTCTGAACATCCCTTGGCACCCAACGAAAGGGCAGGATTTTGACGATGTGTTCAAATACATCGGATTTCTTTGGCGCATCGACCAAAAGTCAGTTTCACTTCCGGACGAAAAAAGAATTAAATTTCTGAACCGAGTTCGAACTTTCCTTGCCTCGTTTAGGGCTCATACATGCTCCGTCGACGATGTCATGAGAATACATGGGTCTCTCTGTCACATCACGTACGTGTACCCACATGGACGCAATAGACTCGCATCCTTATCTACCTTCATTTCGCGTTTTAACGACAATAGATACCGCCGCCTCCACCCTCCTTCCTCCGTAATTTCAGACTTGAAATGGTGGAATGACGTCTTGTCGGTGGAAAGTATATCACGATCTTTGGTTCCTTTGGGACCTCCCATTGATATCAACTTATTTGTAGACGCCTCTACCTCATGGGGTATTGGTATTTACCTTGATGGGAAATGGGATGCCTGGTCCCTCATGCCAAACTGGCGGGGACCGTGCAGAGACATAGGCTGGCTCGAAGGAGTCGCCTTGGAGTTCGCCATTTACTTATTGGAAGAACTGGGATTATCAAACACCCATATATCAATCCACTTGGATAACAAGGGAATCATCGGCGCCTTCGACAAAGGCCGATGCAGAAATTTCCAAATAAACTTATCAATTCGTCGCTCTTCAAACGTACTTGCATGCGGAAATATTTTATTAAATCTCATCCACGTTGAATCCGAAGCTAATCTGGCTGACCCAATCTCGCGCGGGAATTTAGGGTCCCCAGATCACAGGCTTCGTACTCAATTCAATGTACCGGATGACATTAAAACTTTTCTCGTACATGTTTAAATTCAGATTAGACCGTGAGGTGATGCGTGTCACCCCGAGGGAGGAAGAGGGTCAACGACCAATGCAGGAGGTCTTTCAACTCAAAAGACACCATATCTCAAACACAACATTCAACGTTAACCCACCGCGCTCTTCCTTACCTCGAAACATAATTTCTCCTTCTTCGAACACTATCGCTCGCAAAAAATGTAACTATGTAATAACGAAAACCGAATCTGTTAAAACTGAAACAGTTAAAGCCGAATTCATTAAACCGGAAAAACAGAACTTAAGCGTATTAAATCAGAAAATAAGAAACCCGGAACTACTCCCCCTTCACTTTTACGGCCAAAAGTTCCGGCATCAGATCGCATCAGGTCATGGAAAACTCCCTTTACTCTAGATCAAGATAATTCTTCTCTTTCGCTCCTACCCCCACACCTAGCATCCAACCTCCAATCGACAATATTTAAAGCTCTCGCCCCAAGTACACGCAGCTCATACGGAGCAGGAGTGTTGAGATTCAACGAATTCTGTGACAAACATGACATCCCTGAATTGGACCGAATGCCAGCTTCTGACGCACTCCTTGCTTCATTTATACCTGAGCATTCGGGACGGTGCTCAGGTTCATGCATTAAAAATTGGCTCTCCGGTATAAAAGCGTGGGGCGGTGCTCAGGTTCATGCATTAAAAATTGGCTCTCCGGTATAAAAGCGTGGCACGACTTCCACGGTGCTCCATGGAACGGCGACAAATCATTTGTTCACCTTGCACGATCGGCCGCAAAAAAAGAAGGATCTACATTTTCTCGTCCCAAGCGTCAACCTGTAACTAAACAACACCTCATTGCTATCCACTCGCGAATTGATATATCCAATCCTACGCATATCGCATTTTGGGCAATCGCATTATGTACCTTTTGGGGATGTAGACGTCTAGGGGAATTAACTATTCCTTCGATATCAGCATTTGACGAAAAATTACACGTGACAAAACTTTCGAACGTGTCTTTCAAAACCAAAGGCACAACAGTCTCATCGGCTTCAATACACAGTCCTTGGTCAAAATCATCCCGAGAACAAGGGGCGGACATTATCCTAACCACCAGACCAGATACGCTTTGTCCAGTCTCAGCATTATTGTTGCACCTACAAGTTAACCACAACACCCCGCCGAATTCCCCCCTTTTCACATCTATAGACTCCCAAGGGAACATTACATATCATCATTCCTAGACTTTTGCCGAAAATTATTGTCACAGGCCAACTTAGATACGTTTTCGGGCCATAGCTTCCGAATAGGCGGCACAGTCGAACTGCTACTCGCAGGCGTTCCACCCGAGGTTATTGCTTCACTAGGAGGATGGTCCTCGATGGATTTCTTACTCTACTGGCGCAAACTCGATGAAATCATACCTAATCATATTTTATCGGCTTACGATAAACAGAAACTTTTATCGACTATTGAATCACTACATACAAACAATTCTGTACGAAACATGGTAAACTCTTAATTAACTAATTATTAAAAATCTCCCTTATTGCCCTTCGGCTGGTTTGGGGAAGTTCGGGCGCTAAGCGTCCCGACCTGTAGTGGCCTTGGGCTTGATGGGGCAGAGGTCAGCGCCGCACGCGCCTATTTTCAGCCGGCTCTGACCTGTCCCAGCTTCTGAGCCTGTGGGGCCTGGCCAACTCGCTTGGTGTTTTCCAAATTGAGTGCTCGCTCATTCGGTCCGTTCAAAAGCTATCTCTCAATTGACCTTTTGGGAATAGCCATTTTCGGTATTTCCCAATTTGGATTGTCACGTGATAAGCCATGCGATTCACACCCCCATGGAACCAAGTTCGGAAAGGATAAAAAAGCGCGAAATAACTTCATTCTCGTCCACACACAGGATATATCTGCGAATCGTTGAATAATACTGACAAGCCCAGCAACCAACTTATGCTCCACATGGTCCATCACATGGCATTTCATACACCACCTCACAACACTATAAAGCATAAATCCCAGAATTGGGATTTGTGGGGGTTTGAGGGCGCGCCCCCGGCAAGCTGAAGGGGCGAGACGACGGCGCAGTTCGAGCAATGCGAGGACACGCCATAGGCAGGGCCCCTGAATCTTGTTTTTACAAATGAAGGTCACGTGACTGCGCCGAAACATCGGCTTGTTTATTTCCAGCCTTTGCGGCGCTGACAATTAAAACATATAATATATGTATATAGTAATATTATTTCGTGATTATTTGATTGTTCAAGTTCATGTCAAGACCTTGACACTGTTCAGATCGATAGGTTTTGCTTCCGAAAAAGCTTCATCACGTACTCCTTCACCAGGTCCTATGCTCCATCAAATAAGTAAAGCATCGCTCTAACGAGCATACATACGTGACAGAGAACAATCAACGTGTTTGTTTTTCTTTCCCTGTCACCCTTGCACATTCGTATGTTACATCGACGACCGCCACTTCGGCGCCGTGATGCTGCAAGTCCACTTTGATGGCTTGTTTTAACTACAAGTGCTGCCTTTGGACTGACGCGTTGCATAGCGCTGGCATGTTACATCGACGGCTGTCATCTTCGATGCCGTGACTCACGGATGCTGCGAGTCCACTTTGATGGGCTTTTTTAACTGCAAGTACTAGAAGCCTGAACCTTGAATATACAGATGCTGTAGTAATTTTGAAAATTGAATTTTTGGCAAGGATTATTGTACAGTCGACCAGTGATTTACAATGGTTCAGAATCTCTATCGCTGATCTGAGTTGCGTCACTCCAGTGACTCCACCGAGAGTCAGTTGATTCAACTGATCCCAAGGGAATACTTTCAGGAGATCATTATCACCGCACTAGGTGTCCGCCACGGCGCCATACTAAGTGTTGGTGATCTGAGGGAAGAGAGCTGCATTTGATGACAAAATTGAAAAGGGGCTTCCAAACTGTGTAACGTGAGCAGCTTGAGGCAGGAAAGCGATTTATGGAGCAGCTCATTCAAGTCCGAGTTCGGACTGGTGATCTCGACAGATGGTCAGTTCCCCAAAGCGGTAATCCTTGAAGACGAGGCAGTCGTGCAACGTGCAACGAGAAAGCATACGTAAACGTATAATTCCAGCGAAATGAGAGAATTGCCAGCTTTATTCAGCCACGATCAGATTTGCATGGTCAAACAAGACGGTAGGATTTCTAGATCGTTCCACAGCGAAGGGATCATTCTGTTCCAGGCTTTGCAAACCAGTTGTAGAGTTAGTCGTTGCCATCCCCCGTCTCCACAAGGTAGCTCTCCTTTGCCGCAGGTGGTTGAAAAGACTTTGGAAACGATCTCCAACGGCAGCTTGTCAAAAGGTGTTCGTAAATTATGAATACATTTATGTGGCACTAATGTATCTATTGTATAGCTTTCTGGGGATATTTTACCGTGGGAAGGGGGGGAGGCAGGTACATGATATTTGGTTAGTGTAAAAATGCACAACTATATGATAATTTTGCAGCCCAATTACATGTGGAGGCTTTCATCCATTTTCGGAGATGAAAGCGGCCCCTTACATATCAGACATGCTGCAGGTCTCGCGATGAAGAATGCATTGACATCTCCAGTACGAATCTTTGCGCTTTGGTCTCATGAGCTTTTGTCACTTTTTTCCAGGAAGCAGCACGACAGACTGAGTACACAAATCGATGGCTTCAATTGGACGACGATATAAAGACAAGAATAAAGGAACAGGCGCTGATGATGCTTGGGTCAACAACCGCGACAGCAGGAAGCTTTGCCTCGCATGTAGTCGCTGCGATCGTTGTTGTAGAGCTCGCGCAAGAGCAGGGATTGATTGAGAATCTACTCAGATTCGCCAACAAGGGTGACAATGTCTTGAGAATCTCCACACTGCGAACCTTTGGTTATATCTGCCAGATGATAGTAAGTTGGAATGTAGACCCGATTGTCTTATCTGATGATAATTTCAAGAAGCCTGAGATTTTGGCACACCGAGCAAACGAGATGTTGACAGCGGTCATCCAAGGAGCACGCAAAGATGAACCTTCCACTGATGTTCAACTCGCAGCTATTTACACCCTGTATAATTCACTCGAATTTCTGCGACACAAATTTGAAAGTGAGGTTAGTGAAGCACATCTCAGCATGGTATTCATTTAGAGATCGATTTCCAAGGTTGAACGAAATCGCATTATGCAAGTGGTATGTGAAGCCACTCAAAACCCCTCCGTCGACGTCCAAATTGGCGCATTCAAATGTCTGGTAACAATTATGAGCTTATATTATGATAAAGTGGGATTATATATGGACCAGCCACTGGTCGGAGTGAGTGTAGAACTAGATCAGGTTGACGCTGATTGTCGTTTTAGCTGACAGTCGGGGGCATGAAACATCTGGATGAACGCGTCGTGCTCCAAGCTATTGAGTTTTGGTCAACTGTGTGAAGAAGTTATTTTAGCAACTGAAGCCGTGAATATATGTTCTTTTTTGTTTCAAAACTACGTACTGATCTTCTCCCAGGCTGCGCACCGTGGCAAGCAACCAGAAATGGAGCCAAAACAGTTCTCCAAAAATGCATTGCCAGGGATCGTGCCTGTCCTGTTGCTCCTGCTCACGAAGCAGGTTGAAGGTGTGGATGAAGACGACTTGAATGTTTCTATAGCAGCAAGTACCTGTCTATCGCTGCTTTCCAAGGCAGTCCAAGATTTCATTGTACCCAATGTTATGTCATTCATCGAAGCTCATATCAAATCTGAGGACTGGCGCTACCGTGATGCAGCTGTTATGGCATTTGGATCTATACTAGATGGCCCAGACCCCAGCGTACTCACGCCCCTGGTAAACGCGGCGTTACCTTTGTTGATCGGTATGATGAGCGATTCAAATTCACATGTCAAAAATACGACTGCGTGGACGCTGGGTCGGATTTGTGATTTGTTGATTGTCACAATCAAGCCGGACGTTCTTCATCCCCTAGTATCATCACTCGTAACGGGAATGCTGGACAATCCACGCATTGCAGCGAACTGCTGCTGGGCCTTGATGAAGCTTGTCGATGGACATCATGAAATTGATTCAGAGATGTCAACAGGTGCGCTATCCCCGTTATACGATGACATCGTTCAGGCACTGCTCCAAGTGACGGAAAGGTGCGCTGGTTTTATGCTCTCATAGCTGAGACTGACTTTACATAGCTCTGGTAACGCAAACTACTGGACAGCTGCTTACGAGGCGATCAATTCCTTCATATCACAGGCACCGATGGATGTCATTAGAGTTGTACGAACCACTGTAGATAAGGTTCTGGACCGCATGGAGCACCTGCTAAGTGTCCAGGTGCGTGCGAGGCGTCGTCCGATCAGAGCTGAACCAGATCGTAGAATCAAATCGTGGGTATGGACTGGAATGAGTTGCAGAGCAACCTTTGCAGTGTTCTTATAGTAAGTCGAAGCATCTCCATCCTCATTGTTTGCCTGACGCATTCGCAGGCTGTTGTTCGCAAGTTGAACGATGACATCCAACCTTTTGCAGACAGAATAATGACTGTTATTCTTCAACTCATGGAAACCGCGGGAAAGAGTTCAACCGTCTTAGAAGATGCCTTCCTAATTGTCGGTTCTCTCGCATCTGGTATATTTATACACTGTCCTGCTGCATTATTGATCGACTTGAGGAGCAGGGCTCGAGGACCGCTTTGCACCGCATATCCAGGCACTTATCCCATTCCTCTATCGTGCCCTCAAGGCTCATGGGGATACACGATTATTCACGGTCGTTGTTGGCGTCATTGGTGATATTTTTCGTGCTCTCGGCGAGAAAACCTCTCAATATGCTGGAACTTTGATGCCGGTTCTACTGGATAATTTGCAAAGTGATTTTGTGAATCACAATGTGAAGATTTCGCTCTTGTCATGCATTGGAGATATTGCGCTTGCTATTGGTCCGCAATTTGAGCCATATCTGGAGACAACGATAAGCGTGCTAAAACAAGCGGGTGAACTTGAGCCCAACCGCGTGCGTGTAAATCCCAAAGCATCACGGCTGATGGTGATGATAACATTCAGCAAGATTATGATTTCGTGGAGTATCTAGGACAACTCCGTGAGGGCATTCTCGAAGCGTACAGTGGAATAGTGGCAGGCCTCAAGAATACTGAGAAAGGTACATCCCCTAGTGCTTTATGCAAGAATTTATATGACAACGTTACCTAGTCGATGTTTTGCTCCCATATATTCGGCCCATATTAGAGCTGCTACACCGATGTTTCAAAGATGAAGGACGGTCGGATTCTCTCGCGAAGCTAGCATATGGTCTACTCGGTGACGTTGCAGAGTCTTTCCCCAACGGAGAAATCAGGGACTCGCTGCTCGTCGTGTGGATCGCATTGATCCTCAGATCGGAGACTCGTATGTCGCAAGAAACGAACAATACAATGTGTTGGGCTCGCGACGTGTGTATTTAGAATCCATCTAACGTGTGCAGTACTTGACCCTCTTGAAGATGGTGAAAGTGGCAATACTGCAAATTAAATAAAATCTATCCTGATAATTTTAAAATATACTTCGGACTTCTCCTCTCGCATCCATTCCGCGCCCGCACCCCGTGAACTACATAGTATTTACACATTCTACTGCTGATCACCTTTGACTCTTGAAATCCTTGCTTTGCACTATTAGATGCCATTGAGGGTCGACGCGCGGTTTAGCGCCGACAAGGACATATTGTAATACTGCCCGTTCCTGGTGTAGGTGTATACGAGTTACTTGCGGGAAGGATTTGTCGACAGCGGCGCCTAGAAATGGGGTGCAAAAAGATTCTAGCCTCGGACATGCTGTGCAAAGAAATGGCCCAAGCGCAAGAATTGAGGCCACAGTGGGATTGTAGTGCGGAGCTGCGTTAGCCGACGCCATTGATTTTCTCGGCCCTTACTCTATTAACTTTCCTGGAACACGGGAATGGAGTGTGTGCCGTAACAGGTCAAATATCAACCCTGCATGGTGCAAGAGTAGTGGTTGCGAGTGGGACTTTCCTGGAACACGGAAATGGCCATGGCCGGGGGTGCTGCGGTCACCGGAGGCGAGTTTGGTAAGATACCCGTGTATGGGATAGAGACGGCGTTGATATCGACGCTCAGAATGTCATGGTGTACAAAATCAGTGCATGCAATCATTCGTATCTTTCTGATCAAGAGTGCTGACAACATGAATCTGTGGATGTGTATTTAAAATCACCAAAGAGGTGGTATTCCAACGAGAATATCCAGGTGGATGGTGCACCGGTGACGAAACTCTAGAAACCTTTTATCAATCATCGTCCATGTCCGAGTGTTCTGATTGTGTTGTTAAGTCCTGAGATTCTGAGCCGCTGATGCACTTCAAGCCGGGCTTGGTTTCTGGAAATATTTACATAAATGTGTGAAAATCCTTCAGTGAAAGTAACGTCACCTGTGTTTTGTCTTCGGCGCTCGCGCAATTTTGGGTTCTTCGAGGTCCCTTTCGACTCGTCTATATCCGAGATTTTTGCTTTGTCCCGGGAATTTACATTTTGAGAGACTTGCTTGGTTTCTGGTAATATTCGTATCAATGTAGTGCGAAAATCCTTCGAATAGTCCAGTCACCTGTACTTTGTCTTCCGCGCCGAGGGACGAATTTTGGCTCCGAGCCCGCGTCCGGGTTCATCGAGATTCCTGCTTTACTCCGGGAACCACTGCGGTGCGATGACTTGGGTTTAGGTTTGATCTATATTCGTATTAACCTAAAAAGCCTTCAACGTAGTCCTATCACCTTCATCGGACGGCTGAATTTGGATTTCTCCTAGGTACTATGTCAATGGAGAGACAAGCTTGTGATGATGTCAGTCCTGTCACCTTGGATCCCCCCTCACGTTCTTCAACATCGTCTTTATGTGGTGCATCATGCTCCTACCTTCCGTAAAATGTACAAAGAATAACCAAAGGAACGAGACAAACCTCCAATGGCAGAGGCAGCCCTGTTAAGCCATCCACAATTCCTTCATTACTGGCAACAGTCTTCGCGTTTTCATCTCTTTCCCGTTTGAGAAAATCTCTTCTAGAACTTATTTGACAATTAAAAAGTTCAACCAACTCAAGCTTCCTGGCCTCGTGGGGTAGCGTGATATTGTGGTAATGCAGAAGTCCTCGTATTGTAGGGATGGTCAAGTTGTTCGCGTCAAATCCAGGGTCTAAATAGAAACCATCTCTGATGACGTCCACTGATGTTGGGCGAGCTTTGAATGGCATCTTGTACATAACCAGACGGACTCGTATATATATATATGCTAGAGAGCAGCAGGACCCCGGAGTATAGTGGCACATATCTTCCTTGTGGCGTTGCTAATGTGGGCTGCGAAAATTTATTGACGCCACAGCAATTATACTGCATTTATCCCTTTTGGACTTCTCGTCAGTTATGTTTTAGAAGCATCATAACAATAATGTCCTAATATTACGAAAAGCACTCTCGATGGCAACCTGTGCCGCGGTAACCATGCGACTAGGAGCTGAACTCGGGTAATATGCTGTGTTTAGGCGGGAAACGTCACAGTGACCCATACTTGGACGGGTAACACTACCTGCGCTGATCCCTGCGAGCAAACCAGCTTGGCCGCAAGGGCAATGGCTCAGCGCTTGGAAATGGGAAGGGACAAACCTGCTGGGCTGGTCGGTCGACTCTATCAGAATCGCGGATTCAAATCGACCTGGGCAACGGTAGCTGATGTACTTTCGCATCATGTTCAAACATCATTTACAGGCGAGCGATCTTGTGCATCACAGCTTTATCGGCGCGAGCCAATGGGCACGTAGGTGATATAGCAATGCAAGGTGCCACATCCACGTGACTGATCAAAGACCTATCTCAAACTCGCTCGACGATGAGGCGCATTCAGATAAATGTTGTACATGTGACGTACGCGTATTAATTTTGTGGGTCGTGCCAGGGTAGGAGCTGAGCTCATGTCGGTCGTCAATTGCTCCACACTGTCCATAATATCTCAGTAATATTTGCTAATACTATTAGGGTAATCGCTAGTATTTACGGATCTTCACAGTACTTATTGGAAAGCCCTCAGGTGCACCCAATAGTCGCACTAGTCACACCCGGATGGTCGGCCTTGTTGCTCATTACTCCAGATCTCGAGACCAACACACGGTCATGCTATTGAAGACCCCGTACGTCGGGGTGTGCGGGCCAAACGAGAGAGATTGAGAAGTGGATGATGGCGGACCTCCGCCAGATGATTGCGCTTGATGATAAGACATGTACGACATTGAGGTAGGTGGCTCTGTTGCCGACGAATAGTCCACGAAGCCTACCTGCTCCTGGTAGGTTGAGTACGACTGGTAGGAAAAAGGCCATGGTGGGGTGCACACGGGAATTGCGGGGAGAGTTGCCGGTACCAAAAGAGGCGGTATGCCTGGTGGAGAGA
The DNA here is from genome assembly GCA_023014435.1 of Amanita fuliginea. Classification (NCBI taxonomy): domain Eukaryota; kingdom Fungi; phylum Basidiomycota; class Agaricomycetes; order Agaricales; family Amanitaceae; genus Amanita; species Amanita fuliginea. Next base: position 50,698 of record JAEBUQ010000023.1, read on the forward strand.
TGCATGTGAGTGGCGTCGTTGGTGATACCAAAGGTGGTGGTGGTGTGAATTGCAAGGTTGTTTCTAGTTCTGTGGCGCGAGCATATGCATCGCGATCCAGTGCAAGTGGTTGCAAGAATTCTTGTACCCGAGGCAGCGACAAGACTAATACAGGAAGACATGGACCTTTTGAGCATATCAGGAGCCACATAAGCATTGCGCACTAGCTCAAAATTCGGAGTATCCATGTTTCCCGTTGGAGAATGAACTGGAAGATAAAAAAATCATGTCGCGACGTAATTCTGTATTATATTATTCTCACAATATTGCGCAATTTTCCCCAATTTCAATTGTAAAATATTGTTCCGCATTCTGTGTTGTTGGACGCATAATTGCGGAGTCGGCCTGCGACCCTGCGTTTCCGCCACAGTCACAATGGTAGTAACGCCGCAGCGCCACAGTAACTTTGATCAAATGCCCACTAGATTGACAAGCCTAGTATGCGCCACAACGATGTGGTAGATAGTCCCTGCCATTATGACGGCGGTGTCTGTAGTACCCCGGTACATTTGCAGATATTTAGGACTGATCCGGCTTTTGCTTGAGGCGAGCAGGTGCTGAATCTGGGAAAGAACGCTCACAATCAAAGATAACGGATCGCGCGGGTTATTATATGTTTTTGTCGGCAATGTCCTGCAGTGGCTTTCACGGTACTAGTACAACAAATATTAGAAGGCCACGGAGTCATAGCGTTCATTGTATCCCCACGTATTGTTGCTTTTAATGATGATCGTCGCCTTCGTGCTGTTATTGTATATGTAGTTTCCTGCCAGTCGTTGTCATAGACTCATACATATAAACCATGCTTCCAGATGCCTATAATTTGCTTATAGCAATGAACACAGTGCGTACAGCTTCAGTGACTTCTATTTCCATGAGATATTAATCTTGTTGACGGTAGATTTTCAAGCCCAAGTATCGCGAAACGTCTTACATACTGCTTGGGTATCGTTTTCGTGATTTCAAGGTGCTTTTTAAATTTAAACTTATTATTGCCAGCAGATACCTACAATTCTTCTTCAACTTCTCGCTGATACTTTTATTTCTCTACCTCGCCCTGCAAATCATTCTTACAATACAACGAGATGTGGAACAACGCATCTTAGAATACTCCAAGGGTAAGCACCAGTACCGTATCTAAGTAACAATCCAAGGACAGCTATTCCAGAAATTCTTCAAGAAATAAAAGAGTGTGCACTGCAGCATAAAAATAATATGTGTTCCTTGCACATACCAGCCATAATTCGGCAATGCAGCAGCTGGGAGCGTTGCATGAATCGTGATCCAACAGTTGTAGGTCGTGCCAGGGTAGGAGCTGAGCTCATAGCGGAGGTCATCAATCGGTTTGTGGAACTCATAAGTTGGAAGACTCTAGTGAGTGTTCTTGAAATCCAACTACTTTAACATGATGGTAATCATCTGTTAAGACATTTGCTTTAACCTCATTGTCATTCTTCACAATATTCATCAATGTCGTATTATATGCAATGCGCCGCTGGGAGGAACTATCGTATTCTTACGTCCACATGCGACATAATCCCCTAGCTAGAATCGCAATTCGCGACTTAGAGTAACTTACCTTTTCTTTAACTCTTTGCATAGAAGTATAGTACCAACAAAATCAATTATGCTCAGCCAGCCTGAGCGCAGTAAGCTTCTTCAAGCTTCAAGCGATGAAACAGTTCTTTACAAACATCAGGAAGAACAGAATTTGTTAAGCTAGCTTTAGCCGATGAAGATCTGTAAGAATTTCTTAAGTATAAAAAACGCCCTTAATGAGTTTGAATGACTCTTAACAACATGTGGCATTGGTAAACTATGTGGGACCATGAAAGGATAAATGTGACTTTGTCAAGTCCAGTCTTCAGCTCATGTCAGAGGCAGACGCTTCCACAGAAGGCGCAGTCCACCTCCTCACGATAATTTCTCCTCTCGATTGGAACCACGTCAGAGGAAGACGTCAGAAGGCTTAGGAGTCCGCCTCCTCACAATGATTTCTCCTCTCGATTTGGAACCACGTCAGAGGCAGATGCAGTTTGCTATGCTCTGTGATTATTATAGATTAGCGCATGCCCACTCCAAATCTAACCTGTAATTGTGGTGAGATGACGCTAATAGCCGTTTGAGAGCAGATTCGACAGTGGATGGGTTGGAGCCTTTCAAATTAAAAGTGTTTGCGGATCTATTGTGGATCCGGAGGGCATGGAGAGCCATTGGCGTTCCTTGAAGAGTTGAGTCCCATATATCGCCGAGTACACCGAGATAAGGGAAAGATCGGACTTGATGAGTTTGTCATCCAAACTGGACCTGTTGGAAATTGTCATCATTTTATTGGTAGCTAACTATAGTAGATTTGCATTGATGGTCAAACCGTTACATTATCAGCAAAACGGGACTTTTCGCTCTGTAAACTACATAAACTATGTTCTTTATTGCACGAAATTTACTCGAAGTTTTCACAGTGGTTTTTGTACCAGGGATTGAACAGGAGATAATGATGTCTCCAAATTCAAACAGTTGCCCCAGAGGACTCATGCCATAGTAGTCGCGAGTATCATCATGAGTCTTCTCGGGATCTTCTGGTGATGGCTCGTCGTGGTGGTGCTTATTACTACAGAATTCAAGAACCTGAAAGAAAGTGTCATATATATGGTGTGAGTGATCTAGCAAGTTATTAACTTAATGATTACCTTCTTCATCACAGTGGAACGCACCTGCAGAGGAACCAATAGAGAGTGGTGCAGTGTACTGCGGATATCGGGTATCTTGGAAAACGGTTGAAGGCGCGATTAACGAAACAGAATTGATAACTTCTCACCTGCGTAATGGTTTAGGAAAATGTCAATCTCAATGTAAATTGAAAACGTACTGTTGTAATGGTTTTACGCGGGAAGACGGTCTTGGAAAACAATTGAGAGCACGATTAACGAAACGGAATTGATAGCTCACCTGCGTAATGGTTTAGGAAGACGTCGATCTCAGTGCAGTGCGGTTTGGGGGTTAGCTCTGTCAAAAAAATCAGTGTAACAGATCATTTAATGCTATTGTAGGTCAGTCACGCGGTCAACGAAGCCCAGCTGGCCGCGCTCGTTGGGAGTCTGAAGAAACTCACCTCATGTTATGAGAGTCTAGACCCGACGGTCGATCTTCCCGCTGATTCGCGCTACTTCCCTTCAATTGCCCTAACGTCCTCAGGGCGGTGGACACGTTAAGCACTTGCAGTTAAAACAAGCCCATCAGAGTGGACTTGCAGCATCACGACACCGAAGATGGTGGCCGTCGATGTAACATGCAAATGCGCGAGCTTGAATGTTGCGGTAACTGGGGGGGAAAAATAAACGCGCCACACGTGAAAAGGCAGCACCTGCAGTTAAAACAAGCCCATCAGAGTGGACTTGCAGCATCACGGCACCGAAGATGGTGGCCGTCGATGTAACATGCAAATGCGCGAGCTTGAATGTTGCGGTAACTGAGGAAGAAAAATAAACACGCCACGCGTGAAAATGCAGCACTTGCAGCCCATCAGAGTGGACTTGCAACATCACGACACCGAAAATGGTGTAACGTACGAATGCGCGAGCTTGAATATTGCGCACAGGTTGCGGTGACTAGGGAAGAAAAATGAAGGCGTCACACGTGACTAATTGTTGATTCAACGACTCCTCCTAATTCTCCCATCTCCTCTCATGGCCCGGACAAAGGTTACAGGACGTAAATGCACGGGTGAAGCTGCCCCCCGAAAGCCAATTGCCTGTGTATTCGGGAGCACCCGGACTCCTCCTGCTGTTCCTCCCAAAAAATGCGCTGGGCGTGCTTCAAGAAAGGCGAAAGTTACCAGGCCGACGCCACCAGAGCCTCAGGGCCCGAATTTATCCGCTATTGAGCTCAGCGCTAAGCCAAGCACTGCCGCGATCGTATGTTCACGCCCCTTCTTGTCATTTGCTCCCCACAATTCTAATGTCGCCGGATTCAGTTTTGTGCGCTCTGCCGAAATGGAGGAGTTCTGACCGAGTGCGACTCTTGTCCTCGGTCTGTATGTTCCAAGTGCGTCCCAAATGCCCAGCTTTCGGAAGTCGGAAGGCAGCCGCTTTTTTTGTCCATATTGCCATGTATTCCATTCGAACGGCGCTCGGAAGAATTTAGAGCCATACGTTGTGAGTTTTCCTTCTATCATTTTGTTGTGCTGCTGATTTCAGTTTGGCAGGATGATGCAGGAGATTCTCTAACCGTGACTGGAATGCTTTCACAGCGGGAGTTCATGCCTGTTTGTTCTTCGGAGCCTCTGCTTATAATCACGATGAAGCTTATTTCAATTTCATGCAACGGCCTCCCTCCCAATATTGTCTATCAAAACCTTTACCCGTATCTAGGCCAAAACATCCAACATATAATCATTTCGTTCGACTTCACCACCAATAGCACAAATGACTATGTCCAAGAAGTGAGGGCCCTCACCCAAAGGATACGGTCTGGTGACTTGGTTAGGTGATTTTATGCGCATTCGGGTTGTTTTTTCAATCCTCATTTGTTTGTTCAACAAGGTTCCAACGGTTTGCCGTATTCCTGATCGACCATACGGACCCTTCCCGAGGCGATCTCCACTTCGCCCCAGAGAACCGGGGTGCCGCACCCGTATCTGAGGTAAGTAAAGGCCACTTATCTTAAGTCTACAGATATTTCCAATACTATTTCCTCCACCATTTCTAGAGGCTTTGCAACCTGGTTCCGACCAAAACACCTTCACTCTGCTGGCATGTGGGGGGGTCATGAAATGCACCCAGTCCTTCAACCAAGTAAAGGCATTTTTGAGCAGGTGAGCCTTGATCACATTCCATTTGCATGCAGGAGCTAACTGGTCAGTTCCCCCTTCCACTGGTTAATGGCGTTTGGGCAGGTTGATTTTCAACCGTCCACTGCCAATGGCTTCTTGATGGACACAAATTTATATTGGTTCATATACCGGAGAAATCCAATCTCTGGCATGCTCCTCAACCACCAGGTGTTGGGGAGCCACTCCGACATTTATGTCCTATACCACTCTGGTTCGAGCAAACGGATAACTTGGTTAGCCACGAAATCAAGAGACGTTTATTCCGTATAATTGAAGCTGTAATGCTAAATGACGTTACCAGTCCACTGCGCCAGTCGGCGATAACTCTATATAGTAGATCTCACTTCGGTCGTCCTCGCAATAAATCCAGAATATCGAAATCAACAATCAAAAAATGTCTACAGAATATGTCTATACCTTGTACAAGATATCTGCTATTTGTTCCATCGTCATCGATTGTTCGGATGCCATGGCATTCATATATGTCTCGACTGTTTGCATCAACACCCAGTCATCCCAATCATCCCAGTCATCCTCGTCCGGTACCTATGCTGGATCAATCACTGTCGGCGGGTTTGAACTGCTTTCGAACCTTGAAATCTTGATATGTCACTATGTCGTATGTTTTACTCCTGTATGGAATGCCCGGGATGCGTATCTTTACGAGAGAATCTGTAAGGAATTCAACAGATAGCTTTTCTCTTTACGACCCGATGCACCTAATTTATTCCTGACGCATCGACAAGATAAAATGCAATCATGATCGCCAGTTCTGTGGTCTATGCCTACACGGCCATGATTAGGGAATCTGAAAGACAGAGACGAGCCGCCCACTGAATTGGTATGCGTAGTCCCGCGGTCTTTCTCTCCCTCCTGGAATGACGAAAACTGAGTCTGATCGTGGAAGATTTGGATAAGCAATGTCCACTTTGTCATCGTCAACCCTCTCTTGGACTATACTTGTGGATGGAATGTGAATGTCGGAGCAGATCGATTTTAGCCATTTTTTGGCAAAGGGCAAGAAAACATCCGTTGCAATGTCCATGAAGGCCGCGCCAAAGTATTCCTGTGCGGCGATGTATCAACGCGGTGACGCACGTGATGTTATGAAGGACCATCCCCACGGGACTTCCCGGTTATGGCCCTCGTACGCGGTACACTACCTCACGGCGTTTCCCGTTTTGACCTTCGGCTTTTCGTGAACTCGGGCGTACGCGAGACTCTTCCTCGACCTCACGGTTTCTGTGCTGTCGCGAGCTCGGCGCTACGCGAAACACACCCAGAGTAATGGTCGTGATAAACTTGTGGAATGTGGGCCACCGCTGCGCGTGGCATGTCCGAGGCCAGGCTCTGAGATGCTCCAAAACAGGGGTTGCCATATCAAACTAGCGAAAAGCTGACGGTCAAAACGGGTATAGCCATCCTGAAGAATGTCTCGCTTGGCGCCGACGTCGGATAAGCCGGAGTATTGCCGTGAGGATGATAAGAAAGACCGAGTCCATTCAGGCCTAGGCCTCTGAACAAACTCTTGAACTGATCAAGGGGAAGCATTGTCTTGAAAGCTGTGATAGCGGGCTGTTAGGGGAGATGAGCTTACTGAGACCGGTTTGTCTTACCACAAGTCCAATGAACGGTGGTGACAACTCGGTTACGTTGTCTCAAATATTTGTCAACGCGCATATAGTCAGCGCAGATGAAGAAACACGTCAAGTTCTTGACGACGCGTGTGGTGTAGAATCCCACCGTGTCCGGGGGTGACAAGAGGATGTTGGACAAAGAATGCGACCAGTGCTCGTTTTTCATGTGCTCTCTTTTTTTTGAAGGGATAAGGGAGGTTATGTTAACAATGATGTTCAATCTAATCGATGATCAATGATCTTTAATGTCATTTGGTTCCGTTTCATTCGCCTCACATGATGGTGCTGAGCAGGCAGTGGGTGGCGTGGAGTGCTGCAAGCCTGCAAGGTGTATGCACGTGAACAGTATTGCTGCAGAAGGCTAGACCTTGGCGTAAGGTGTGTGTGCATATGGGATGTGTATATGCGCTATAAAAAATGCTCTGCGATGAAAATATGCATATGCGCATGTGCATGATAATAAGTACTGGGAGGGCAGGTGTTTAAATGGACGTACCATCAGGAGAAGGTAAAAGAATGGCTTGAAAATTGCCAATTTTCATGAACTCTAGAAGTGTACAAAGGTCCCCCCATATATGGGGGTTCGAGGCACGTTTCAATTCATGGCGACTTTTGTCACATGTCAGCTGTCTTTATTTTGCTGATACTTACCTACCTGTAGTCCGTAATCTTATAACTGAGTGTGTAATGGCACGCGTGTGCTCAGTACTCAGTCAATTTGCCGTTGAAAGATAGCTTGAATACCACACACGAGTTTACAGAAATTTTGCCATAAGTGATTAGGCAACATAGTCCTGAAAACGGCCGGACCAATTGCCCAATATACCCACAGGCTTTAAATCCGGTATTGATTTACAGAAATTTTGCCATAAGTGATTAGGCAACAGTCCTGAAAATGGCCGGACCAATTGCCCAATATACTCACAGGCTTTAAATCCGGTATTGATTTTTTTGGCAGGGTTGCGAGGAGGGTGAGGACCGAGCTAAATTACATAATAATTCAGGTGAAACACAAGCCGCTAACCAACGGTAGCCTCAACCCACCTCACGCTGCGCCGGACAGAAAATGTGGTCGGAATGCCAACTATTCGAAAGGATTACGAAGCAAATTGAAGTTGGGCTGGGAATGGGGAAGCTGAGCGCTGAATTGAACACCTATATCTGATATATATATATCGCCTGCAATTACATGGCCGCCTCCTTAGTCTGACTCGGATAAAAAAACAGATTTCAAAATCCACTTGAACTATGTCCCCCGCCCTAGTACTTTTCTTGAGGTTTTCAACTAACCATCTAACCATACATCAGTTCCCATCACAGGTGAACACAGGACCGTCAATGGCATCTATGTTTACAATGACAAGTTGAGCTCCTCTGCAGAGAGCTCCGAACCCTCCCTATACTCCAACTCAATACTGGCCAGTGCATGTAGGCGAGCTTCCCGCCGAGCGGTAACCAGTCTCATCACAGGCATTAGTCCGATGTTACGGCAACGAAGATTCGCACACAGCCAACCCAGGGAATGAATGGCTTCCTCACTCGTGCCATCTAGGACAAGACTCTCCATACAGCCCATTCGCTCGAATAACGAGATGAAGTCTTCTTTGTTTGCGTCAAGTCCATGTAATGCGAGCCCGATGACGCCATCGAGTGTTATGTTTTTGGGTTCCCTGATTGTCAGATACTTTAATATTGCAGATGAATTCAAGGCGGGACGTCCTTGATGTCCCTGATATAAGTTTAACGTCGATAAAACGTCGTCTATCTCCAGATGCCGGAGTACTGGGAGACGAAACAAAGACAGCAATTTTACGGCATATGTTGCGTCAACGAATCCAATATCGAAGTTAATTAGTGACTCTAGCACAATGGTCGTATTGACTTCATCGCCGTCAATGATGGGGCCAGATCCTACAATAGACAGCTTGGTCAGACCAGGGGACGCATTCAGCATTTGGATAAATTCGCGTAATGACGGTCTGACATCGTTGGCGTGATATTTAAGTTCTAGTTGATCCAAGTTGACAAATTTGGACTCCCAATCGACATGCACACCCACAAGTGAAACCTGACGGAGATTGGCCAAAAGGATACCGCCAAACAACTGGCTTTTGATCGGATCCTGGTGAGGTTGGAAACTGTCCTGGGCAGCTAAGTAGGCATTGCAGTAGAATAGGCGGAGCACCCTGAGCCCCACGGCGGCTGCCTCTTTGATACCACTCAACAGGGCATCCATAGTGACTGGGCCCCAAGTAGACAAAGCGAATGGTTAAGTCTTTCTAAATTCCGGTGCTCTACTTATTAGGAACCAAAACCATGAGATCCGCCATCATCGTTGCAGTCGACACTGGTAATATTAATGTCATGTACTGAAACCAGAAGTCCGACAAAGCACGCGCTACTGTTGCTTTCCAATGTGCGCAACTATAACAAGTGCAGGAAAGCAACACGATGAACAGAAAACCATTGGCGGTTATTAATGCGTCTTGTACTATCTTGATTTTTCTACTTTCCTTTATAAAAGTCAACCTTCGTGTAAACTAATCTAAATACTAGTAGAACACATACATCTATATCATTCAATTTCAAGTTGATTGCAGTGACCTCCTTGTCGAGTTTTTCCCGGTCTGCCGCCTTCAAGTCTTTCAAGCCCGATATGGCCACAGCTCCACTGTGCTCTTTCAAATTCTTCAACCCGCATTGCAAATGATACCAATCTCTATATATCGTTATTTGTTTTAATGGGTTTTCAAAAAGGACGACTCACTTAAAGGTAGGAACGCAAAGGCGGACTTGGTCACCAATCTGGATTTTCTCATCACAACCTTCGTACCTTGCAGCTCAGTTGATATATATAATAGGACGAAGAGATATTTACCGCGGCAAAACGGACGCCTATGCATGCGGGGAACGCGTTCAATGTGACAAACTCCCTTCATTTGAGTAGGGCACCGTGACAACACACGGAGATACATTCTGCAGAATATTACAACTTTTCACCTTTAAAAGGGCCACAATACCTTTTCCCTTTAACTCCATACCATCATCCTGGTTCACCTTCTGACGTCTTGCGTATATTTGCCCGATGTCTATCCGCATAATTGTGGCGTTGGTACAAACTAGCAATGTAAGCTGAACAGGCCAACTTATATATATAATTATGCACCTGGGAGAATGCCGCATTGAACGCCACAAAACGCCACTAATGCCATATGCACTATATGATTATCTCGATACATGTCTTCAACACCATTTCACGAAATTACATAGAATATCATAGAATTTGTCTGTTTAGAAATCACCTTTTTCGTGATGCGATGGCTTCTAACGACAATAACAACGCCAAGCAAGGTCGCTGTCGGCACAAGCCGGCGCCACGAAAATGGACTGCAAGTACACACGAGTACGCTTGCAAACCGGCCTTTTGTTAAGTTTGTGGCGTAGATTATGGCATGACAACAATCACGACTATTGGTATTCCATTATCGTGGCGCATCCAACATGTGACGCCCTAAACTCCCATTAGCGCAACAGCAGCTATATTTTCCGGCAACCAATTCGGCGTAGCAGTCAAGATCCATCGCTCTCTTGGTGCATTCATACCCACCACGACTTTGCAAAATTCCTAGTAGTACATGCTCCGAGGCGGCCAGGTTTAGAATGTGGCATATAGTAGGTCCCTAATAAGTTCGGATCACTGAGAAGATGTTAAGGGTGGGGGGTGGTACTTCACATGATCATGAAACCTATAAGAATGTGGCGACGTCACGGACTGATGATATACAAGATTCTGTTCCACCGTATGTGTAGAACTGCAATGGTCGGAGTCCAATACGACTTCCACTCCATCTTCACCAAACATCCCCATTCCTACTTCAACGACGCAGGCCAGCCCGTAATTCCCGCGGAAGCCCTCATCGACTTGTTCAAGACCTTTTCCACGGACAGTGGCATCCAGCTCTTCTCATCCGATGAGATGGAGAAGGTCAAGACCTTCCTCGCATTCAACCCAGGGCTCGAAGTCAGCCCACAGATTCTCAGGGACTTTATCGCAGAGAAAACAAAGCAGACCCCACGCAGCACTGATACCCTGTATTGCCAAAACGATTTCTCGAGCGCCGATGCAAACACTCCAGATGAAGAGGAGCGCTATCTGGCCGTGGGTAGGACTGTCAAGCAAATCGAACGGGCGGATACACTCGGAATGAACGCTGAGCTGAAGCTGAAGCTGATAAAGGTAGAGGCCACACTGCAGAAGAAGCTCTTGGAGCACGAGAACGAGTTGAGCGAGACGCAGTCGAAGTTGAACGAGACGCAGACAGAACTTGTGGCGATGAAGAGGGGAGAAAAGGTGTTGAAGAGTAAAGAGGTGAGCAAGCACAGCTCGTTTTCTGTGGTTGGTGTTCAATTGCTGTGGCGTAACAGCGACAGAATATGATTCAGATCAGCGCACTCGAAGCAGAAATCGCTGAAGTGACTCGAGAGCTGGAACAAGTTAGGGCATCTAACACAAGTCTGTACCAACAGCACTGTAGTATGTCTGTCCGACTCGTCCATATTGCCGATCTTACACCTTCCCCAGTCACATCCGATAAGTACCGTGACAGGCTGCGGATACTAGAGATTGCGTTGGGAGAGACAGCAACGATGGAGCAACAATCTTATTTGGACCGAATAGCGCACCTTGAGACCGACCTAGCCGCACTGAGGCAAGAATTCTCGTTGCTCTTCGAGCAGGAGCGCGAAAATGCGAAGGAGACCGCCGACTTAGCGTGGTATGAGACGAACGAGATGGGTCCCTCCACGTGCGGACGACGGGTGACGAGTAAGAGTATACTAGGAGACGAGTTGACGGACAAGACGAAGGAAGAGATGACGGATGATGAGAAAGAAGAAGAGCCGAATCCGGACGACTCGGAGACGGCAGGCTGTCGCCACAACAAGGCCAGTCCAGCCTCGTTTATTGAATTGGCAATTGCAACAACGGCAGCGATATTGGCCGGGGCCTTTGTTGCTATTGTATTTTTCATGGCTCTTTATATGTCCACGGCGTCCTATGGGGCTGGGCCGACCTACTTCGACCATCGTGCATGGAACAGCTTCAACACGCTGCATGCAGGCGCAGGCGAGGGCTTCATTGGACCTGCAAGTTGACTGTACTATTCATTGAGTAGTACGTCTCCGTGTATTTTCACATCTACAAAAAGTCAGATGATCGACCGGTCAACGTTGCAACGTTCATCGATGTTCATCAGGAAAACGGTGAAATCTAAAGAAAATGCGACATAACTAACAATCTCTACCCTGGATGCCGTGGTCCAGTCGGAGTATTTCATGTGGAAATGGAATGCACACATGGCGGCACGCTTGGCTGAGCAGAAACTTGCTGGGCATGTACTAGAACAGGCACCTGAGGGTCACGGTTAGTCTCACAGCTCTGGCAGTGGCGAGTAGCAATAGTGAGATTTTCATGTTTTGAACGAGTGGTCAATTGTGATTTGGTGACCAACGATCGCCTTCTACTACGCACATGGAGGTAGTAGATGACTATTACTGCGTGGCGGCTTGCGCCCGCGTGTGTGTGATGCGAATGAAAATTAGCTACTGTATGATTTACTTACGCTCTTGTATGGAGCTATCTAGAACATGAGGGTCGTACAGTGTTTACCCAATGCCCTGGAGGTCCCCAAAGGAGCCCGCTGAGACATTGAGGTTGAGGAATTTAGCCAGACGCTTGAAATTGTTGCGCAGGCGGCAGAAGTCTGATATAGATGAGAAGAGACGTTTGTATCGTACGCACCTATTGGTTCCGCCCCTGCAAAGGAATTATCCTCGGGGTTGGAGGGGGGTTCCGGCATGGGATCTAGCCTCGTCGGTCTTCCCGATCTGGGTAAGCGCCGCCTGAGCGCTTCAGTACTTCAGTGATGGTGCATTCTCGGCCATGGTCAAAAGTTAGCCCGTGGTCAGCGTGATACCCAGGGAAGCGTAATAAATTATGGACAACCCTGCATGCAAGAGTAAGGGTTGGCTTCGCTGGCAACACGGCACGTCCCTTACTCACCCACGTCTGCCACTTTTCAAAAGCTGGGTCTCACTTTGCCTCCCATCTCACAGCTGGCTCAATGCATGCGCATTCAACTCCTCTCTCACAGTCACCTATACAATAAACCATTTTGCCCCTGCTCAACCCGAGAGCAATCGCCGGTCTCATGATGGCAAGCAAGTACCTGGATAAGTAAGTGCAAAAAGGTTCATACATATGCGCATTTGTGATGCATCTCTAGCAACATTTATGTGAACACGAGCAGAGCGTCGCAGGTGGGATCTTGCAGACATGTACTCAGGTTCGTGCCGCATCCCGTGCTTCGTGTGTGCAGTCGGGCTGAGCAGAATGTTTGTTTTGCTTGCAGTTGGGTACGTCGTTCGGACTGGCGATCACGACCATCGTCCACAACAGTGTATGTAGTTTGGGGACCAGTGATGGGGCGCAGTTGAAAGGGTATCAAGCTTTGGGCTGGATTCAATTTCGATGTTGCTATGCATCGCTCCTGATTCCACCAAGTTTCTCGCACTCTTTGAACCGCCGATTTCGATTCCTATCACCCGTTCTCCCCTGTTACACTACTACTGTTGGCTCCCATTGTACAACCAATAATAGAACGATTTTTTATGCCGCATTTGATTTGTTTGAAAATGACTCTCACGGAAAGTCCCGTTTTGCTGATGAGTTGGCCCTGCTTGACCTGTTACTTAAGGGCTGAGAAAATCAATGGCGTCGGCTAACACAGCTTAAATGGAAGTTTGATCGTTTAGTTTAGGCCAGTTCACCCTTACTCTTGCATGTGGCAGGATTATACAGTCGAACCTATCTTGACCCATCTTATATATCTCCGTGTGTTCGTAGCTTCTGTACGTCCCTAGACATGTGTAGGAGGGCCCCATTATAGTTGTACATAAGTCTACAAAATGCGACCTCGAGGCGCTATACCATCTAGGGCTTCAAACAGCCAGTTGAGGAGCAAAAATGGAAAAAAAGTGGGATTTTTGTGTATGGATTAAGAGGGGTTCGATATTTGGCCTGTGGCAAGCGTCCCGATTCTTGCGCTTGGGCCATTTCTTCGCACAGCATGTCTGAGGCTTTTCCCAGTACATGGTCACATGCGAAATCGCCCCCTACTTAATTTATTACGCTTCCCTGGGTATCACGCTGACCACCTGAGTTGCCCAGTGACCAGCAAACATGTGCTCCCTTTTCAATGGGGCTAACTTCTGACTTTTGCCGAGAATGCACTATACATTGAAGTCCTATGAATTGGGGGGTTTGAAACGTGCCTCGAACCCCAGCCCTCAGTGTATAGTCCAATCGCCTCCAAAGCCTCTGTACACTGCTAGAGATCATGAAAATTGCCAATTTTCAAGCCATTCTTTTTCCTTCTTCTGATGGTACGTCCACTTGAGATATCAAGAGAGAAATATATTCACAATTGGCCAGGACGTCATCCTACTATCGTTGAACTCATGACCACACCCTCTGACTTATGCTTCATAAAGCCTGACACCCAACTACGTTCTACTGGGGTCACGTTGTTCCAAATGCCTCACCCAGAGGTCCACATGGATTATGTACTGATCTGAACATTGATACTTCTTGTCCTTCGTTGATGAGATGTTTTGACAGATTGCCAAGTTGGAGGGTCAGGAGTGCAGAGCTTGGGAATACAAGGTAACAAAATTTTGACGTCTTGATAACTTAATTACACACACACTGAAATATGTTTTTATAGCTAGTGGAAGCCCTTGTGGGCATGAATCGCAAGTTCGCCTTTCCCTACATCATTTTCTACCCCATTGTCTCCACAGATGGAATGCCATTCCCAGTCAATGCTTTGATTCGTGAAATACAGGGTAGGGCATATGTAGAAGAGGCCGCTTGGCGAGGTGACATCGTTATCGCGAAATATCACGGAGATCCTTCGACTGGAATGATGAATGCGTCGATGGCGGACTATTCTATTCTAAAAAATTATTTTTCAACTCATGGTCGTCCAATGTGAGACCATGGCAAGCTTATTGGAAGAAACGCTACTATCAGGTATCATATTCTTATTCATGACAATAGGTTTTATTTCGTGACGAATGCCACGCAGGAATCACTCAGACTTTCATCCCGTCCTGTGGCATTTAGGGTAGCAGAACTCCAGAATGATAAATAAAATTCTCGCAGCTCTTATATTGCTTGCGTACGGCCTCGTCGTTGGTTATAATTATGGTTCACATATAATGGTACTCATATTGTGGCACCCTATCCGACACGTGCATCCCCGCGCCCCTACCTGCTTTTGCGTCTGCCGCTGACTTATTCGAGACGGCGCATGGAGGCTGCCAAATTAGCCCGAGATAAATAGAATTTGACAATTTGAGTACGGTCCATTATAATGAACGATGGACAGTCACTTAAAATTGTGGATTTTCCTTGTGGTGGCCAAGATCATCAATGGCCGCGCTGCATTCTACGTCGAAAAAAGATGTGACTTTACCCCATCAGGCAGGTATTCGCTAATTTGATGTCCACTCTTCGGCTACTAGCGGCGGGTCACCTTTTGACAAGGAGACCGTTTCCAATGAATTATCTTCAACCGCCTGCGGCAAAGGAGATAACAGAGGCTCTTGGGATTCGCGTGGTTGCTGGTGCTATCATGCCTGCTGGACGCTCCGGAATTACCCTAACTTAGCGTGACCATTGCAACCTTTTTGCCTACTTTTTACCATCCTGAACTAACCCCTTGCCTGTAGTGATTAATGTTGATCGACTAACGGAGCTCTGCGCTTTTTTACATAAGTATTGTAGCGCGACCCTTACTCTTGTACCCTGCAGGGTTAATACCTGACCAGTTAAGCACACGCCATTTTCGTGTTCTAGGAAAGTCAATAGCTAAGGGCCGAGGCGTGCTCCACGTCCCCACCCTTACTCTTGGCTAGCAATCAGAAAATTTTTAATTTCCGCTTTGGCTGTTTTGGCCACTTTCAGAAGCAACAAAAACGGAAAGCTTCCTTTCCGCCAGTGTCACATACATGAGTGACAAGCAGTCCGTTAACTCTTACATCGACACCGAAAAATTCCCTACACGCTTCGGGTTTAAGCAACATTTTTGGTACCCCTTCTTCATTTCCCACGGAGGATTCCACTCCTGTAGGAAAAGAAGTCTCCACTTTAGTAAGCCCTGGTCGCACTTTCCTGGAACACGGGTTCGCTGTAAATATCGTTATGTGCCTTCAGGCCCTGAATGTACATAATGTTTATCATTCTGCCAATTGGCAGAATGCAAGTCACAAAATTGGCTACCCACGGTCTTGCCGCTATGCCAGCCTTCACACTGGTGCCCGAGTATCCGGTTTCATCACAGGTATGGTACCAACGATCACTACGGCGACAAGAGTCACATGCTATTACATGATCTTTCAATGAGTACAAAATGATACGCATCTATTCCCAATGGCACACATGAAAACGGTTAAAACGCCGTTCCGACACCACAACGAGTCTTACATCTATTAACTGGCGCTTGCTCATGATATGAATTATATAGTCCATGGCGACGCAGTAGTGAAAACGCCATACTTCATTGATCATGCAAACACAGAATTTGTATCGAGTAAAGTGCTCTCGCCGATAACAGATCCAGGGTCGGACAATTTTTTTCTGATAGCCCAATAGTCGGTCCGCTTAGGCCAACCTTTCTCATTATCACCCTCATCTGCTTTGGAATCATGCAACAGTGAGCGATCATAATCTATTCATTTCGTCTCCTACAAATTAAGGTTCTGGTGCTCTCCCTACCAGCACGCCCAAAACATGCGTCGACCCCGATTTTATGTGGGCCAAACAACGTACGCAATATAAATGTCATCACCAGGAGGAAGTGTAAGCACTGACACTCAACAAGATGCCTGATCATGATGCAACGACAGCGCAAGAGGTAGGTACTCACCTTGATATGTCGATATGCGATTTCAGATTGCCATTTCCAAGTCTGTGCAATACGATCTTCCCCGAACTCCTCGACGAACACCCATGGCGTGCGTTTTCTGCCGCGGTTAGCTATAGGATATTCCCTGAGTCCGAGATTATTAACTGAGTGATGGGTGTAGGGCGTAAACTCAAATGCACTGGCGTACGACCTACTTGTGGAAATTGTAACCAGAGGGATTTGGCGTGTTCTTACAAACCAGTGTAAGTCTGCTTCAAGTTGTGTTGAAGTAGTGAATTCAACGGCACCTAATAGTGCAAAGCAAGGATCTCAAGAGTCAAAGGCAATCAGGTAGAAGGTGTGAATAGTAGTTCACGGGGTGTGCAGTTGTAACCTGAATCGTATTGGATGAGGAGAATTGCGGGGTTGTTTCTAGTTTTGTGGCGCGAGCACGTACTAGTGTCGTCAACGCGAAGGCGAAAATCTCGCACTGATGCATCGCAATCCATTTGTGCAAGTGGCCCTTGTACCTGAAGTAGCGACAAGACCAACACAGGAAGACATGGTACGTCCACATGCGACATAATCCCCTAGCTAGAATCGCAATTCGCGACTTAGAGTAACTTACCTTTTCTTTAACTCTTTGCATAGAAGTATAGTACCAACGAAATCGACATAACCATTATCATATTATTGTGACAAGCTTATGCTCAACCAGCCTGAGCGCAGTAAGCTAGTTCAAGCTTCAAGTGATGAAACAGTTCTTTACAAAACTGGTGCACCCCCACGGAAACCCGACAGAGCACGGTAACTTGGGGAGGGCGGTACGTTCAGTGCGAGCAGGGCCCTTGCATATTGACATCGTGATGACTATGAAGCATATATCCGAGTGACCACACTTGAGTAAAGACTAAAAACTCACCTATCAACGTCAAGACATCGACGGGTGGTACGGAATACAACTGTATCAGTATTCTGTTTTTTGTTTTGCTTTTTCCGCATAACTCAGCTGTCATTCAACGATGGGGGGTACCAGTATGGACGGTAAATGATGACATTTCTTTTTACTTATTAAAGGAGGGGGAGGGTATTTGTACGGATGCCCAATATAAAATGTCATAAAGAGCGGTGCGCGCTCCGTCTCGGGAGGCATGGCACCAGCATCAGAAGGGGCAGGAGGAGGAGGAGCAGCGGGACAGCGACGTCTACAGGAGGTAGGGTTCCAGGACTGTGCGAGCGTCTCTTGGTTGAGCATCGAAGAGGATGCAGATTTCGAAACACCATTTAATGGCATCCTGATCATGACTTCTGCATTTTGCCAGCGCCCCCATTTGCAGTGCCACGCAGAGGCAAAATAATCAGTGCCATATGCTTATTGTGGAATCTTAGGTCTCATGTAGGTTCAAAATACTTCATGTATCATTGGAAAACTAACTACGGCCTATAAGTAGTGATGGTGACTCAGTCGCCACGGCAAGGGAGATGATAAGCTATGGTGAGGCTGAAACGAGTGGCGTAGGTCAGCGATCGAGATCGGCGTTTGAGGGGTCACTACACGAATTGATTGGAGTGAGATTGATAACAAAGCTGTTCATTCCAGAACTGCTGTCATATGCACGTCATAATATGATTGAGTATTCTGTGATTTGCTTTACATGATTTGAATGTGGCTGACAAAAAGAGAAGATGAAATACATGCCTGGCATACACACATGAATATTTGATGTGTTGGATCGCCAATAGCATAGGTGATGATGAATAGAAGGGAGCAAACAAAATATAGAAGCCCTGATATGGAGAAAATGGCGATCAATGGCATGGATGGCACCGACGAAATGCGTTCTAAAAGGTTGACTCGGTGAACAGCAACCCGCAAGGTTGTGAGAAGCATAACGAGGGTGTTGACTGAGAGTGACGTTACAAAGCAATGCCAAAGCGGATGGCTGCTTGGCTGAACATGGAGTGCCGGGGTAGACCAGAACATGTAATCCATAAAGCACCTAACACTGAGGAAGTGTTAGCCCTATTGGGCCAGAAGTGAAGCGACGTACCCAACGATGTAAAAAAATCAAAGGAAGAAAATAATCAAGCACAACTTTCGTTATAAGGTGTTGGTTATCCTTCCAGATTGTTCGACAACGCCACCACTGCCAGGTTTATTGTAATTAAATTTGAAAAATTGCAGAGACTGACCATGAAGCCGTTAGAAAGGAGAGAGATGATGAGAAGTGAAAGAATGAACACGACATCTGCCACTTGATACCAGGTAGAAAAGTAGTAATCTGAGTGGATGGAATACATATTTGCAGCTGTCCAGACGTGCGAAACTAAGAGTGAGGACTAAGCTACGAACTGCATCGTTATAAGACCGAGTTGATGGGACTTCCAGACCCCCCGGGCCTGTGTCCCCCGTATCAAATGGAATATACAGGTGGTCCATAGCACCAGCTGCACGCCTACATGAGACTTTATGGTCCTGGAGTAAAATGCATTGAAAAAAGGGCTCACCATAGCCAATGCTGATCATGAGACACAATGTTAAAATTGTCCTGTTAGTATTCGACATTGATGGGTGATGTTGCTGAGTCGCATCAATGTATTCACTAGTTAATATACCACGAACAGTCCTGTGGATTACCCCTTCATGTGCCCTTATTCAGAACCCCAGGAATCCTGACTCACCCCTCCACATCTCAGCACTCAGCCCGCCGCTTGTTACCACTCCTCACTTGCAAGCTCTACGAGACTACGACTGTATATTATCGTATTCCGATGGTTTTTATGTTGCATTTCAATGTAATTCAAGTTCCATATTTTGCTCGGGCTGTCACGCTTGCCGAGTCGAAGATTCAAGACGATGCACATACGAAAAAAGATATCCCGGGCCAACGTGCCTGTCAGATTCAATTACATGCATTTCACGATCAATCCAAGGAAGTTTGATATAGCTCTCGCTCGCGACCCCTACTCTTGCGCTATGTGTGTAAACAGTCCTGATGCATGATGGCCGCCCGAGGGTGTGAAAGAGATCATCAGGAAAAACAGAATTCGTTAAACTAAGTTTAGTCAATGAAAATTTGTTAAAGATATGTAAAAAACCCCTAATGTACTGAAAATGGCCTTAATAGAAAGAAACAATTCATAACGAAGGCATGAATATTGATAATTAGGGTAAATTAAGTGGGACTGTGATATAATAAATACGTGTGTCTGTCCGTGAATGAATTAACTAGAAATTGATGGCATTGTTCCAATACCTATCAGGACTACCCTTGGTGTGACGCCTTAGGGCCCCAACAGCAGACTATAGAGGAGAGGAGATGAGGGTAGAGAGGAAACCCGAGAGAACTCGACTGAGGACTCTGGGTGCTAGTTGCTCAGTTTATATACTACAAGGATGGTCTGTGCACCACTCTAATAATAGTATCTACGCTGAGTAAGTATGAGTAAAAGGAATAGCATAAGCGGCGGCCGTGCTGCGCATGGCTGTGCCATGAGTCATACATAATGAGTCATCGGTCCGGTAGTCCGTAATCTAATCTAATCGTAATCTTATCTTATCTAAGCGCTGACCAGATAAGATAGACGCCGGGTTTGCTAAGATGTTTGGCTACTACATTAGTAAAATACAAAGAAAACAATAAAAATGTCTTAGTCGAAAAACGAGTTTGACCAAGGTCATGACAGTACCCCCTTTTTAGAATTCGGCTTCCTAGACGAACTCCTTTGGAATTGGTTCCACCATAACATTCAAATCGTCATCGAATGTCACATATCCACTCTTCTTCATTTTTTCAAGGTTTTTTACCGCTTGCCAGGCCCAAAAGCCATATTGCGGAAATTTCCAAGGATCTTCTCCCATTTCCGCTTTTTCCATGAATATTTCTACCTTTCTTGAATACATGATCCGCGGTCGGGGAGGAGGTTTTGACTTCGGGGGGGGTTTGGCGTCAAGGAAATGGCAACGTGATGCATTTTCACATGGGTGATCCACGTTGGAATAACCACCCAGTACAAGGATTGTTTGTTTGGATTTTTTATTGTTGCGTTTGTTTTTACCCATGATGAGCGCAAAATGTACAAATGCGGGGTTTGTGTGTTCAAAGGGCCTGAAATAAGGCCTACAGCAACAAAATGAAGCAGTTTAAGGAAGGCCCTACTCCAGGGCCAATCCTTCTAATTTTGTAAGCATCCATTACAATCGCATGGCCCATCATGATCTGATGGTTCATTTAATTGTTTTAGCAATTCTTTTCCTTTCCATTTTTGCCAGTTTTTCTCCCATGATGCAGTTTCTGCTACTGCATTGATATCGATCCTGGAAATTACACCTTGTGGTGGTTCCGTGAAGTTTTCATATTTTCGAAAACCTAATCCTTCAAAGGTTTTCCTGTTAATGACCCGAATCGCGCCCGGGTGTCTATCGTAAAAATGTTTTATTTTTCTTTTTGCGTTTCCTAAATTTTCTTTTGGCTCCCACGAATTGTGTTCTGCCATGTATCCCTTCCATTTAACAAGATATTCCATCTTGTTTCTCTTTAATCGTACATCCATTATTTCTTCAACTTCGTATTCTTTTTCACCATCAATCTCTACTGGTGGTGGCGGTGCTACTCGTTGTCCTTTCATCGGTTTTACGTAAGGACGTATTCTTGAAACATTCACAACAGGATGAATTTGTTGTGAAAAAGGTAGATCCAACTCTACCGCATTTGATGAAATTATTCTCTTGATTGGATATGGTCCTATCCAACGTTCTGCTAACTTCCTTGTGGGTCTTCCAGAAAGTTGTAAGTCTTTGGTTGACAACCAGACTTTATCTCCAACTTTGTATTCTGGTACCTCAGAACGTTTCCTATCCGCATATAATTTCATGTCATCTTG
Organism: Amanita fuliginea; assembly: GCA_023014435.1. Classification (NCBI taxonomy): domain Eukaryota; kingdom Fungi; phylum Basidiomycota; class Agaricomycetes; order Agaricales; family Amanitaceae; genus Amanita; species Amanita fuliginea. Next base: position 72,057 of record JAEBUQ010000023.1, read on the forward strand.
CGATTTTCGTAAAGCTGCCTGAGTTTCTTCATGTATTTCCTTCATTTTTTGAGCAAACTCTGCTGCTGCTGGATGACTTCCCTCTTTTCTTGGTTCTATTCCCATTCTTGGATGTTTACCATAATTGACAAAGAATGGTGAATGTTTCGTTGATGCCTGAATTTTATTATTATAGCTAAATTCAGCAATAGCTAGCCACTCCGACCAGTTTTCTTGTCGGTGATCTACGAATATCCTCAGGAATTGTTCCAAATCCTGATTCATTCTTTCTGTTTGTCCATCTGTTTGTGGATGGAAAGCTGTAGACAAATCTGTGGAGATGCCTAACATTTGATTCAATTCCTTCATCATTTGAGCGGCGAATTGAGGTCCGCGATCTGAAATAATTGATTCAGGAAGACCATGTAGTTTCCATACATATTCCCTGAATAGAGTTGCCAGTCCCTGTGCTGACGTTTCTTCGGATGTAGGGATAAAATGAGCCATTTTGGACATTCTATCACAGACTACAAGAATCGCATTATGTCCGTGTGATTCTGGTAACTTTGTAATAAAGTCTGCTGATATATGTGTCCATGGCTGTTGTGGTGCCGAATTAGGCATTAATTTCCCTGCTGGTGGTTCTGGGAAATTCTTGCTTCTTTGGCATTTGTCACATCCGGCGACATATTTTTTAACAAATTTAGTGACTCCTGGCCACCAATAATTTCTCGTTACGAGTTCAACCGTCTTCCATTGTCCTCCATGTCCAGCAATGGGTATATCATGATGGAGTCTAACTATTTCCATCCGTAATTTTTCATTTTTTGGAACATAGACTTTTCCTCTCCAGAGGATTAACCCTTGCTCCATTTGCCATTCTCCTGCATTGAGTTTTTTCACATTTGCCTTCTTCATTGCCTCTACTGCTTTAACGACATCTTCATCCCTTGCTTCAGATTTCCTTATTTTGTTAAGGATCTCTTTTTCTGATGCGTTAACCAGTACGTGTCCCTGTTGTAAGGCTGCAATGCGGAAAAACTCTGGTTTTAACAAGGTTACTTCCTTGTTATCATCCTCTACCCCCTTTTTATGGTCTGGCCTCCTGGACAGAGAATCAGCTTTTCCCATGCTTGTTCCTGCTTTATGAATGATTTTAAAATTAAATCTGCTGAGGTATAATGCCCAGCGTGCTTGTCTTCGATTTAACTTTTTTGCACTCATAAAGTATTCGAGATTCTTGTGATCTGTCCAGATCTCGAATTGTTGCTTTGCTCCTTCTAGATAATGTCTCCAAGCTTCGAGACATCTCATAATGCCCAACATTTCTTTATCATGGACATCGTAATTCCTTTCCGTTTCATTCAGGGATTTTGATAAAAATGCGACTGGTCGCCATTTCTTATCTTCACATTCCATTGATAATACCCCTCCTGTAGTGTAATCGGAAGCGTCAGATTCTATTCTGAAATTCTTGTCGGAATCTGGTGCAACAAGAATTGGTTGATCCGTGAATAGTTTTTTTAAGGTTTTTATTGCTTTTTCTTCTTCATCTCCCCAATTCCATGTTTTTTCTTTTTTAACCAAATTGTGTAATGGTCTAGCGATTTTGGCAAAGTCTTTGACAAATCTCCTATAGTAGTTTGCCAATCCTAAGAATCTTTGGATGTCCTTGACACAGGTTGGTGTTGGCCAATTTAGGATTGCTTCTACTTTTTTCGGATCCATCTTTATTCCATTGGGTCCAATTATTACCCCAAGGAATTCAACTTCTTCTACACTCCATACACATTTTTCTGGTTTAACATACAGATCGTTTTCTTCCAATCGTTTTAGAACTTCCAACACTATTTGTTCGTGTTGTTCTTCAGTTTCCGTATAGATAAGGATGTCATCTATGTATACAATGACTTTTCCTTCATTGATCATATCACGGAAGATATCGTTCATCATTGCTTGGAAGGTTGCCGGTGAATTGGTAAGTCCAAAATACATTACTACTGGTTTGAAAGAACCTTCTGGTGTAGTAAATGCGGCTTTCCATTCATCTCCTTCTTTGATCCGTACATTGTTATAACCCCATCGTAGATCCAATCTACTAAAGAGCTTTGCTTTTCCTGCTCGATCCACGAGTTCCAATATGAGTGGTAATGGATAGTTATTTTTAACTGTCCATTCATTAAGGTAACGGTAATCCTGTACCATTCTTTTCTTTCCGTCTTTCTTTTTTACGAAAAACACCGGTGACGTTTGCGGTGATTTAGAGGGTCTGATGTATCCCTTTTTTAGTTGATCATCAATGAAGCTTCTAACTTTGCCGAATTCATCTGGTGACAAAGGATACACCTTTCCTTTTCTAGGTTGATAACCTTCTTTGAGATCTATCGCATGATCCCAAGGTTTCCTAACCAGCATTCGCTCCGATGCTTTCTTTTCGAATAAATGAAGATAACTATGGTACTGTGATGGTACCAAGTCTCTGGTTTCGGGTTTTTTGAGTTCCCTAATCCATTTTTCTTTTGGTGATGATGGGAGGAATGAATATTTTTCTCTGTTTTTGTACCAACGAGGATGTTTCCATTCTGTTAAGAAATCTTCATTTTCTTTTTCTTTCTCCTTTTGCTCAAGCCAGTAAGCAAAATCCAACTCGTGCTCCTTGTCCCATATGTACATATTGGACTCCCAATGTTCCGCCTTTTTAAATTTCTTTTCTCTTTCTTTCGTCCACTCCCTTTGTTTATGTCCACATGACCGTGGGCATCTAGTCAACTTTATTTCTCCAGTGGTCCAGTTGATGTCCGGATTGTGTGCTCGTAACCATGTAGATCCTATGATTACGTTTGTTTTTCCTAACTCGCAAATTTCAAAGGTTGCCCTTTCTCGATGGCCCTGATAACTCATGATTAGATCAACTTCATGAGTAATCATACCTCCTTCGTTGTTAGTTCCGTCGACGTTCCTAACTTGAATCGGGTGATCCAAAGGGATTAACCTAAAACCTTTTTCTTTAGCGAATTTAGAGTTCATAAACAAACCTGTTGCTCCTGAATCGAGTAAGGCTGTTTCTTCTATTTGGTCATGTGTGTCTAGAGTTTCTAGACCGATTGTCATTAAGATTTCATCTTTTTGACCAATAGTTCTGACGAAAACTTCTTTTTGTCCCTTTCTTTGTACCTGTTTGTTGTTAGCTAAAGAGGAATGAAGCACAGGTTTAGCCGCCCTGCCGCGCTCCTGCGCTTTTGCACTAGAGACCACCTCTTGCGGGGTTACCCCTGAAACTTTCATTTCAGGGGCCACCGTTTCTGTTGTTAGCTCCTCCACAACAAGTACATTGTATCTATTTCGAGAGTCAAGTACGGGACTCACTGACTCTCGTCTTCTTTTAAATTTTCTCCTTTTTCAAAATATGCCTTCATTTCTTTGAAGGTCATTGTTTGGACGTCCAATCCCGATCGACAGTTTCTTGCGATATGCCCCACTCTTCCACATTTGTAACAGCGCATTGGCGGGCAGTTGTTTCTGTCGATGTCCATTGCGTTCGGGTCGGGCCTTGGTCCGGTATTACTACTCCCGGAGGGTCCAGCTCCCCCTCGGTTCTGACTCGCTGATCCCGATTGTTGGTTTATTTTCCATCGGGGTTTGGGCTGGCCAGTTCCTACCGGTCTCGCCATATCGGGGCCTTTAGATCCTCCTTCACTCCTATTGGCGGAGTTACTGTTCTGGGAAGAGTAATACCTTTCCTCGGCTTTTGCTTGACGCCACTGTCGGTCGAGTCGGACCGATCTTCGGTACCATTCTTTGATGGATTCCGGTACTTCATCTGCTTCCATAATTCTTTTTCGGAGTCCGGCGTTTAAACTCCTTTTGAATTCTTCAATTAGGGCCCTGCCATGGTACCCTGTTCCTCGTGCTACCTTTTTAAATTTTTGCACGTGTTCTTCACACGTGTGTGCGCCTTGTGTCATTGTGCGCAACTCTGATATTTTTGACAACTGTTCATCTGTGTCGCCGAAATCTCGTTTAATTTCCCTAAATAGTTGTTCCACCGTTGTGGGAACATCTTCGTCATTTTCTCCATATTTTTCAATTAGATTGTCTCGCCAATCTACCGTGAATCCTTCCAACATATAAGAGAGGACCAAATAAATCTTCTCTTCTTCGTCCGCATTAGGCATCTTCAACTGCAAATAGAGTTTGCAGCCGTTGATGAAATTTGTGACGTCCGCCATCTTTCCGGAGAAAGCCATTGGTTTGGCGGCATCTATTTTTGACGATCCGTTACCACCAGGGTTGGTGATATTGAATACGGCATTGTCAGGAATGTTGATTATAGGAACAGGCTGTGCCGTCTGTTGTTGTGCTGCTTGCTGTGCTGCCGCAGCGGTATTGTTTTGTAATAACATCAGCTGTGTTTGCAGTTGCTGTATGACGTTATTTTGGTTTGCGAGCATTTGTAGTAGCTGCGCTGAATTGAGCTGTTGCTCTTGATCATCTCCTGCATCCGACATGTTTCGGTAACTAGGAGCGGGTGTATATGGGGATAGGGATTGAGATGGTGTAGGTGATGGTAACTGATATGGCGGTGCGACTTCTCCGATGTAATCTGCGTCAGAGTTGAAGAGGGCATTTAGATTTAGTGTGGCTGGATTGGGAACTAAGATTTGAAAAGGGGCGGGTTCCCAATGATGTGGTTCCTCGGTGATCGAGGGTGTCGAATCGGTTGATGATGATGTTGATGATTCAAAAGGGTCTGATCGATCTGAGTCCAGACCGTTATTATCCCCAAATACTTCGTTCCAGAAGTTTTGTATTTCCTGATCCGATAGACCAGTGTTTCGTAATAGTTCCCTGAGACCTTGATCTATTTTGTACGAAAGTGAGGGAGGTCTTAGCCTGTCACTTGTTTGGGAATGCACTCAGGGTCCACAACCCCCCCTGCAGTGCTAGTACAATATAGGTATTTGAGAACTATTTTAATTCGAAATGAAGGTTTATCTAAGCGGAGGCCGAACAGTTGTTCCGCTATCACTACACCCTACAGGTGCGGATCTTTCTCAGAAGCGCGTGGTCAAGTGACGGCTACTTCCAAGGACTAAAGTTATACAAACAAAGTAACTAGGTATATACGGTATAGCCTTCAGGGGCCTAGGCCGGGTAATTTAACGTGCGTAGGGGCTGGCGAGGCTTTTCCCACGATGCGGATCACATAACGTGTGATCAATGTACGGCACTGGTCTCCTGTGCACAGGTAACCCTATCGACCGGGTTAGGTCCTTCGGTTTGCGTAGACCGGGAACGTAGAGCAACGCTTTTATGGATGCGATGCAGAACCGTGTGATGATGGTTTTATGGAACCCAACAACCAATAACGTTTTATAGTCGACGGACGACTGTGATGATCCCCCTGATCTCGTCTGCTTAACCCTGCAGTCCGGGTGTATCAAGCGTTGGGGCGGTAAGAGAGTGTAGAGTCGAGTTCTACTATCAGGACTACCCTTGGTGTGACGCCTTAGGGCCCCAACAGCAGACTATAGAGGAGAGGAGATGAGGGTAGAGAGGAAACCCGAGAGAACTCGACTGAGGACTCTGGGTGCTAGTTGCTCAGTTTATATACTACAAGGATGGTCTGTGCACCACTCTAATAATAGTATCTACGCTGAGTAAGTATGAGTAAAAGGAATAGCATAAGCGGCGGCCGTGCTGCGCATGGCTGTGCCATGAGTCATACATAATGAGTCATCGGTCCGGTAGTCCGTAATCTAATCTAATCGTTATCTTATCTTATCTAATCTAAGCGCTGACCAGATAAGATAGACGCCGGGTTTGCTAAGATGTTTGGCTACTACATTAGTAAAATACAAAGAAAACAATAAAAATGTCTTAGTCGAAAAACGAGTTTGACCAAGGTCATGACAATACCGTCTCGCTTTTCCAATCCAAGGGAATGCTCCTTCCGGGAAGCGGTGAGAGATGGGCACTTTGTACAATCCTTGTAACTGGGACGATACTCGCTATGCGTGCTCCAGCTTGTGTGGTCCGTGAAACTTTGTAGAGACCAGTCTTGGGCTCCGGATGAGCGAGGAATGGCGTGAACCATTCTACGTATGCGAGGTGTTGGGGTGGTTGGTTGGTGCCAAATAAATAATCAATTGCCTTGGAGCTAAGGCTGAAGACGGCACAAATTTGCGCTATACGATAAGCTATATAGGCTGATTAGTCTTATAGTATGAATGTTGTGCTTAGGACACACCATGTATTCCAGTCCTACCCTCACCACCACAATAAACGAGACATGTATCAAAGCGACCTGGTACCAGTTTACCTTGTTTATCTTTCCGTGGTGGTTGAATATGGATGGAGTCAACAGTGGGGGTGTCCCAATACTTGTCTCGGTACCGAATACGATGGTACACTGAAACATTAATGAAAGGGAAATGGACATCTAATATGTCCTGCTCCAAGCGAGCACGAGTGGTTTGTGGATTTCGCCATAGAACTGCAAAGCGCGCAAATGCTCCATGGAAGTATGTAGCACCATATTTTGACACCAGGTCTTCAACTGGGACTGATTGTATTGATGGACGCGTTGTCATTTTGATGAAATGATGAGGCTCCAGTCGCACATTTGGGGTGAGTGTTGGCAGATCAGCACTATGGCCACGAAGTCGCCATTCAATGTATTTTGAGTGGTATAGGATTGTTTCATGTCGTTGGAGCCAATTTGTCATTTGCGGGTACTCATCCTTAGTGTTGGATGCTCGGTAAGCATCCTTGGTAAAATTGATGTGTAGTCGTTCAGTATGTTGTGTATCATAATTGTCGGTGGTCCCGAAAAGGTTGATAGATGAGATATAATGCGAGCAGGAATGAAGCTTGGGTATATTAAAGTTTTCGCGGATATCCATATCGATAAATATTTGCTTGTTGGTGTGAAATGTGTCTAGAGCCTGTTTCATCAAAGTGAGATGGTGCGTTGTGATGACTGGAAGCTTGGCGAGATACATGAAGTCGAGGAGTGCACGAACTGCTTGTAAAAGGCGTGTGGAATCAAATCCGCGCAATATGGCCATGTTGGCAATGACACCAAGTAGAACTGCGGCCATCAAACCATGTTCCTTCCCCGTAACACGTGAGAGGCTGGCAATCCCTCCAGAGAAAACCCGAATATGGTGATTTGGTATGACACGCTGAAACCATGCATCAATTTCCGCAGCACCATAAGCTTGAACCAACCATGAGACGAGGTGTTTAAAAATGCCTTGATGGATCTGATGAAGGATGTCTGGCATGATAGCTTGAAAAATGTCGACGAAAGGTAGCTGCTCCCAGAACGGGTGGAAAATTGGCTTGATGTGGACCTGTTTGCATGCGTCATGGAAGTCACGCAAATTCCTTGAGACTTTGGAGAGCGCTTCGCACACTGCATAGATGTTGCGTGGACATGATGGTGCTTGCAGGTTACCTAGTTCAGTGGGTAGAATGTCACATTTTGGACACTGGCGGTTCTTGATGCCTGTTACTAATAGCTGCTCAGGATAATCGCCAACATAGACAGCAAGTATGGGATGAACACATCGGATAGTTCCCATTCCATCGCTCATGGGCAGTCCTTCAATTCCGACATCTATGAGTGGTGACAGGAGACGCTGAAGGCATGTGTGAAAAATATTGTTCACCATGCGCTGGCCTGCTGCCTTGTTTGTGACAAACTTCAACTTTGACGTTGGGAGGTACGCTAACAGGATTTGGCCCTGCTGTGAGGGTTTACACCTGATCGCTTTTGGTAAGTTCCCAATCGTCAGGTAAATGGGGTATGCCGTTTTGTTGCCGAAAAGGGTGATGTGTGTGCAGTCAGAAGAAATTGTTACAGTTTCTTTTCCTCTCCTATGACGAACGCTTTATTATTACATCATCATTACTATACGGTTTAGTGGACGTTTATCTCCTTTTGCTAACACTTTCATATTTCCTTTCATAGGTAGTTAGCTGCGCTTACTGCGCATTCCCTTTATAGTTTTCCTTGTTCTCTAAACGTATATAAACCCTAGAATACCTTGTACATTCCCCAGTTCCAACTTAATCGAATCATACTCTCAATCTTGACTCGAACTCCTCGCTCTCTTTCTCTTGAGCTCGTCGTCAACTTAGAGACCTTTGTCATTGTTTGACTTAGCATCCAGAACTTGTCCAGTAGGCTGGGAGCGGACCGAGACTCTGCTTGCCACTGTTGACTTAGAACGAACTGCATTGGGAGCATCGATCTTAACAGCCATCCCTACAGCAGCGCTCAAGATGACTGCCCCAGCAGCAGAAGAACGCCTTCAGATGCTTCGAAGAGCGAGAGAAGAGGCATTAGCAGCACATGAACTCGCCAGGCAAACAGTCGCTCAAAGATTTAAAGACAAGTCAATTAGATTCGAGAAAGGCGATAAGGTCTGGCTCAAAAACAAGAACCTACACATCCCATATCAATCAAGGAAGCTTGCACCAAAACGAGAAGGACCCTTTCAGATCGAACAAGTAATGGGACCAGTTACATACAAACTGAAATTACCGAAACAATGGTGCATTCACCCTGTATTTCATGCATCGCTTCTCACTCCATATAAGGAAACGTCAATGCATGGACCAAACTTTACCACACCACCTCCCAATATAGTAAATGGGCAGGAGGAGTTTGAGATTGAGGCTATCCTTGGACATCGGAAACACAGAGCCGGTTATCAATACCTAGTCAAATGGAAAGGCTATGGAGCAAATGATAATACCTGGGAACCAGAACGACATCTAGGCAATGCTGCGGATATTCTGGTAGAGTATAAAAGCAGAAGAAACCTCTGAAACAGTCAAACACAATGACTTATTATCGCACCAACCTCCAATTAAAGCATAATATCCGTTATGTCAAAAGATTCTGCAGAACTGTTGGACGATACACTCCTACTGTCAAAACCAGATACTCTGTCAGGCAGATGTTCATTCCTGCCTTTAAACACCCTTCCAAACGAACGCTCTCTATATATCAAAAACTGAAATATGTTCCAATGATGTCAAAACCGCCCAAAGTATCGCGACTACCCCTCATAAGCGAACACATCCACAAGGACACACAGAGATTCCATATAACGCCTTACCAAAATATCTCCCTCAGTACCACCGCCTCTCTTTTGATCTAGGGGAGTTACCCACATTTCAGGAAGCCGAATCACATTACCTTCCAGCATCAGTTCACCCTTGTTTTCAATATGACAACATTTAGCACAGGGTTTGGATACAACGAACCTTCCCTGAATTATCAGAAGCTTTACAAAGGATTATTCAGCTTGGCAGAGACATCTCCACGGAACAATGGCAATATGAACAGCAAATGAATATAAGGGGAAGTGAAAATTTTAACTGCACACAAGCGCAAATGGAAATAGCACTTGCAACCGAGCAATATTATGTTCTCCTGAACCAAGCAATACAGGACAGCATGGATAACCCAGAAATACGCGTTACATGGCATGAACGCCCTGATCAAATTCGTATTCAACATCCTGATGATGCAGGAACCCAATCAGAACAAGAAGAAATGGCCAGAAATTCTCGTGAGAACTTTCTCAGGACCAGAGCACCAGAGATCGAAGAGATCTTAGCTTTGGACTCCGACGATGAGATTTGGGATATTTAAACCACACCCAGAAGTCTTGTCCTTTCCCATCCTATTGATACAGCATGTCCGCCATTGTCATCATCGCCTACCTTGTCGCTTTCGCTTTTGCACTCCTGGTCACAGCCTGTGGCCATTGTTACGACCCCTCCTTTGCCGCTGCCTCCCCGTTCCTCGCCACTGCCCACGACCTCCCCATTGAGGTCTTTGTTACCACCACCACCACCATCGACAAATATCTCTTCCCGGATTGGCCCGCCTCCCCTTCCTCTACCGTCGCCGCCCTACATCAGCATCCGGACGAGCTCGCTGACTTCCTTATTGAGGAAGAAGCACCCCTACCCGCTCCGCCAGCACCACCTCTCGCCCGGACCCCCAACGCTACTCTTCTTCGGGCTCAGGAAGCCCTCGCCACCTTCATTGTTGACTACCAACTCTTCGCCGGACCTCTTGATGCCATGCTCAACACCGCCCTCACCACCAATCCTCACACTGTCACGGATGAAGAACGCGACGCAATTCTCGAGCAAACAGTCCAGCTGGACTATATCACGAGGACTCTACAATGGCGGTTTGAAACCGCTAACCATGACATCAACACCATCGCCGAATGGTTGAAATCGCGAAGGGATCATGGGTGGACAAATGGTGGAAACCATGGTTGGGGAACAGGTTAAGAAGTCGGTGACTTCTTGCATACGAAGGGGGTAATGTTACAATTTCTTTCCCTTTCGTTGACAGACTTATTTTATTATATAATCATTGTTATGCGTTTCATGGACGCTCATCTCCTTTAGCTACTTTACCTTCACATTCCCTTTCTTAGGTATTTAGCTGTACGTTTCCTTTTATATTTCTCTTGTTCTTTTACGTATATAAACCTTCTTGTAAAGTAGCTAGACTCCAGTTCCAACTTAATCGAATTCTTCTCTCAACTTCTGAACGAAACTCCTCGCCCTCATCTCTTTGAGCTCGTCGTTTGTTTGACCTTTGTCATCGTTTGACTTAGTGTCCAGAACTTGTCCAGTAGGCTGGGAGCAGACCGAGACTCTGCTTGCCACTGTTGACTTAGAACGAATTGCATTGAGAGCATCGATCTTAACAGGTCGTACACCAGTGCATTTGAGTTTACACCCTACACCCATCACTCAGTTAATAATCTCAGACCCAGGGAATAGCCTATAGCTAACCGCAGCAGAAAATGCATGCCATGGGTGTTCACCAAGGAGTTCATGGAAGATCATCTTGCACCAGCTTGGAAATGGTAATCTGAAATTGCGTATCAACAGTAAGGTGAGTACCTACCTCTTGCGCTGTCATTGCATTATGATCAGGCATCTTGTTCAGTGTCAGTGCTTACACTTCCTCCTGGTGATGACATTTATATTGTGTACATTGTTTGGCCCACATGAAATCGGGGTCAACGCACATTTTGGGCATGCTGGTAGGAAGGGCACCAAGATCTATTGACATAGTCATCAATTTGGACCTCATGGCGGTGTCGGTGGGTTGGCAGTGTATATATTGTACACTCTTTTTAGTAATCCAATATACATATATAGTCTGTAATTAGATCTAAGATCATTGATGGAACTACAGGTAACAGTTAATTGCAGATAACGAGACACTCGTGCAGCGGAGTCGAATACTGAGATATCTTGCAAAGAACAAGTTGACGAGCAATAGATTGCATTGGGCAAATGTAGATGGGTAAACCGAACATAACAGGTAGCATATGTCAATAACAAAAAGCGGAAATACTTTGGCCAGTCATCCTCGTAATTTGGCCTACGGGGAGGCTGAAACGAGTGGCGTAGGTTGGTGATCGAGGCCGGCGTTTGAGGGGTCGCTACATGAAGTGACTGGAGTGAGATTGATAACAAAGCTGTTCAATTCAGAACTGGTGTTATATGCACGTCGTAATATGATTGAATATTCTGTGATTTGCTTTACATGATTTAAACGTGGCTGACAAAAAGAGGGGATGAAATACATACCTGAAGCATAGGGCATACACACATGAATATTTGATGTGTTGGATCGCCAATAGCATAGGTGACGATGAATAGAAGGGAGCAAACAAAATATAGAAGCCCTGATATGGAGAAAATGGCGATCAATGGCATGGATGGCACCGACGAAATGCGTTCTAAAAGGCGGACTCGGTGAACAGCAACTCGCAAGGTCGTGAGAAGCAAAATGAGGGTGTTGAGTGAGAGTGACGTCACACTATAAGCAATGCCAAAGCGGATGGCTGCTTGGCTGAACATGGAGTGCTCGGGTAGACCAGAACGTGTAATCCATAAAGCACCTAACACTGAGGAAGTGTTAGCCCTATTGGGCCAGAAGTGAAGCGACGTACCCAACGATGATAAAAAATTCAAAGGAAGAAAATAATCAAGCACAACTTTCGTTATAAGGAGTTTGTTGTCCTTCCATATTGTTCGACAACGCCACCACTGCCAGGTTTATTGTAATTAAGTTTGAAGTTTGAAAAGTTGCAGAGACTGACCATGAAGCCGTTAGAAAGGAAAGAGATGATTAGAAATGAAAGAATGAACACGACATCCGCCACTTGATACCGGGTAGAAAAGTAGTAATCCGAGTGGATGGAATACATATCCGCAGCTATCCAGATGCGCGAAACTAGGAGGGAGGACTGGGCTACGAACTGCACTGTTATAAGACCGAGTTGATGGACCCCCCGGGCCTGTGTCCGACGTATCAAATGGAATATACAGACGGTCCATAGCACCAGCTGCACACCTACATGAGACTTTCAGGTCCTGGAGTAAAATGCATTGAAAAAAGGGCTCACCATAGCCAATGCTGATCATGAGACACAATGCTAAAATTGTCCTGTTAGGATTCGACATTGATGGGTATAGATGTTGCTGAGTCGCCTCAATGTATTTACTAGTTATACCAGATTACCTCTTCATGTGCCCTTATTCAGAACCTCAGGAATCCCGTGCTAAATGGGAAGCTACTAGGCCACATAAATAAGCCCTGAGTGGGGCCGACAGGGATTACGGACTCCCGCGTTGTGTGGACCCTTAGTTGTGATGTTAACTGTGGATGTTTGGTCCTTAACGGGAATAATCATAAGGACCAAACATCCACACTGTGACATTTTGATTGTGACAAAAGCGATCATGTTACTATCCCCGATCAGAGCACTTCGCTCACCCCTTAAGATTTCGAGCTGGATCGCACAAGTATTCCACCCTTTCTCGGTGCAAAATGGTGTCGTGGAAAAGAAGACGCTGGTGAATGCATATACCAATCGCCACGAATAAAGTTATCCCAGGCCAACGTGCCTGTCAGATTCAATTACATGCGTTTCACGATCAATCCAAGGAAGTTTGATATAGCTCTATCGCTCGCGACCCCTACTCTTGTGCCATGTAGTAAGGTTTGTTATATGACAACAGTCTTGATGCATGATGGCCCATCTTTAATTCCCATGCAACGTCAAGGGCTATGTAGGCCTTGAAATTCAGTGGATTACCCGGGGGTGTGAAAGGGATCGTACCTGTCAGATTCAATTACATACTACCGGAAGCATGTTTGCACTGATCAGCAAATCACTTCGGACAAAGTCTGGCTGCCTACAGATCATCAGGAATGGCTTCCCTTCAGGGTGCGCAGGTGACGCTGTTATCTAGTACTCTAATGATTGCCTTCCTTAGAGTCGTCAGGAAGCATCTAAAGCACGTCCAAGGAGTCACATATTTGAGGGAGAGTCTTCGGACACTTCTAGCTGTGAATGACGATGATGAAATTACGGTGGACAATTCAATTTGTTTCAACCTCGCAATTCCCCTTTCAACAGGGAAGCTCGGGAAATATTCATCCAAGGCTTTAAAGACACATTTCAGGCGTTTCTTGAAGGCAATTACGTGCAACATGTCTTGAGTGTGTTGAAGTTCATTTTTCGAGAAAAAAAATACGATGATGTAATGATGCAGGAGCCGAAGCAAAAACAGGGAATAACCTAATAGCTAACTGCCCAAAGCTACTTTTATTACTCCTGCAGCGCTAAGGAGCCAGGTGAGTAATGGTTTATATATGCATGTAGCAGGAACTTGCGGTAAAGATACAAGAGCATCACTATGATCAACCTTGATTACAAGGACCTGAGTGCCCTATTTGACAATGAGCCGGCCCTCCATTAGAAAGGAAATAAACACCGACGTCCAACATACGACTAGTTGATTGTACAGTTCCATAAACAATCTGAGATTTTGCGTTCCAGAAGAAAACACGTGTATCTGCCTACGAAAACGATGTTAAAAGTATGAGGACGCCTCTACCTCCCAACGGGAAGATTAGACGGGGCGCGTGACTTCAAGGACCACTCACAGGAAAGGCATTCATAGTAGGAATGACAGGCTCCATGGTAAGGGTCAGTGAAGCACGACTTACGCTCATCGCACTTTATATACTTGGATCACTCTGTGAGACATCGGAAACAGCGAACGAAATAACCGTATTGCTTCTACGTAACGTTTCGTAGTTTAATAATTCAGGTGAAACACACGCGGCTAACCAACGGTAGCCTCAACACAAATGAAGATTAACTCCATACAGGCAAGGTCTTAAGCTCTTTGTTCCTCATGATCGCAAATTCGGCACCAGCGAAGTCCACGAGCAGTTTCGCTAGAACCTGGGCGTGGCCTTAATTCCGAAGTTAGTCCAAATGCCACCTGCTAATTCAAAATAGAATCGTGGGGCAAACGTTCTGCTGACGACCCTCCGATTGAGTACCAAATTCAAAGTACACAGGACCCTGGATCGCCGAGTTGCAACTCGTGATCTTACAATGTACTGTCAGAACTATTGGTATGCCGCGTCCCGATAGTGTACGCAGCATTGGAAACGCCTTCACAAAACGAAGATAAACTTTATATAGGAAATGACGGGAAATGCCTCATCCCGACCTACTCCTCTCCTGGTAAGTCCGGATATGCCAGTCCCTGATAAACAGAAGACCCCGAATCGATCACAATCACAATCTTCGCTACTCACAACATGCACCAACCCCATCAGGAAAATGTCGAATGAGAAGCGGACCCTAGGCTTGCCCATTGCATTAAACCGGACGCCGAGTCAATGGTGAGGGACTAATGCATCGACTCCACAACATTGCATGGGTTTCAAAGCATTGTATACGCCGCTACCGAACGAGGCAGCCAACACAAAACCCTATTGTGATGGGGTGACTCGTCCAACCATTTTCCAATCACCCCGATTATTGCCGCGCACTATGAGATAGCGTGATAGCGAGCCCATTGGTGGAGACTAAAATTCCAGGTCAGTATGAGTCACAGATCTAAGCCAAAAGCGCAAGAGTAGCAACCACAAACAGTGCCGCACTCCATTTCCGTTTTCCAAGGAAAGTCTCACTGCTCGCGACCCTCACTCTTGCACTGTGCAGGGTTGATATACGGCACACACCTCTACACCCCGTTTCCGTGTTTCAGGAAATTATGGGAAATCACCCATGATCATATAAGGCGCAGTATCACAAATTAAAACAATCAAAGCGGAAATTGAAAATTCCCTGATTGGCACAGCCTGTATGGTGCAAGAGTAAGGGTGGGGACGCGGAGCTTTAGCACGCCAATTGATTGTCTCGGCCCTTACTCTATTGACTTTCCTGGAACACGAAAATGTATGCTGTAGTTAACTTGTCAGGTATTGACCCTGCATGGTGCAAGAGTAAGGGTCACCAAAGTAGGACCTGTCCAGGCACTGTTGCCATAATTTACATAAGTATTGCTGCGCACTTTGGCGACCCTTACTCTTGCACCATGGGTTAATACCTGACAAGTTAACTACGGCATACGCCATTTTCGTGTTCCAGGAAAGTCAATAGAGTAAGGGCCGAGAAAATCAATTGGCGTGCTAAAGCTCCGCGTCCCCACCCTTATGCAGGCTGTGCCAATCAGGAAATTTGCAATTATGTCAGCGGGGATGTGAAGAGCACGCATTGCACGTGTGCCACAAAAGAATATCTAGTCGATCCCTGTGGCGATTCCCCAACTGCCATAGCGGAGTATGTAGGACACCTGTTGGATGGCGCCCATTATATGTGGGAGGAGCATGATGTGAACGATGCCCTTGTGAGTAGAGGGTAATCCTTGTCATTGTTTTACTAATGTTATCTCAGAACTATAAAGGGTTATTCCTTGCGCCGTATATCATAGCAGGGATCATCGATCAGGGCGCACCGGCCAATCTCCCGCCGGTCCTCCAGATCACAGCGCCCCCCCAAGGAGCGTCAAATGATTAGGCGTGCGTGACTGTCACGTCACTTAAACATTTTCTAGGCGGAACGCGCGCTGAAGGCATGGGATTCAGGAACATGTACACTAGGAGAAGATGTCAGCAAAAAAAGGAAGAGGAATTTTCAGAGGCGCACTGGGGAGCGGCTACCAATGCTGTCATCCCCTCGATTCTTCGTATGAGTGAACGCAAGTGGCAGAAGGTGATCCAACGAGCGCTTGAGACCTCCAATTTAGCGCCACGACCCACCGGGGAGGTGCCTGCCTTGCCCATGCATGCTCCAGACGATGCACGTGCGTTAGCTTATGAGCCGGATAGCGAATAGATTAGTGTGTATTTCGATGAGCAAAACTTTTAGTGCGCTTGCAATCGCAACTTACATGGCTTGGAACAGTACTTATATGTACTTCAGTAAGAAATGAGCACTTCTTAAGCAAATGAATCTACTGAAATAAGTGGATTCAACTTATCTACCTATTGTCCTTATCAACTTACAGTCCCTTCCTGAAGTAACATAAGTGACAGTAAGCACGATAAGGAAAACTACAGTTTTCCTGATGTATGCACTCGAGTATAGCCAGTACTACCTCAGTCTCTGGAAAAGCGTATATCAATCCCGTATTCTTCCCTCAGTACAGCAACTCTTTCCCTAAGCTCTTCGTCTCCATATAGAGCTCTTCCAACCAGTCCCTCGTCTCCGTACCACGGATAGAATGAAACTCTGGAAAATGAAGTTATGGCTTTATTCGTTCCACTCTCCTGGGCCCGTCTCTTGATCATATGTAGCATCGACTGACTCGGGAATGTAGCAAGACACATTTCCTCTAATTGAGGTCCAAGTGAACCAACTGCGAGACGTTCCAAGCATTCATCGTCAACGTTGATCCTGAATACCTCTATGACGCGTAGCGATGGGAAGAATTCAAGCACTTCTCGGAAGTTCACCCTTTCATCAAGGTTTTTTAGCACAAGCCGTTGTAGTAACCTAGTAGATCCCGGATTTAACAGTACTTTCACCGTGTTAAATGTGCAAACTTCAAGTGATATTAGGTTTTCCATTGAGGTCACTATGCTCTGAGCAATGGCAGTAGTGAGGCCTGAACCTAGTTGGATATACAGATGCTGTAGTAATTTTGAAAATTGAATGTTTGGTAAGGGATTCATCTCCATGACCAGGCCGTCACCTGCAGAACTTGAAGAGAAGTGATCTGGAGAAGACAAAAAGCTCGTCTTCATACCGATTATTGTACAGTCGACCAGTGATCTACAATGGTTCAGAATCTCTATCGCTGGTCTGAGTTGCGTCACTCCAGTGACTCCACCGAGAGTCAGTTGATTCAACTGATCCCAAGGGAATACTTTCAGGAGATCATTGTCACCGCACTCGGTGTCCGCCATACTAAGTGTTAGTGATTTGAGGGAAGAGAGCGGCATTTGATGACAAAATTGAAATGGGGCTTCCAAACTGTGTAACGTGAGCGACTTGAGGCAGGAAAGCGATGTATGGAGCAGTTCATTCAGGTCCGAGACTTGCTCGAGTTCGGGCTGTTGATCTCGACAGATGGTCAGTTCTCCAAAGCGGTAATCCTTGAAGACGAGGCAGTCGTGCAACGAGAAAGCATCCGTAAATACGTATAATTCCAGTGAAATGAGAGAATTGCCAGCTTTATTCAGCCACGATTTTGCATGTTCAAACAAGATGGTGTCTTCCTGACTTTCAAAGTGGATTTCTAGATCGTTCCACAGCGAAGGCATGGCAGTGCCGATCATTCTTTTCCAGGTTTTGCAAACCAATTGTAAAGTTAGTCGTTGCCGTCCTCCGTCTCCACAAGGTAACTCTCCTTTGCCGCAGGCGATTGAAAAGACTTTGGAAACGATCTCCAACGGCAGCTTGTCAAAAGGTGACCCGCCGTGAGTGGACATCAAATTGAATGCTTAGGCGCCTCGCGTACTTTATTATACGTGACGTGCTGGAAGCGAGTACCTGCCTGATGGGGTAAAGTGATCGCATATTTCTTTCGACGTACAATGCAACGCGGCCATGCATGATCTTGGCCACAGCAATGAAAATCCACAATTATAAGTGACTGTCTATCGTTGTGGCGCATTCATGATAGGTCAAATCTGTTTATCTCGAACTAATTTGCATTGGCAGCCTCCATGCGCCGTCTAGATTAAGTCAGCGGCAGACGCAAAAGCAAGTATGGGCGCGGGGCCACTTTGACTATACCAGGCATTTGAATTAAATCAAGACTCATACAAGGTAATGATAATACACCAACTCTTTGTTCCTAGGCTTCTGTGAGGTCTGTCACTATGACATGAACTTGAACAATCAAATAATCACGAAATAATATTATATATCATATGTTTTAATTGTCAGTGCCGCAAGGCAGGAAATAAACAAGCCGATGTTTCGGCGCAGTCACGTGACCTTCGTTTGTATATATGTTGTAAAATGGTAACAAGGTTTACTGTGTTTTTCACGTGACTTGGCGCGGCATGAAAATTGTTACAAAGGAGGGCTAAGAAGGACAAAAAACACGACTCGCCGGATACTCATCGGAATAGCATAAAAAGTGCACCATTAGAATAGCAAAATTTAGTACTATCATTTAGTTGTAGACAGAATGAGGGTAGATGAGGAGCGCGTTGCCGGTGTCGTCGGCGAGTCTTTGTGGTTGTGCTTGTGAGTGACAAGAACGTGTGTCACATCTATCCCAAAAAGGACTCTGAGTTTTATCCTCACTCGGTTTGCTACTAAGATATAGTCCTAATTTTTGCTATTCCAACGGTGCAATCTTTGTGCTATTCTGATGAGCATTCGGCGACTTATGTTTTTTTTTTCCTTTTAGCCCTCCTTGGTAACAATTTTCGCGCCGCGTCAAGTCACGTGAAACCACGGTAATATGATGAAATAGAAAGGAGTGCAACGAAATTGGTACCAGCAGTAAAATTATCACGAAATAAGTTAGTGGAATTCTGCTGAATTCTGCTGAATAGATGATTTACGGTTTTCCTGATGTCTGAGATGTATTCAGGACCACTGCCAGGGACACGACCGCATTTCACATTTCACATTCCCCTTTTAGCTGCAGGTGTTCTATGTTTATAGATAACGAAAGTTGTGCTTGATTATTTTCTTCCTTTGAAATTTTTATCATCGTTGGGTGCGTCGCTTTACTTCTGGCCCGATAGGGCTAACACTTCCTCAGTGTTAGGTGCTTTATGGATTACACGTTCTGGTCTACCCGGGCACTCCATGTTCAGCCAAGCAGCCATCCGCTTTGGCATTGCTTATAGTGTAACGTCACTCTTAGTCAACACCCTCGTTATGCTTCTCACAACATTGCGGGTTGCTGTTCACCGAGTCAACCTTTTAGAACGCATTTCGTCGGTGCCATCCATGCCATTGATCGCCATTTTCTCCATATCAGGGCTTCTATATTTTGTTTGCTCCCTTTTATTCATCGTCACCTATGCTATTGGCGATCCAACACCAAATATTCATGTATGCCCTATGCTTCAGGCATGTATTTCATCTTCTCTTTTTGTCAGCCACATTCAAATCATGTATAGCAAATCACAGAATATTCAATCATATTAGGACGTGCATATGGCAGCAGTTCTGGAATGAACAGCTTTGTTATCAATCTCACTCCAGTCAATTCGTGTAGTGACCCTCAAATGCCGACCTCGATCGCCGACCGACGCCACTCGTTTCAGCCTCACCGTAGCTTATCATCTCCCTTGCCGTGGCGACTGAGAGTACATCGTTGTGGCACATACTAGGCTGTACAATTGTTATCTAGACATTTGATCAAAGTTACTGTGGCGCTGCGGCGGACTGTACATTACCTAATTAAGTACTCCCACTGATGAGTCAGACCCCTCAGTAGGCAGCAACAACCGCAAAAGAGCGATCTTCGCCGTCCGAGGACGCCTCTAGATCTGATATTTCCGTCCTCGTGATGATATCTCCCTAGAAGCCACAGCAATGGATGATATTAGTACGCTTGACCAACGATAGCTAGTAACACATCAAAATACTCGTCACAGTGTGGATGTTTTTCCTGGTCCTTAACGAGAATTAGTTAACACCACAACTAAGGGTCCACACAACGTGGGAGTTCGTCATCCCTGTCGTCCCTACTCAGTTTGTGTAGCCTAGTAGCTCCCCATTTAGCTCGGGATTCCTCAGGTTTTGAATAACGGCACATGAAGGGGTAATCCGCAGGACCGTTCGTGGTATATATGTTGGAAGAACGACTCGCCAACGCCGCGTCTAGTACCAGCCAAGTTTCCTCAGGTCAATTACATGGGTTAGGCATTCCATATTCAAATCTGTTACTAGGATTCTTACATGTGCTTAGAACCCCTCAATTTGCGTAATACGGGTCAAGGTTAACATCTATCCATCCAACGCCTGAATTATTGACCCAAATTTGAGTAGAGTCAACCTCAACATCCAGCTTGTGGGAAATCGCGACACCTGACTCGTCGAGGGACCCGACTGGTTGCCGATGGCCTGCATTCACTGATCTGATCAGAGGGCCCAAGGGCGTCCTGCTCACGAATCAATCACACGAAGTCAAGATAATGATTCGCAAAGCCTTTATTCTCATTGAAGAGAAACTACTATTCGAGAATCCCTTCCCCCTAATCACTGATCGCTCTGCATGGGACCGGAGCGCGCTGTCTGACGCTTGTACCTACAACGCGCAGATATCAACTAAGGGTGCGAAACAAAACTATATCGCACTCCGAGTCCGCGTCAACATCGATACCATTTATTCAAATCAAATTTCATCTCTGGTATGTGCTTATAGATTCAACGGCAGACAAGCTAACATTGTCAAAGTTAAATCTACGTGTCAGTTCTTTCCGAAAGGATGCCAAGTTAATCGCCGTCAATAATGTCATGGGTTATGGACTGAGGGCCGAAGACAAGGGGTGTGGCCGTCTTGTCAAGCAATTAATGCAGCAGTCTACATATATCTTCCTCACGACGGCAAATGTATGTCCCTTACCCTTGACTGTAGCATGGTACTGACATTAGTACGAGGGCAACGTCGATGGCTCCAAGCCATATCAGCACCCGGTCATGATTTCAACATTGCACGATCTTCTATTCTGTCCTGGTGACTCGGTTCTCACCAAATATCCCGATCGCTTTAACGAGGAAGATGCGCAAACCCTTACCCTCGAACCGGCAACCGTAGCCTTCGCCGCAACACTCGTAAGTTACACCTTTTGGGACCACCATACCTAACCACCAATGTTTAGGTCTATGCAGCGCTCGACGAATGGCGCGAAGGCTGGCGCAAGCCCTGCAAATTCTATGCAAACTTGTTCACCGACGTTTATAATCAGCATGTGAAGAGGTTTGAAGGTATCAAGAAGCAAGATGAGAATAAATATCATGGACTGCTTCGCCGTTTGTTCCGCCTTGCCTGGTATGTTGTCACTCATATCTGTGACATCTTCTTATGTGTCTCGGAGCAGTCGCGATCCCACGTCAGCTGAAGGCAGCTCTGATAGCGGTCCACTTGACATTGAACATATGGAAGCTGACTAAGTATGTCTTTACGTGTGATATCTATGTTACATAGTACACTACCTGTCCTATAATATATAACCAACGGGAAAAGCCCCCCAAAACACGGATAGGTATAGTGTATAACCCTTTTTACTAATTGAATATAAATAGTCTGTTTCATTGTAATACACAATGAAAATAGCAACTGTGCGGGTCACCCAAATGCGCTGCCTTGTGCCAGTACTCGTCGGAAGCTCCGTAGAACCGTCTAAGGGACGTTCACGTTTTCGGGAACACCGGTACGCCAGGGAACTAATATATATGTCACTTGAAGTGTTTCTTAGACACTTACATGATACAATCGTCCATTGGTGTGGCGTCACTCTTATTGTGCATTATATATATGCTACCTGTTCTACATTTGCACAAAGTCAGACGCCACGATCTCAATTACGCATAGGGCTGCGCAGCGTGACCGTATATACGGCTTGGACGGTCACCGTATGACGGCACCGTACCCGTGCCGTTGCAGCATCCTGAATGGCACTAGGGGTTTTCCATGTGTCGCTTTAACCTGTGGATATCCTGGCTCTGGATCCGGAAGGTGGTATTTGCAAAAGCGTCATAATAGATGTCATTGATCTGACCTCACAGTACGCGCTTAGTTGTGCCGTCATTGGATGCCGCCACAGTAATATTGTGGCGTTCAGGCGCGGGAGACAGGAGCCTCTGCATTATTGTGGTGAAATTTGCACATCAGGCAACACCGACGCCACCGACGCCACAACAATGGTCCTGGATCTTGGTTACGCCGCAGAACGCGAATGTGGCGAGCGAAAGAGAAAAACCCGGCCAGGTCTTGCGGAACTATCTCCATTGTTGAAGAAGTTGAAGAATGTAACCTCATGTGTGACTAGGGAAGAAAATTAAACGCGTCACTTGCAGTAAAGCAAGCCCATCAGAGTGGACTTGCAACATCACGACACCGAAAATGGTGGCCGTCGATGTAACATACGAATGCGCGAGCTTGAATATAGTACTGCCCGTTCCTGGTGTAGGTGTATACGAGTTACTTGCGGGAAGGATTTGTCGACAGCGGCGCCCAGAAATGGGGGGCAAAAGGATTCTCACGGCACCGAAGATGGTGGCCGTCGATGTAACATGCAAATGCGCGAGCTTGAATGTTGCAGTAACTGAGGAAGAAAAATAAACACGCCACGCGTGAAAATGCAGCACTTGCAGTTAAAGCAAGCCCATCAGAGTGGACTGCAGCATCACGGCACCGAAGATGGTGGCCGTCGATGTAACATGCAAAATGCGCGAGCTTGAATGTTGCGGTAACTGAGGAAGAAAAATAAACACGCCACACGTGAAAAGGCAGCACCTGCAGTTAAAACAAGCCCATCAGAGTGGACTTGCAGCATCACGGCACCGAAAATGGTGGCCGTCGATGTAACATGCAAATGCGCGAGCTTGAATGTTGCGGTAACTGAGGAAGAAAAATAAACACGCCACGCGTGAAAATGCAGCACTTGCAGTTAAAGCAAGCCCATCAGAGTGGACTTGCAGCATCACGGCACCGAAGATGGTGGCCGTCGATGTAACATGCAAATGCGCGAGCTTGAATGTTGCGGTAACTGAGGAAGAAAAATAAACACGCCACGCGTGAAAATGCAGCACTTGCAGCCCATCAGAGTGGACTTGCAACATCACGACACCGAAAATGGTGTAACGTACGAATGCGCGAGCTTGAATATTGCGCACAGGTTGCGGTGACTAGGGAAGAAAAATGAAGGCGTCACACGTGACTAATTGTTGATTCAACGACTCCTCCTAATTCTCCCATCTCCTCTCATGGCCCGGACAAAGGTTACAGGACGTAAATGCACGGGTGAAGCTGCCCCCCGAAAGCCAATTGCCTGTGTATTCGGGAGCACCCGGACTCCTCCTGCTGTTCCTCCCAAAAAATGCGCTGGGCGTGCTTCAAGAAAGGCGAAAGTTACCAGGCCGACGCCACCAGAGCCTCAGGGCCCGAATTTATCCGCTATTGAGCTCAGCGCTAAGCCAAGCACTGCCGCGATCGTATGTTCACGCCCCTTCTTGTCATTTGCTCCCCACAATTCTAATGTCGCCGGATTCAGTTTTGTGCGCTCTGCCGAAATGGAGGAGTTCTGACCGAGTGCGACTCTTGTCCTCGGTCTGTATGTTCCAAGTGCGTCCCAAATGCCCAGCTTTCGGAAGTCGGAAGGCAGCCGCTTTTTTTGTCCATATTGCCATGTATTCCATTCGAACGGCGCTCGGAAGAATTTAGAGCCATACGTTGTGAGTTTTCCTTCTATCATTTTGTTGTGCTGCTGATTTCAGTTTGGCAGGATGATGCAGGAGATTCTCTAACCGTGACTGGAATGCTTTCACAGCGGGAGTTCATGCCTGTTTGTTCTTCGGAGCCTCTGCTTATAATCACGATGAAGCTTATTTCAATTTCATGCAACGGCCTCCCTCCCAATCTAGCGTTAGCGACGGCCATACGTTGTGCCATGGCTCGCGCAACGCCCGAATATCATGTGCGCCTTATTGAAGAACAAATTCTCCTTTATTTCAATACGTTCGGCAAGTTATATGGAGAGCACATGTTGGTTCCAAACCACCATGCGACTCTACACCTCCCCGAATTCATTCGAGCCTTTGGACCGGCCCATGGGTGGTGGACATTTATTTCCATTTGAACGTTTTCATGGTCTGATACAGCGGGAGAACATCAACAACAAGTCGGGTGAGTGTCAACACAGGGAGTAAAAACAAACTGTAGTGAACAACATATTGTAGGGGAACTGGAGCAAACACTTTTGCACATTTTGCCGTGCAGGCATCTTGAATTCCATTATGTCCCAGGATGATGGTCCACCCGATCTTATGCACAAAATCAACTTTCAGCGCCATTACGGGGTTGATTTCAACACGTCCATGTTGCGAGAGGTGCTTGATCGTGAGCAACCTCCATTACCTTGGGACACTGAAAAACCTGGAAAACTGCTGCCTGACGACATATACGTTATTTTATGCCACTCTCTTCGTGCCAAGTTCACTGGCATCAAGGAACTCCCGAAGGTGGCCCAGCAACAGAAGAAGGTCCTTTGGAAAGGAGACACCTTTACTACTTCCTCTCATTCGCGCAAGAATGCGGCGATTCATTTCATATTCGCACAACAGGCTCGCAGGAGTTATCAAGCACATATTCATGTATCGGTTCATGTTACATGATGGACAGTCAACAGGGGTGTATATTGTCGTGCACCCATTCAAGTCACTAACCAAAGAGGAAAGAAAACATAACCCATACCGACGTTATCCATACTTAGATATACAACTATGGCATGAGGATCATGATCCGTATGTGTTGATATCACTGGATGATGTTGTGAGCCATGTCGCTGTATGTTCATTGTCCAGTTATCCCCGTATCGGGGAAAGACTGGTTGTCATTCTATCCCTTGATAGGGTGAGCTCACATCTGTCATGCGCTATCCGACTAAATGCAAATACACAGGAGCTAGCTATGACTCCTCCATAATACTGCCCATTGCAGCGAAATGCTTGAGCACATTATCTTTGGACAGGTCGCGTCCGGAAGGCATGAACCCACGATGAGGTTACCGCTTAGTACGACGAACTCTGCGTCTCCCAATCTCCCATGCTCGCCCACACCACTTTGCCACCATTCTCCCCGCTTCACTCCTCTCTTCACCCGTCTGCTCAATACTCGTTGGTATCCACTCGTGCTCTTGCTCTCACAACCACAACCGTGACGGCAACACGGACATCAACGATGCAGGATCCATCAAGGTCGCTTGAACGTCGCGACACAGCCGATTGGATGTCCTGATCACCAGCCAGAGTGGGAGCTCGACGTCGTCTTGGGACTTGATGTAGACGCCAACGATACCCTGCACCTTGCCTTTCGTCTGTCTGCTTTCGTCTCTGCTGCATCTGCTGACCCAGCACTGGCATACTCAAGTGATGTTAGGTTTTCCATTGGTGTCACTATGCTCTGAGCAATGGCAGTAGTGAGGCCTGAAGGCCTGAAGCTTGAGCCTTGAATATACAGATGCTGTAGTAATTTTGAAAATTGAATTTTTGGCAAGGATTATTGTACAGTCGACCAGTGATTTACAATGGTTCATAATCTCTATCGCTGGTCTGAGTTGCGTCACTCCAGTGACTCCACCGAGAGTCAGTTGATTCAACTGATCCCAAGGGAATACTTTCAGGAGATCATTATCACCGCACTAGGTGTCCGCCACGGCGCCATACTAAGTGTTGGTGATCTGAGGGAAGAGAGCTGCATTTGATGACAAAATTGAAAAGGGGCTTCCAAACTGTGTAACGTGAGCGGCTTGAGGCAGGAAAGCGATTTATGGAGCAGCTCATTCAAGTCCGAGTTCGGACTGGTGATCTCGACAGATGGTCAGTTCCCCAAAGCGGTAATCCTTGAAGACGAGGCAGTCGTGCAACGTGCAACGAGAAAGCATCCGTAAACATATAATTCCAGCGAAATGAGAGAATTGCCAGCTTTATTCAGCCACGATCAGATTTGCATGGTCAAACAAGACGGTAGGATTTCTAGATCGTTCCACAGCGAAGGGATCATTCTGTTCCAGGCTTTGCAAACCAGTTGCAGAGTTAGTCGTTGCCATCCCCCGTCTCCACAAGGTAGCTCTCCTTTGCCGCAGGTGGTTGAAAAGACTTTGGAAACGATCTCCAACGGCAGCTTGTCAAAGGTGTTCGTAAATTATGCATACATTTATGTGGCACTAATATATCCAGACTCATCGTAAGGCACAAACAGAAAAAGAATAAGGACATAATGATCTGTGGAAGTTTCGCGCGCTTCGGAAAAGGCTCAGTGGGCGACGGTGCAAACGCGCCGTCCAGTAAAATTCACTAGTACCATAAATACATATATAATGTATCTATTGTATAGCTTTCTGGGGATATTTTACCGTGGGGGGGGGGGGGGGGGGAGGCAGCTACATGATATTTGGTTAGTGTAAAAATGCACAGAAAACAAAAAAAACTCGTCAGGGGATCATGGATCCGGAGCCGCTTGATCATGCTCCGGAATTTCAACATGATCGGGGTGGCGCAGGCTGTCCACGAAAAGTATTCTCGAGGTCCCGCTACTTTGATGAGAATGAAACCTGTTGTGACATACCCGTGACTTGGATTTTGCAACTCCCAGTTTTGGGGGTTTTGCGACTTCGGCAAGCTGCCGACTACTCATCGGATTAATATTTCAAGCTGGAAAGTTAATAAACGTGTAGCTAAGTCCCTGCCTGGTATGATACCGTAATTTGAAGTAAGTTGATGACGGTACCATAGAACCCGGGGCAATCTACTCAAAAAGTTTGCAACACTGCAAAACTGATAGTAATGTATACATTAATATTGTTTGATTCTCTTGGAGGCAAACGGATGGGGAGTACAGGGTAAATACGGGATAAAGGAAAGCAAGCAACGCGCTCGCTCTCCCTCCTGAAGGCGAAGCATCTGTCATGGTGAGTAAAATGTGACTATATGCACTACAAAAACTCACCTACGTACCAGTGTTGCCCCCCAAACGGCTTACCGATGAGCTGACCCAACCTCGAAACCGAAGACAACTGAACCTGTTTGTCTGCGACAGGCTGACCTCACGAGGTGAGCCCAGTTTTGTATTTCGAGAGATTGTAGACTCCTACTCTCTCGCGATGCTGGCATAGTCAACTGTACAGGTTACTTTGATCATGTTACCTAAGTAGCAGCATCACGCGTTTGCTACGGAAAGATCTTATACATGGTGATGCACCCAGATGGACACCATCATGTCCATGACATATCAATACACAGACCTCCAACACTTAAGATCCCCTTCGATAAGACCTGAATTGATAATTTGGTCGATATTATAGGGAAGTCTCATCAGCTCCCTCGACTCCTCAGTCATAAGCTTGATTGAATCGGGGCCAATTTCCATGTCGCGGATAAGTACGAACTGAAAATTGGCATCGCCGGAGGGAGGATATTTGGAGAAAACTGGACAGAAGTCCCTCTCATGCAGTCCAAATGTTTGGTGCACAATAGCCATGAGCCCCGCTTCAGTGTAAGGAGCATTTGGATTTGCGCAAACTTTTTTGAATATTGCATCACGATTGAGAGCATGGCCTCTAACCCAGAGCCCCTTAGCAAACAGCAGTTTTAACACAAATTGTTGACGTATAAGTGAACTTACATTGCTTTCAAATTCACCATCCCATTTCCATTCTAAGTCTCTTGACATTAGTAAGTATCCTACGTCCATGACAGTCAGTAATTTCCTGCGATTGATGATAATATCAGTCACCGTTGCGAGTACGAGTGATGCTAAGCTGAGCCAGCTAGGAACAAACCGGGGAAACTTATTTATTGTGTTTTGCAAGTGACGTGACGGTCACAAGTTTTCACAATATTGACTGAAAATTAATATCTCAATAAACGCTGAGCAGTTGGCTTCGGCAAGTTATTTCTGGCATGTTATGTATGTTAGCTATATAATTAATGTAAATGTTTGATGCTAGGGGATAAGATTCCAAAACCGATGGTAAGTTTGAAAATTCTGTATCTCATCCAATTCTTCACCGACTTCTCTCAAATGGGGTGGGATTTGAAACCTGTCGGTGCACCAGTTTAAGTTTTGACGATTTCAACTTGAACAGCAGCTGGGCCATCGTAATCTGGCAGATGTCGTCAGTTATTCATGAGATAAGGTAAGACATATGAAAAACATAAAAGCGCACCTCAGTCGTGGCACAAACGACTGAGGGAAGTGTGGGTGCATACAAGGGGTCTATATACATGCGCTCGGCGCATGATATCAATGGTAGAACATAAAGGCGAAGGCAATGATAGATATAGCGTCGAAACTATGGTGTGACATATAACAATTAGTCACGTGTGGCCTTCATTTTTCTTCCCCAGTTACCGCAGCTGTGCGCAACATTCAAGCTCGCGCATTCGTATGTTACCATTTTCAGTCCACTCTGATGGGCGTGCTTTAACTGCAAGTGCTGCATTTTCACGCGTGGCGTGTTTATTTTTCTTCCCCAGTTACCGCAACATTCAAGCTCGCGCATTTGCATGTTACATCGACGGCCACCATTTTCGGTGCCGTGATGCTGCAAGTCCACTCTGATGGGCTTGCTTTACTGCAAGTGCTGCCTTTTCACGTGTGACGCGTTTAATTTTCTTCCCCAGTCACACATGAGGTTGCCATAGCCGACTTTTATTTTTGCATTAAATACCTGTTCGCATAGTAGAAGAAACATTGGAATTATGATATTTTCCCTGTCACTGCTCCTCTAGTACGGTTGAACTTGCCATCATAAGCCTTGCAATTGATCTACATGTACATAGAGAGAAAACGACATTTCGGCCACACGTGACACCGTTCCCCCTCTTTCGCTGCCACCCTACTCGCCCCGCTATGCCTCGTACGCACTTGAAGAAATCAATGGAGACATCTATGTCTGGACATGCTCACAGTGTCTTGAACATTTACATTCGGAAAAGGACAGCCCATTGGATCGGTGTTATTCCAGAAGAACCGACTGGCTTGACGGTTGCGGAACAGAAATTGATTGGCCTTGTCTATCCTCGTTTGCACGTTTATAAGTTATATCCGAAAAAGTATTGTGGGGAAGAAGGTTTACAAAATGCAATGCGAGGCACATTGTCGACATATGCCTTAAACACAGAAAATAGCAGACATGATCGAAGGAAAGTTGATGCCACGGGACATTCGTTTGCTATCTTCTGTGATTTCTGTGTTTTATGTGGGTGCACGGAAACTTCCAAAGGATCCGTTGAAAAACTTGTTACACGTTCGCCGTCACAAAGTGTATAATGCGTTGTGCTGGTTGAAGAAGAATATTTCGGAGATATTCAAATCAGTCACGAACGTTTAGCACTATTGCCAGAAGATGACGTTCCCCACGAAATCATGAGCATAGTCAGAAGGACAGATGACGAATCTCTTGTCGAATGTGAAAATGGAGGATATGCTCCGACGGAAAGATTTCACAACTATTACATGTCAGGAATTCAAGGAAAAGACGGCAACGACCCCTTTCCAGTCCAAATTCGAGCTTACAGCTCAAACCCACGCGACAGTATTCCTGATGAAAAGCCGGTATCAGTTATAGGTCCTATCACATTTACAAAACAACAAGCTTATATCGAAGCATCCACGATCATCCCTATCCATGGAAATCCTGCCGACCCCCTATACGAAGAAACGATCCCTGATCTACCACACCCATATATTATAGGTGTTGGTCACGTCACCAGTACTGCAGATCTTACATTAGCTGCAGAATCGTCTGCTTGTATTCAGGTGAACGTTAGTGACTACGTCAAAGACCAATACATGTCTAGTACCGTCCGGTACGTCTCAATCTAACATATCGCACCATTTCTAAAAAAACTTAGATTTTTATACGACAAAAATCATCCTCGATGGAATAAAATCCCTACTCCTGCCACCCGCTCCTGCATAAAATTTGAAGGAACTTTTAAAAAATAAATCTATTACGGATTCCACAATTCTCCAAATTGACCTGATATCCATTACCTTCAACCTCGGGACGGACGCTCGGACTTCTGGACCGACATCAACAACAGGAAAACCATCGCTCTCCAAGAAAAGAAAGTTTGGAACGTACCAACCAATAACGTTCGTAATCTCTATAAATCTCAAAACTTAATTAAACGTTGTTCCTTGGTACATCCTCTTCCTTCATATCCAAACAATCAAGTAGCGGACCGTCCACAAGTGGTGTGACTAAATACGAAACGGAAGAGAAACAACAATCAACCACGGTCCTCTCTGATCAAATACATGACCGTGAATGCTCACCGAATTTTCAGCTGAAACAGAGGAACACGCCGCTGAACGAAAGAAAGGGAAAAAAAGAGCTTGAGAAAATCTTTTCAGATTAAAGTACCTATCGTGTAATATTTTACGAGGAAAGCAAGCAAGGTCGCGGCCGGCGTAAGCCGACGCTTATCTAGTAATATGCGTGGGGAAATATATCCGCGAGCAGGATGCGATATCCGGTGCGCAGGACAGCGGATGCGAAGCGTGTGACACCGGAAGTTCAGCGTGTGAAACTTTCCTCAGATGAGCGTAAGCGGGGCACCGCAATAGTTATGCTCCACGTTAAGTATATATGTATAAATCGTAAACACTCTAAAATAAAAGTAACTTTAAGAATATTCGAACTAGTGCCTGCAGTAGCTGTAGCTGCCATAGTTCAGGAGCCGATAACAGAGATTGTGCAGCCTGTAAGTTAGTCGCTTGAATTGTGATTGTCAAAAGATAACTGCAAAAATTCGACAGTAATAGGGAACTACAGTAAGTGGTTGTCTGTATATAACGTAACTAGTACAGATCATCTGTGTCGGAATCATCTGTATCTGTGTATACATTTATATTGCGTGAATCAAAGTATATAAATGGTGTTATATTCGTATGGGGAACACCATGTGCAGTGGGGTCCTGAGTAGATTGCGTTCCGAGCATATGCGAGTTGAATGAAGCAGTATGACAGGCGCCGAATGAAGAGTCCACGCAACCGTCCTGATTGTTAAATGGTGTTGTACTTGCGCTCATCGTGGCAGGGGGAACACCTGCCAGTGCGGTGGCCCGATCCTGAGCAAACTGCGTTCCGGGTATATGGAAAGGAGAACCCATATGACAGGCGAGTGAAGAGTGCGACGTTCTGGGCATATGCAAGTTGAAAGCAGAATAACCCTGCACATGCTCTCAACACGAATTGGAGGGACATAAAAAACCATACCATATGATGGGCGAGTGAAGAGTGCACATCACCGCAAGTTCCGGAGCCAAGATACATTGGTACAAGAACAGAAAACCCATGATAGCAGCAATAATTCACGGAAGAGCACGCCGAATACTGTGCAACATGTGTGCAGGTGAGGTTACTGCAGTTTTCCATTGGAAAAAGAATGTGGGGTTCAAGCCAGCGGACAAATAAGAGAAAGGATGTGGGGTGCGAGCAAGATCATCTTATGGAGCATTTTATACCATCATTGTGGCGTCGGCTGGTACTTGCTTACTGTCTCATCATTAATCATTGGGGAATCATCGTCCTTTCTATTTATTTATGTGAAAATGTAATATCTCTAAACAAAATAGTAACTGTCCAAAGTTACAAACTTTCACAAAATTTGGTGAAATTCAGAGTTCACCGTTTTCCTGATGTGGAGTCCAAGCCAGCACTAGACGAATAAAGAAAGAAGCTATTGGATATTATTAGAGTGGACCATATATATGTCGAACGTTGAACGTTGAACATTGAGGTAGTTCCGCAAGACCTTGTCAGATTTTTCTTTTTCGTAACCAAGATCCAGGACCATTATTGTGGCGTCGGGGTCGCGTGATGTGCAAATTTCACCTCAATAATGCAGAAGCTTTTGTCTCCCGCGTAAACGCCACAATTTACTGTGGCGGCATCCAATGACAGCACGACTACTTGGATATAAGCGCGCACTGTGAATGACATCTATAATGACGCTTTTCAGATGTCCATGCAAATACCACCTTCCGGATCCAGAGCCAGGATATCCACAAGTCAAAGCAACATATGGAAAACTCCTAGTGCCTTTCAGGACGCTGCCCTTGGAAGTTATGGTAAAGATTTTTCTCCTCGCACTTGGGGAGGGCTATTTAGGGCCGTCTATTGGCCACCCAAAGGAACCGCTCCAACGCACTTTGCAGCTAGTATGCAGAAGCTGGCGAGGAGTTGTGCAAGGAACGCCAGCGCTCTGGAATAACCTTACCTTGAAAACTTCGACCTGTCATAGAAGTGTTTCAACGATGATCCGCCGTGCTACTTCATGGCTTAATCATGCGGGAGATTCCCTGATCTCGTTGGTGCTTCTCATGGTGCCTTCACCTATAGAAAACGAAGCAGAAGTTCTTGGAGGTGTTCATAACTTTCTCTGCACTTATAAGTTCAAGAGGTTAACCATTATTACCCCAATTCTTGCGGTGCTGGATCTTGACAGCGGATTCAACACGTCGCTACGTTGTGCCGAAGTGCTTTCCTTGACTCAAGTCCTAATTGATGACCACCAAACGCACCTTCCGC
Organism: Amanita fuliginea; assembly: GCA_023014435.1. Taxonomy (NCBI): domain Eukaryota; kingdom Fungi; phylum Basidiomycota; class Agaricomycetes; order Agaricales; family Amanitaceae; genus Amanita; species Amanita fuliginea. The sequence goes on from JAEBUQ010000023.1 coordinate 104,704, forward strand.
TGTTTTCCCGGTCCCCGAACGGCCTACTGCTTAATTCCTTGAGACACCTGGAGCTAGGCATCAACGATGAATGCATTGGCGACCGTCTGTTAACCTCATTCCCTTGGTACCAACTGGACAGAATGGTTCTTTGCAGAATCCAACGGATGGAATTGGCCGCCAACATTCTACGTCAATGTCAGTCACTTGTGGACTGTAAATTTCACGTCTGCAAGGAGGGGAGGACAGGGGAAGATATCACCCTTCCTTGTCTGCAGTATTTAACCGTTTTGAGTGACATCAGCGGTTTCAACTCAATTATTGGGGATATAATCGCGCCCGAGCTCCACTCGCTCCAGATTTTGGGCTCGAAGTACACCTTTTGGCACGCGAGGCGGTTGGTTCAGCACCTCAATAGCACACAACTCCAAAAGCTTGTACTGCGCGGCCAATTCCGAAGTGAAGATTTTGGTGAATTGCTTCAAAATTTGCCATATCTACGCTTTATAGATTTATACGGTGTTTCCATCAGCAAAGATGGGTTAAGCCAACTAGCTGATGGTTCAATTGGGCCCCATTTGCAAGAGATGAAACTCGCGCTATATGATCCAAGTCTGACTGACGTGTTGGACACGATAGAGAGGAGACAGATGAGAGCAATGGGTCAAGGGTCAAATGTGTCATCATTTGTTCGGGTGACCTTTGGTTTCATTTTGGATCCGCAGCACCCTGAAAAACATAACAAGCATGACAAGCAGGATAAAATATCCTCTATTGAAATCAAATATCGTACTCGAATCAATTTTTTTGGAGTCGTCGAACCGCCTCCTTCGTGATGCCCGGCATCCCCTAGCTGGGAGTTCTAAGGCAGACGAGATCCGAGCGTAGAACGTCACCTCTCCACACAGACAGCGTTAGGCTACACCGCCCTCCTCACTCTTTCATTCCCACCCTCCTCATCCTCTCTCAGGTCCGTACTAAGGAAGTTGAACAGTACGTTTAGAACTCCCCTCGCTTCCTCCCTAGTCTGACGCGTTGGATTGCAGCAAGGCTCACCTGTTCGGCGCCCACCCGGCACCCGCACGGCTCGCCTCACCAACCCCAGCGTTTCTGGCCGGGATCCCTCCCGGGGCTTCCCCCACTTGTATTCACCATTATAATTACTAGTTAGGGAACACCTGTATCTAAACCTGGAACCACTGCCGAAGAAGCGTTGAATGGCAATGTCCATTCGGTCCATGATAAACCCTTGTTAATATCTATCAACACAAGTATGGTGCACATAGTACCTTCCCTTAAATCCAGTCACCTTCAGACATTTCAATGCAAATACACATGATTATAAAGTACTTATTCTTAATTTCAATAGCATGAAAGTGTTATCAACGTTGAGTACGTTGAGTTCCCAATCGAGGTAAGAGCACATTTTGTGCTCCATCTCATATACCCTCTCAAAGTAAACATTCCCTGGAAAGGAGCGGTCGCCCAGACTGTCCTTCTCGGTTTCCGTAGCATTGTACAAAATCTGTTCATCCGACTATTCACATCTTCAAAACTCTTCTACACACTCGTGACTGCTCAACGTCAGAAGGTCCGGACTCTGCCCCTTGCCATTATGACGACCTGCTATGTATATCGTGGATAACCGTGATCGGCCTGGCGAATGACTTAACGATGGAATTGCTGCCGTAGATCCCGGACCTGAGCGGTAACCTCATCGGGGGTTCACATTTCCTCTTTTCGTCGCCAAACACTGAACGACAGCTCCGAGAGCACAACTCGCACCAGATTTACAAGAAAATATGCGTCGTCCAAGACATAATCCATCCCACACCTATCGCCATACTCATTCCCAACGGCCCAAGTCGATGCATTTGTTGGCAGGAAGCAGGACCGCATATTCTTGCGGACAATGTAAATGTGTTGATGTGATACGAGTAAAGTTCAGCATATGAAATTATATGAAACGTTAAGCTTTAAGTACGTGTATTATACCTCAGCATGGGTCTGGTACCTATGGGTCCTGCTCCGGTCGGGTTGAATCACTTCCTGTTCCCCTTCCGCGAGGGTTTTTCTTTGCAACCTTTTTACCTACTTTTTACCATCCCAAACTGACCCCTTGCCTGTAGTGCTAGCTTGTATGTCTTGATTTAATTCAAATGCCTGGTATAGTCAAAGTGGCCCCGCGCCCATACTTGCTTTTGCGTCTGCCGCTGACTTAATCTAGACGGCGCATGGAGGCTGCCAATGCAAATTAGTTCGAGATAAACAGATTTGACCTATCATGAATGCGCCACAACGATAGACAGTCACTTATAATTGTGGATTTTCATTGCTGTGGCCAAGATCATGCATGGCCGCGTTGCATTGTACGTCGAAAGAAATATGCGATCACTTTACCCCATCAGGCAGGTACTCGCTTCCAGCACGTCACGTATAATAAAGTACGCGAGGCGCCTAAGCATTCAATTTGATGTCCACTCACGGCGGGTCACCTTTTGACAAGCTGCCGTTGGAGATCGTTTCCAAAGTCTTTTCAATCGCCTGCGGCAAAGGAGAGTTACCTTGTGGAGACGGAGGACGGCAACGACTAACTTTACAATTGGTTTGCAAAACCTGGAAAAGAATGATCGGCACTGCCATGCCTTCGCTGTGGAACGATCTAGAAATCCACTTTGAAAGTCAGGAAGACACCATCTTGTTTGAACATGCAAAATCGTGGCTGAATAAAGCTGGCAATTCTCTCATTTCACTGGAATTATACGTATTTACGGATGCTTTCTCGTTGCACGACTGCCTCGTCTTCAAGGATTACCGCTTTGGAGAACTGACCATCTGTCGAGATCAACAGCCCGAACTCGAGCAAGTCTCGGACCTGAATGAACTGCTCCATACATCGCTTTCCTGCCTCAAGTCGCTCACGTTACACAGTTTGGAAGCCCCATTTCAATTTTGTCATCAAATGCCGCTCTCTTCCCTCAAATCACTAACACTTAGTATGGCGGACACCGAGTGCGGTGACAATGATCTCCTGAAAGTATTCCCTTGGGATCAGTTGAATCAACTGACTCTCGGTGGAGTCACTGGAGTGACGCAACTCAGACCAGCGATAGAGATTCTGAACCATTGTAGATCACTGGTCGACTGTACAATAATCGGTATGAAGACGAGCTTTTTGTCTTCTCCAGATCACTTCTCTTCAAGTTCTGCAGGTGACGGCCTGGTCATGGAGATGAATCCCTTACCAAACATTCAATTTTCAAAATTACTACAGCATCTGTATATCCAACTAGGTTCAGGCCTCACTACTGCCATTGCTCAGAGCATAGTGACCTCAATGGAAAACCTAATATCACTTGAAGTTTGCACATTTAACACGGTGAAAGTACTGTTAAATCCGGGATCTACTAGGTTACTACAACGGCTTGTGCTAAAAAACCTTGATGAAAGGGTGAACTTCCGAGAAGTGCTTGAATTCTTCCCATCGCTACGCGTCATAGAGGTATTCAGGATCAACGTTGACGATGAATGCTTGGAACGTCTCGCAGTTGGTTCACTTGGACCTCAATTAGAGGAAATGTGTCTTGCTACATTCCCGAGTCAGTCGATGCTACATATGATCAAGAGACGGGCCCAGGAGAGTGGAACGAATAAAGCCATAACTTCATTTTCCAGAGTTTCATTCTATCCGTGGTACGGAGACGAGGGACTGGTTGGAAGAGCTCTATATGGAGACGAAGAGCTTAGGGAAAGAGTTGCTGTACTGAGGGAAGAATACGGGATTGATATACGCTTTTCCAGAGACTGAGGTAGTACTGGCTATACTCGAGTGCATACATCAGGAAAACTGGGAATTGGGGGTTGAAAATCACAATCATGTGATTAACACTCTTGGGCATCGAATTTAAAGTGATCAATTCGACCACAGAGGTTGATTTTCAAACTATTTACTTCCCACAGTGGTAGTTACCTCTTACTGTCGAATTTTTGTAGTTTTCCACCATTCTTTTGGCCATCACAATTCAGATTATGCGTCGCAGCATCAACAATATAGAACAGGACCATAGAATTTAATGGCATAACAAGAAGAACCCCTGTTTTTCCGATAATCCATTCATGTTGGGGCACTTCCATCATTGCTGTGGCGCGTGACACATTTCTACTGGCTGGCTGCCGTAACACGCGTCACTCAGGGTCCAAAAAACAGCACACTCGCTGTATCTGTCAACACTGTCAGCAGGCTTGGTGAAGAACCTTAAAAAAATCCAAGAATGATAATGTTACTTGTAATTACTAATCACTGTGGGAAGTAAGAAGTGTGAAAAAAAAGTCGCAGGGGCCTAAAATCAAGTTGTAGTAATTCTCTTTTCAGTGGATCCATCATCTTATAATAAATGCATCAGGAGCTTGAAAATGATACATTGGGTCACTTAAATTTTTTGATTACTTGCTTGCTATTCAGAAGTCGGCGCGTGAGTAAGGAATGTCAATTAGGAGAGTGCAAGTAAATGAGGCAATAGCGAGCACTCAGCGTGACTGTGAGTGTGACGACAAACTTGAACTTTTACTACCGAAGCCCAGCTGGCCGCGCTCGCTGGGAGTCTGAAGAAACTCACCTCAAGTTATGAGAGTCTGGACCCGACGGTCGATCTTCCCGCTGATTCGCGCTACTTCCCTTCAATTGCCCAACTTCCTCAGGGCGGTGGACGCGTTAAATTCAAATATGTTGGCTTCTGGGAAATTTTGGCTTCGACTGCATCACTCTTCGCGCACGGACTGAGACGATGCCGGCTCAAGATATCGTTGTCAAATTTGTCGACCGCTATGGACAACGGGCGCACCAAATACTTGCGGATAAAGGTTTAGCACCGAAACTGCTCTATTACGCGCCTCGATGACGATGAACCGTCCCATCATTCTATCTCCATGGTTGTCATGGAATTTGTCGATGGCGTCGCTCCCGCCGGCTACTGCGTGGAAGCCCTCTTCACCCACCGCTTCTTTCCCCAGCGCGCCAAATTCATTTGGACCTACGTCGCTGTCCTTTACTGGTCTACAGTGTACCCACCCACCACTACCTCATCGACGCCGTCGGCGGTGCCTGCCACGCCACTGCCTTCTTCTACCTATTCCTCCCAGATGACTTCAAAGGTCCCTCTGTCTTCACGCCTCCGCACAACTTCACCCTCCTCCCACCAAACATATACGGCTCCCTTCCTTTCCACATGGGCACGTAAGCCCTCTATAAGCTCAATGACCACCGCATTGGCATGTCGCACAGTGCTGCAGCTGCATCAGCCTCAGATGAGGACTGTTAACGAGTACAACTCCGATTTGTCTTGCTCTCATGGCAGACCACGGAGTGACAGATCGTACCAAGGGTACCCCGCTTTCCTGCTCCTTGGGTTGCCACAGCCACTGGTCCAAACAATCTATTGGCAATAGTTATACGCGACTGTAAATATGCCCCTCCAAGTCTGTGTGAAATACAGCACTCTCACGTCCCTTAGTGTGGCGCCTAATGCCGGTGATTGCCGTATCTCAACCGAGATCTCTGCTTCGGATCTTATTCGACCATTTTCCCTGTATTACACCTTTTTTTGCTGCAAGTGCAAGGTTATAATCATGCTGCGTGATCTTGTGCAATCCAATTTGCCATGGAACATTCAAACATGCCTACCACAATTGAGCATAACATCTCATCATCATCATTCTGTTATTCAGATCGTCAACTGCAGTATGGAGGTTTGGCAGTGGCTCAAAAGCAATATTCATGCCCTCAGTGCCCACAGGGTTTCAATCGAAAGCATGATTTGAACCGCCATCTGCAAACACACCAGGCATACAGGCCATATACTTGCGGGGGGTGTGGAAAGAGGTACTCACGAAGTGATGCAGTGATGCGGCACCAGGTATATGGCTCATTCTTTTTCTATTTAAATATTTGAACGTCATCTTTTCAGAGAGACAAGAAGTCCCAATGTGACAAGGCATCTATCATCCATGAGCCGAAGACACTACATAGTAATTCTGAGCGACTGACGGATCAGCAGCCTGTATGTCAACGGACCCTACCATCTTTTTCACATATTTTACACTCTTTTAGAGATCTAAAGACAGCATGCATGAGACCCCAGTGGTAGCAGGGGCGAAACTTAGAACGGCATTTAACGACGATCCTGGGTCAACTGGGTCATTAAAGAGGATAGACAATGACAGTGGCATTAATAGTCATGAGACAACTCATATTATTCCTGCAGACCCAAAGATAGATCTGGGACTGCAGCAACAGCTTTTGTCGGGCCTGGGGTGTAGCACTGTGCATGATGTGCAACCAACTATTGATTTCGATTCCCAGTTGCTCCAGGCCGTTGCATTTTCCCAATGGCAAGTTGATCCGCTACAGATCCTTGGTGACAGCTGGCCAGTTTGACACCTTGTGGTTCATGATCACTTAACTATTGCCGTTGTTTTTCTTTCCATTTTCCATGTTTAATGTACGACGCTAGTTGTATTCCAATTGCAAGTTCATCTTTGCATACTTTAATTTACATAGCAATATCCTATTATTGTCTGTGGAATCGTGGCCATCGACGCAAACTTTCCTGTGTCAAGGGGACGCCACTCTGTGCCACAACAATGGATACGTCTACCCGCGCCCACCCGCTGACGAGTCAGGCTTCATTTCGCCGTCAGACTGTCCAACTCACTTCACGGTTCGCAGTGTTCATCCACGCCCATTGGCAACTTCGCGGAACGACAGCCAGTCAATGCGAAGCGGAAGCGTACATATCAAAAGAGCGACCTTCCCCAATAGTATTGATCTTTATTTCCGTCCTCGTGATGATATCTCCCTAGAGGCGTCACAGCAATGGATGATATATATCATTTGCGTTGTGGCGTAGATCCAGGGAGCAGTCGGTGAGTAGATGCGCATGCTATTTGTTCACGACTAGTCTAGCCTGTACAAGCAAACGACTGACGTCACGTTAACGTTATTTAATGTAGTTCGCAGATGGACAGCACATGATCAGGTACTGGACGACGTGGGTGGGTCATGACCAGGCACTGGACGACTTGTGTGCTACTAAGTTAGCGGGGACGGGCAAACGGCTTAGAGCCTGGCCCTAAAATTTGGGGTGCTTTTGCAAGCGGAAACGTTGTGGGCGTCACGTACACTTGTAGGCAACAGATGGTAGTCAGCTGCAGGTAGGCGCCCACAATTTCACAGAAATAGCTTAGCTTACCATTTACTATCTTGGGGACGTAATTCAAACCGGAGAATGTCGGCTATCACTGGCCCTGGAGCAAAATATAGCTTAACCGATTGAAGCCACAGGCCAACAGCAGATATCATGTTTAAAGTCATACTCATTCCTTAAAGATTCTCTTCGCCGTCTTGTTCATCGTCATTTGCATCATAGTCCTGGGTGTTAAGTGATGGCCAAAGTCTCCAAGGTGAATAGTCCAGTCCCGATCTGGCCAGGTACCCCACCAACGTGCCTAAAGCCCTCGCGTCCACCAAAGCCATCGATGGCTCTTGATATACACACTTCCACTAGTAAACCGTCGACGAGCAGTCCCTTCCGGCGACTTTTTTCTGGACCTGACGGTAACACGGTTCAGAAAGGTGCCAGCAATAGAATGTTCATGCCGTCCAAAGTTCCTTTCAACTGTTCAGATAGGACCCTTGATGATTGCCCTCGTCGTCATTTGACCTGCTCAATATGTTACTACATACCTGTGCGCCCAATGGCTCGCGGGAGTCGGCATCAACAAAAAGTCAGATGGCCGGTCAACTCTCGTATTAATTTTGTGGGTCGTGCCAGGGTAGGAGCTGAGCTCATGTTGGTTGTCAATTGCTCCACACTGTCCATAATATCTCAGCTTCCTATTACTTCTACCCAGCAATATTTGCTAATACTATTAGGGTAATCGCTAGTATTTACGGATTCAGTCGAATATCTCTACTTATTTGAACGCAAAATATTTACATCTGTGTACGATCTGCCTGGCTTCGGACACGTCTGCAATAAACCTTGCAAGCAAGGTAACAACGCCAAGCAAGGTCGCTGTCGGCACAAGCCGGCGCCACGAAAATGGACTACAAGTACACACGCGTACGCTTGCAAACGCCTTTTGTTTTGTGGCGTAGATTATGGCATGACAACAATCACGACTATTGGTATTCCATTATTGTGGCGCATCCAGGGTTTTTCTCATGTGACGCCCTAAACTCCCATTAGCGCAACAGCAGCTATATTTGCGATTTCTGAGCTTACGCAAATACTACGGACCTAACTGCTATTGCGCATGCGCTAGTATATATATCAATCGACTTCATCATGAATGATCATGGAGTGCTCAGGATCCAATACCAGTGCGGACGAAAGTGAAGACTACAGTGTCTCGTCGACTACCAGTGCGGACGAAAGCGAAGACTACAGTGTCTCGTCGACAGAAGAACCAAATTCAAAGGCAACCAGCTCCACGAATGGGTTCAGGGTTCGGGGGTCACTGAAAATGTATCGCTTAGCGACATATACCGTTCGGGCCTTGTATGGTATGTGTGTTATATTCTTGCCAGTGCTTCTAACATGCGACTAACAGACCAAATTCACAACCACGACATAAACTTGAGACCAGATTATCAGCGGGGTAAGCCTTCTGATATACGGTCGACTCTACCCAAGATCCTACCTAGGAGTTGTGTGGCCGGAAGCAAAGCAGGTTGGAATAATCGACTCTATCTTCCGCAACTTCTTCATTCCGCCCGTGATCTTTGGTGTGTAGCGCGATTGCCATGTTTCCGGATGTGACTGACCCAGTGGCGGAGCTGTCACCACGTTAGATGATGGTTCCGAAGCGAGGAGATGTATAGATGGAAAGCAGCGGCTAACTTCGATATATAGGTACGGCGTATTCAATCCTGTCACGTTGAGAGGAGGCTGACTGCCATAGATTCATGAGTGGATTGGTGAGTTATTTCATATCTAATGTCGAGAGATCTGAAAGTCAGTGGTCCCTGGAACTTAGATACCGCGTAAGTATTACCTTTTACTGCCTTTACGGCATTTATAATCAGGCACTAGATAAAGACACGTGAGTAGGCAAGTCATTCGGACCGACCTCATTCTCACCTCTTGCAGTTGTACCGGGGAAAGGCTGTGGTATACCGCTCTGTCGCCAGGTTCGCCTGAAAAAAAGGTTCTCCAGGATGCGCAACGTCGTCTCTTTGCCAATAAACAAATTGGCTGCGTTGAATACTATGATATCAAAGAGGAAGACGAGCGTGAGATTTTCCAAGTACGTTGTATCTCTTGCTTCAGAATAGCTTACTCAAATTACTCTGCAGCGTGTCCAGCTCGGAGTGCCTCTAAAGTCAGGAGGTCAGACCCTGAGACTGCATTCCCAAACATAGACTTACATTCACCGTAGAAAAACTGCAAGCCACTGCCTCACCCACCAGTCAGTTCATACACGAACTGCGAGCCAGTTATGTCCAAGCACAAGGCGGTGGCCTCAACACCTTACCGTTGCTCTGGGACAAAACCCGCGGCGTCGACTTTCGATGTATAGCCCAGTCTATCTACACTATCAAGAATTATTCTACTGTGTCCAGCCCAAACATTGGCACCATCAAGAAATGGCTATCTGGTAAGGAAGAACTGACAAAAAAATTGCAACAGGAGATAAGACTGGTTTTCGACATTTTTGTTCAAATTATATATGTGGAAAAAACCACCAAGGTGGCGTTTAAACTTGAGAACAAAGTATCTCCTGTCGAGTTTATACATATTGTGGTCTTGATCGCAGTATGGAAGCACAAACTGAACCTGGCAGAATTAAGAGAAGTGATTGGAAGAATGAGAGAAGACGTGCGGCGGTGCCATTCAGATATACGGTTGAACGCTAAGGTGATGAAGACGATGCTCAACTTCATAAGGACGTTCCAAGCGTCAAGCGTATCACCTGAACTGTCAGCCGAAGCGGTCATTATGAAGCCGCCTCTCTTGGCCTCGACCGAGAAGAGGAAACGTTGGACGGACCAGGGTGACAGCACAGACTGTAGCAATTCGAGCAATTCGGATGGACGTCTGACCAAGAAGGTGAAGCGGTCGGCAGCACTTTAGGCAGAGAGTGAGGCAGTGGTGAGCGTGGTTCATCCTCTCGAATTTCACGCACAGAATTAACCAAGGGCGCGCAGGATCCGCGTCATGCGACACTAGCGTCGCCCTATCCCTGTCACCCGACTCGTGCTGCTGGGTCCTCCGTCGTGGGGCCACTAAAGACTTGTCTCGTGCGCGCGGTCATGCAGGCCCTGTGCTATTGTCTTCTTACGTATATTCATGATCATAAGATTGGTAAATAGACGTCGCCCTCTTTGTCTATTTCGTACTTGAACCCGCGGGTTAGAGCTCTAGTCGGACTGTTGATCTCAACAGATGGTCAGTTCCCCAAAGCGGTAATCCTTGAAGACGAGGTAGTCGTGCAACGAGAAAGCATCCGTAAACATATAATTCCAGCGAAATGAGAGAATTGCCAGCTTTATTCAGCCACGATCAGATTTGCATGGTCAAACAAGACGGTAGGATTTCTAGATCGTTCCACAGCGAAGGGATCATTCTGTTCCAGGCTTTGCAAACCAGTTGTAGAGTTAGTCGTTGCCATCCCCCGTCTCCACAAGGTAGCTCTCCTTTGCCGCAGGTGGTTGAAAAGACTTTGGAAACGATCTCCAACGGCAGCTTGTCAAAAGGTGTTCGTAAATTATGCATACATTTATGTGGCACTAATATATCCAGACTCATCGTAAGGCACAAACAGAAAAAGAATAAGGACATAATGATCTGTGGAAGTTTCGCGCGCTTCGGAAAAGGCTCAGTGGGCGACGGTGCAAACGCGCCGTCCAGTAAAATTCACTAGTACCATAAATACATATATAATGTATCTATTGTATAGCTTTCTGGGGATATTTTACCGGGGGGGGGGGGGGGGGGGGGGAGGCAGCTACATGATATTTGGTTAGTGTAAAAATGCACAGAAAACAAAAAAAACTCGTCAGGGGATCATGGATCCGGAGCCGCTTGATCATGCTCCGGAATTTCAACATGATCGGGGTGGCGCATGCTGTCCACGAAAAGTAAAATTAAGCCAAATTTTAGAATGCGGAACAATGTTTGAAATTGGGGGGAATTGCGCGATATTGTGAGAATAATACAGAATTACATCGTCACATATATATAGAGAATATTTTCTCTTCCAGCTCATTCTCAGCCATCATCAACGGGAAACATGGATACTTGAACTAGCGCGCAATACTTGTGTGGCTTCTGACATGCTCAAAAGGCCCATGTCTTCCTGTATTAGTCTTGTCTACCTCAGGTACAAGAACCAGCAGAGGCTCCGAAGAACAAACAGGCATGAACTCCCGCTGTGAAAGCATTCCAGTCACGGTTAGAGAATCTCCTGCATCATCCTGCCAAACTGAGATCAGCAGCACAACAAAATGATAGAAGGAAAACTCACAACGTATGGCTCTAAATTCTTCCGAGCGCCGTTCGAATGGAATACATGGCAATATGGACAAAAAAAGCGGCTGCCTTCCGACTTCCGAAAGCTGGGCATTTGGGACGCACTTGGAACATACAGACCGAGGACAAGAGTCGCACTCGGTCAGAACTCCTCCATTTCGGCAGAGCGCACAAAACTGAATCCGGCGACATTAGAATTGTGGGGAGCAAATGACAAGAAGGGGCGTGAACATACGATCGCGGCAGTGCTTGGCTTAGCGCTGAGCTCAATAGCGGATAAATTCGGGCCCTGAGGCTCTGGTGGCGTCGGCCTGGTAACTTTCGCCTTTCTTGAAGCACGCCCAGCGCATTTTTTGGGAGGAACAGCAGGAGGAGTCCGGGTGCTCCCGAATACACAGGCAATTGGCTTTCGGGGGGCAGCTTCACCCGTGCATTTACGTCCTGTAACCTTTGTCCGGGCCATGAGAGGAGATGGGAGAATTAGGAGGAGTCGTTGAATCAACAATTAGTCACGTGTGACGCCTTCATTTTTCTTCCCTAGTCACCGCAACCTGTGCGCAATATTCAAGCTCGCGCATTCGTACGTTACACCATTTTCGGTGTCGTGATGTTGCAAGTCCACTCTGATGGGCTGCAAGTGCTGCATTTTCACGCGTGGCGTGTTTATTTTTCTTCCTCAGTTACCGCAACATTCAAGCTCGCGCATTTGCATGTTACATCGACGGCCACCATCTTCGGTGCCGTGAGAATCCTTTTGCCCCCCATTTCTGGGCGCCGCTGTCGACAAATCCTTCCCGCAAGTAACTCGTATACACCTACACCAGGAACGGGCAGTACTACAATATGTCCTTGTCGGCGCTAAACCGCGCGTCGACCCTCAATGGCATCTAATAGTGCAAAGCAAGGATTTCAAGAGTCAAAGGTGATCAGCAGTAGAATGTGTAAATACTATGTAGTTCACGGGGTGCGGGCGCGGAATGGATGCGAGAGGAGAAGTCCGAAGTATATTTTAAAATTATCAGGATAGATTTTATTTAATTTGCAGTATTGCCACTTTCACCATCTTCAAGAGGGTCAAGTACTGCACACGTTAGATGGATTCTAAATACACACGTCGCGAGCCCAACACATTGTATTGTTCGTTTCTTGCGACATACGAGTCTCCGATCTGAGGATCAATGCGATCCACACGACGAGCAGCGAGTCCCTGATTTCTCCGTTGGGGAAAGACTCTGCAACGTCACCGAGTAGACCATATGCTAGCTTCGCGAGAGAATCCGACCGTCCTTCATCTTTGAAACATCGGTGTAGCAGCTCTAATATGGGCCGAATATATGGGAGCAAAACATCGACTAGGTAACGTTGTCATATAAATTCTTGCATAAAGCACTAGGGGATGTACCTTTCTCCGTATTCTTGAGGCCTGCCACTATTCCACTGTACGCTTCGAGAATGCCCTCACGGAGTTGTCCTAGATACTCCACGAAATCATAATCTTGCTGAATGTTATCATCACCATCAGCCGTGATGCTTTGGGATTTACACGCACGCGGTTGGGCTCAAGTTCACCCGCTTGTTTTAGCACGCTTATCGTTGTCTCCAGATATGGCTCAAATTGCGGACCAATAGCAAGCGCAATATCTCCAATGCATGACAAGAGCGAAATCTTCACATTGTGATTCACAAAATCACTTTGCAAATTATCCAGTAGAACCGGCATCAAAGTTCCAGCATATTGAGAGGTTTTCTCGCCGAGAGCACGAAAAATATCACCAATGACGCCAACAACGACCGTGAATAATCGTGTATCCCCATGAGCCTTGAGGGCACGATAGAGGAATGGGATAAGTGCCTGGATATGCGGTGCAAAGCGGTCCTCGAGCCCTGCTCCTCAAGTCGATCAATAATGCAGCAGGACAGTGTATAAATATACCAGATGCGAGAGAACCGACAATTAGGAAGGCATCTTCTAAGACGGTTGAACTCTTTCCCGCGGTTTCCATGAGTTGAAGAATAACAGTCATTATTCTGTCTGCAAAAGGTTGGATGTCATCGTTCAACTTGCGAACAACAGCCTGCGAATGCGTCAGGCAAACAATGAGGATGGAGATGCTTCGACTTACTATAAGAACACTGCAAAGGTTGCTCTGCAACTCATTCCAGTCCATACCCACGATTTGATTCTACGATCTGGTTCAGCTCTGATCGGACGACGCCTCGCACGCACCTGGACACTTAGCAGGTGCTCCATGCGGTCCAGAACCTTATCTACAGTGGTTCGTACAACTCTAATGACATCCATCGGTGCCTGTGATATGAAGGAATTGATCGCCTCGTAAGCAGCTGTCCAGTAGTTTGCGTTACCAGAGCTATGTAAAGTCAGTCTCAGCTATGAGAGCATAAAACCAGCGCACCTTTCCGTCACTTGGAGCAGTGCCTGAACGATGTCATCGTATAACGGGGATAGCGCACCTGTTGACATCTCTGAATCAACTTCATGATGTCCATCGACAAGCTTCATCAAGGCCCAGCAGCAGTTCGCTGCAATGCGTGGATTGTCCAGCATTCCCGTTACGAGTGATGATACTAGGGGATGAAGAACGTCCGGCTTGATTGTGACAATCAACAAATCACAAATCCGACCCAGCGTCCACGCAGTCGTATTTTTGACATGTGAATTTGAATCGCTCATCATACCGATCAACAAAGGTAACGCCGCGTTTACCAGGGGCGTGAGTACGCTGGGGTCTGGGCCATCTAGTATAGATCCAAATGCCATAACAGCTGCATCACGGTAGCGCCAGTCCTCAGATTTGATATGAGCTTCGATGAATGACATAACATTGGGTACAATGAAATCTTGGACTGCCTTGGAAAGCAGCGATAGACAGGTACTTGCTGCTATAGAAACATTCAAGTCGTCTTCATCCACACCTTCAACCTGCTTCGTGAGCAGGAGCAACAGGACAGGCACGATCCCTGGCAATGCATTTTTGGAGAACTGTTTTGGCTCCATTTCTGGTTGCTTGCCACGGTGCGCAGCCTGGGAGAAGATCAGTACGTAGTTTTGAAACAAAAAAGAACATATATTCACGGCTTCAGTTGCTAAAATAACTTCTTCACACACAGTTGACCAAAACTCAATAGCTTGGAGCACGACGCGTTCATCCAGATGTTTCATGCCCCCGACTGTCAGCTAAAACGACAATCAGCGTCAACCTGATCTAGTTCTACACTCACTCCGACCAGTGGCTGGTCCATATATAATCCCACTTTATCATAATATAAGCTCATAATTGTTACCAGACATTTGAATGCGCCAATTTGGACGTCGACGGAGGGGTTTTGAGTGGCTTCACATACCACTTGCATAATGCGATTTCGTTCAACCTTGGAAATCGATCTCTAAATGAATACCATGCTGAGATGTGCTTCACTAACCTCACTTTCAAATTTGTGTCGCAGAAATTCGAGTGAATTATACAGGGTGTAAATAGCTGCGAGTTGAACATCAGTGGAAGGTTCATCTTTGCGTGCTCCTTGGATGACCGCTGTCAACATCTCGTTTGCTCGGTGTGCCAAAATCTCAGGCTTCTTGAAATTATCATCAGATAAGACAATCGGGTCTACATTCCAACTTACTATCATCTGGCAGATATAACCAAAGGTTCGCAGTGTGGAGATTCTCAAGACATTGTCACCCTTGTTGGCGAATCTGAGTAGATTCTCAATCAATCCCTGCTCTTGCGCGAGCTCTACAACAACGATCGCAGCGACTACATGCGAGGCAAAGCTTCCTGCTGTCGCGGTTGTTGACCCAAGCATCATCAGCGCCTGTTCCTTTATTCTTGTCTTTATATCGTCGTCCAATTGAAGCCATCGATTTGTGTACTCAGTCTGTCGTGCTGCTTCCTGGAAAAAAGTGACAAAAGCTCATGAGACCAAAGCGCAAAGATTCGTACTGGAGATGTCAATGCATTCTTCATCGCGAGACCTGCAGCATGTCTGATATGTAAGGGGCCGCTTTCATCTCCGAAAATGGATGAAAGCCTCCACATGTAATTGGGCTGCAAAATTATCAGCATGGAGAAAAAGGCGAGAGGTAATAATAGACATAGTTCTCCCGGGACGCGGTCTCAAGCCTTTCAGCGGCAGCCTGGCGCGTGCTTGCATCTAAAATAGGTTGCCCTTGAGACGCGCTCATAATAGGAGGAGCGAGTGGCGTACCGGGGGAGAGAGTATTTTCCAGGATGCTCGTGGCATTCGTCATGAGGGACGTGGAGGGCAAGAAGATCTAGAGTGTGTGACTGAAATGGTCCGCGGGCGGCAGTAATAAGAAACAGGCATATATAGTTACTCACAGAAATGCGCATACCACCGCATGAGGAACTAGAACCCTCCTTTACGCGAAATCTTACCACCCTTTCCTCATTCGTCAGCACGGTCTACGGTCCTATCGCCGAGCAATGGAAGTTGTGGCTCCAACGCCACAACAATGCGGTACATGATCTTCAAAAATGAGATCTTGAGATCCGAAAATTGGGATCAGAGCCGCAAATCCCGGGCGGTTTGTGGAGCACCACTTTTGCCTAATTAGCTTATGCAATGTGGCTACATGGCAGAGCAAGAAGCCAGACTTGGGAAGATAGTGATTGCCATTGACAGACGCTCGGCCAAACAACGCTCGGGCCACTCTGGCTGTAGCGATGTCAGCTTGGGCCACATGCTGTCACCTCTCGCATTACTAGTAACGCTGGTGAGTGTCGTAATACTGACCCGCTATTCACTGCTGACTTCACCCTTTCATATCCTCCCAACACACGGGTCCTCGCCGCTATTCTCTTCACGCTGCCACAAGCTTCGTGCAGGAGTCAGGATGCTCGCAGTGCGGCACCACTCCTCTCCACTCTCGCTCTGCACAAACTGCTGCCATTCTTACGCCGCCGAAACACAAGCATTGGAACTGTTGGCCTGCCACCTTCTGGCCTCTGACACACTTAGGCACATAGTTGTGCTTGTGGATAATCAAGCCGCCGCCAAGGGTATCCTGAACACCGATGTCAGAAAACCTTTTAAAACACATGTGCCTTATGCACGGATAAATTGGTTGATTGGTGGCATCTAAATCTGTATCGAATTAATGGCACCTTATTCGCCGCAACAAAACGACTGAGGTGCGCTTTTATGTTTTTCATATGTCTTACCTTATCTCATGAATAACTGACGACATCTGCCAGATTACGATGGCCCAGCTGCTGTTCAAGTTGAAATCGTCAAAACTTAAACTGGTGCACCGACAGGCTTCAAATCCCACCCCATTTGAGAGAAGTCGGTGAAGAATTGGATGAGATACAGAATTTTCAAACTTACCATCGGTTTTGGAATCTTATCCCCTAGCATCAAACATTTACATTAATTATATAGCTAACATACATAACATGCCAGAAATAACTTGCCGAAGCCAACTGCTCAGCGTTTATTGAGATATTAATTTTCAGTCAATATTGTGAAAACTTGTGACCGTCACGTCACTTGCAAAACACAATAAATAAGTTTCCCCGGTTTGTTCCTAGCTGGCTCAGCTTAGCATCACTCGTACTCGCAACGGTGACTGATATTATCATCAATCGCAGGAAATTACTGACTGTCATGGACGTAGGATACTTACTAATGTCAAGAGACTTAGAATGGAAATGGGATGGTGAATTTGAAAGCAATGTAAGTTCACTTATACGTCAACAATTTGTGTTAAAACTGCTGTTTGCTAAGGGGCTCTGGGTTAGAGGCCATGCTCTCAATCGTGATGCAATATTCAAAAAAGTTTGCGCAAATCCAAATGCTCCTTACACTGAAGCGGGGCTCATGGCTATTGTGCACCAAACATTTGGACTGCATGAGAGGGACTTCTGTCCAGTTTTCTCCAAATATCCTCCCTCCGGCGATGCCAATTTTCAGTTCGTACTTATCCGCGACATGGAAATTGGCCCCGATTCAATCAAGCTTATGACTGAGGAGTCGAGGGAGCTGATGAGACTTCCCTATAATATCGACCAAATTATCAATTCAGGTCTTATCGAAGGGGATCTTAAGTGTTGGAGGTCTGTGTATTGATATGTCATGGACATGATGGTGTCCATCTGGGTGCATCACCATGTATAAGATCTTTCCGTAGCAAACGCGTGATGCTGCTACTTAGGTAACATGATCAAAGTAACCTGTACAGTTGACTATGCCAGCATCGCGAGAGAGTAGGAGTCTACAATCTCTCGAAATACAAAACTGGGCTCACCTCGTGAGGTCAGCCTGTCGCAGACAAACAGGTTCAGTTGTCTTCGGTTTCGAGGTTGGGTCAGCTCATCGGTAAGCCGTTTGGGGGGCAACACTGGTACGTAGGTGAGTTTTTGTAGTGCATATAGTCACATTTTACTCACCATGACAGATGCTTCGCCTTCAGGAGGGAGAGCGAGCGCGTTGCTTGCTTTCCTTTATCCCGTATTTACCCTGTACTCCCCATCCGTTTGCCTCCAAGAGAATCAAACAATATTAATGTATACATTACTATCAGTTTTGCAGTGTTGCAAACTTTTTGAGTAGATTGCCCCGGGTTCTATGGTACCGTCATCAACTTACTTCAAATTACGGTATCATACCAGGCAGGGACTTAGCTACACGTTTATTAACTTTCCAGCTTGAAATATTAATCCGATGAGTAGTCGGCAGCTTGCCGAAGTCGCAAAACCCCCAAAACTGGGAGTTGCAAAATCCAAGTCACGGGTATGTCACAACAGGTTTCATTCTCATCAAAGTAGCGGGACCTCGAGAATACTTTTCGTGGACAGCCTGCGCCACCCCGATCATGTTGAAATTCCGGAGCATGATCAAGCGGCTCCGGATCCATGATCCCCTGACGAGTTTTTTTTGTTTTCTGTGCATTTTTACACTAACCAAATATCATGTAGCTGCCTCCCCCCCCCCCCCCCCCCCACGGTAAAATATCCCCAGAAAGCTATACAATAGATACATTATATATGTATTTATGGTACTAGTGAATTTTACTGGACGGCGCGTTTGCACCGTCGCCCACTGAGCCTTTTCCGAAGCGCGCGAAACTTCCACAGATCATTATGTCCTTATTCTTTTTCTGTTTGTGCCTTACGATGAGTCTGGATATATTAGTGCCACATAAATGTATGCATAATTTACGAACACCTTTGACAAGCTGCCGTTGGAGATCGTTTCCAAAGTCTTTTCAACCACCTGCGGCAAAGGAGAGCTACCTTGTGGAGACGGGGGATGGCAACGACTAACTCTACAACTGGTTTGCAAAGCCTGGAACAGAATGATCCCTTCGCTGTGGAACGATCTAGAAATCCTACCGTCTTGTTTGACCATGCAAATCTGATCGTGGCTGAATAAAGCTGGCAATTCTCTCATTTCGCTGGAATTATATGTTTACGGATGCTTTCTCGTTGCACGTTGCACGACTGCCTCGTCTTCAAGGATTACCGCTTTGGGGAACTGACCATCTGTCGAGATCACCAGTCCGAACTCGGACTTGAATGAGCTGCTCCATAAATCGCTTTCCTGCCTCAAGCCGCTCACGTTACACAGTTTGGAAGCCCCTTTTCAATTTTGTCATCAAATGCAGCTCTCTTCCCTCAGATCACCAACACTTAGTATGGCGCCGTGGCGGACACCTAGTGCGGTGATAATGATCTCCTGAAAGTATTCCCTTGGGATCAGTTGAATCAACTGACTCTCGGTGGAGTCACTGGAGTGACGCAACTCAGACCAGCGATAGAGATTATGAACCATTGTAAATCACTGGTCGACTGTACAATAATCCTTGCCAAAAATTCAATTTTCAAAATTACTACAGCATCTGTATATTCAAGGCTCAAGCTTCAGGCCTTCGGGCCTCACTACTGCCATTGCTCAGAGCATAGTGACACCAATGGAAAACCTAACATCACTTGAGTATGCCAGTGCTGGGTCAGCAGATGCAGCAGAGACGAAAGCAGACAGACGAAAGGCAAGGTGCAGGGTATCGTTGGCGTCTACATCAAGTCCCAAGACGACGTCGAGCTCCCACTCTGGCTGGTGATCAGGACATCCAATCGGCTGTGTCGCGACGTTCAAGCGACCTTGATGGATCCTGCATCGTTGATGTCCGTGTTGCCGTCACGGTTGTGGTTGTGAGAGCAAGAGCACGAGTGGATACCAACGAGTATTGAGCAGACGGGTGAAGAGAGGAGTGAAACGGGGAGAATGGTGGCAAAGTGGTGTGGGCGAGCATGGGAGATTGGGAGACGCAGAGTTCGTCGTACTAAGCGGTAACCTCATCGTGGGTTCATGCCTTCCGGACGCGACCTGTCCTGCTCAAGCATTTCGCTGCAATGGGCACCTGATGGTCGTGGATAAATTCTGCCGTAGGGAACTTTGAGGGGGAAGTGCTTGAACGTTGCATATGCCTGATCATGATCAGATTAATCTAGCATCGCGGCCCGATTGCTCCTATTCCGGGGAATTGGTATCGATTCACGCCTCGCCTGTATCCTCAGCCCCCTCTGGTCAGCGCGATCCAGCCGATCCCCTCTTACGGTGACCTACGAGGCGTGGGCCCGCCCACCCACGCAGCTCACCTCTCCCCCGGCAGGTCCTGGTCAGGAAGCGCTCCGCACTTCGCACCCTTAGCTACCTTGCCCTTAGCTACCTTGGCGTTCTCGCAATCACTACAAGTAGGCTTATATACCCTGTAATTAATGACTTGGCAGATAGTATCCGCTACCGAGTTCCCCTCTCCCTCATTCGCAGTCACGATTGAGCGATCGCAAAGACAGGAGAGCATACATTTGGTCTGCACTGACAATTTTCCATTTTCGATTTGTGCTCTATTTACACACTCTATCAGATTTATTATACTGCTAAGCCTGACAACATTCATTCTAATACGGATAGTCACTAACAGCATCTTCAGGCCGATTTAACAATCTGGCTGTCAACCGAATGTACTCCTGCAGGTGGTTATGTCCGTCCTCAGATCCCACTACAAACCAATCCCCCAGCGACACGCTTCTGTTTAATAAGTAATTCAACTCTGCGGAATCTCCGCTTGGATTAGGTCTGTGGCCACGAGTCTTTACTTGGGCTTCAGTGAACGGGCCGAAATCATAAGAGCGAAAATATGGCCCCACAAATATAAGCCACTGGTAAACCATGTCATGCTTATAAGGCAGGTGACCGCATTTAAGCGCCGACTTGATTTGATCCTCGGCCTGGAGATAAGCGCTGGAAACCACGGTGGTGAAGGCATGTTCGAAGTTGACACCGGGGAAACGATCCTTCTGCTTCAAATGCCAGAAAAATGGTACACCTCTGGACACACTATTCTGCGACAGGCCGCCAATCATGGGTTTCACTTCTGCGCCACCTTGAAGTTGAAAACAAAGATCATTGAAGATATAACGCCCGATGCCAAAGTCAGGTATAACATGTCTTTTGTCGGTAGTTTGTGGCTTCCAATCAATATAAAGCTGAGGGAAAATGATGTAGTTGTTCTCGGGGGATCGATGAGCTAAGAGGGCCTCGACTACGAGCCCGTAAACTACGTGCTCCCGTTTTGTATATGCTGCCACCCTGGCCATGTTGGCGAGGGGGTTTAAATTGGGATCCAAGGCCTGAACTATGAAGACTAAGGAAGTCATCGAGGATATGTGCCACTAAACTCACCGTTATCCATTGAAAGTGTATTATGACCACCAGAGTAAAGCTACGAAATATATACTATTTGTTGGGACTATGCGAGCATCGGATATGTCCGAGCCGCTGCGCATATCGCTCCTCGGAAATGATGCGGCGGAATTACGCATGGCCGTATATAAGTACAATAGCGTGCTTAATAATATATGTCTGCCGCGCAGAGAGAAAACGTTGTATGACGAGATATACGGGATACACGAGGCTGCGATTACAATGGCAACAAACGCCCCGGCCAAAATCGCTGCCGTTGTTGCAATTGCAAATTCATGGCCTTGTTGTGGCGACAGCCTGCCGTCTCCGAGTCGGCTCTTCTTCTTTCTCATCATCCGTCATCTCTTCCTTCGCCTTGTCCGTCAACTCGTCTCCTATACTCTTACTCGTCACCCGTCGTCCGCATGTGGAGGGACCCATCCCATTCGTCTCATACCACGCGAGGTCGGCGGCCTCCTTTCGCGCTCCTGCTCGAAGAGCAACGAGAACTCCTGCCTGGTGTTAGCACTAAGGCGCCGCTCAACCCCATCAAGGCCTTGCCCTTGCCCGGCCTCGCCTCGCCTGCTCCTCCCACTCTTGTCACTTCTCCCACCACGCCGCCTGTCACTCGTCCATGTCTCCCGGCGCCATGCTACGTCCATATCCCGGACGCCAAGCCGCCAACAAGTCTTCCTCCGTGCGGGTTGTCTGCCACATCATTACCTCCTTGTACTTTTTTGGGATCACACCCATGTTATGGACTTTGGGATACAACAATGCGGTGAGCGATTCACATTTTTCACGGTATTAGCAAGTCTAAGGTTCCGCTTTTGCAATAGAACATTATCTGTCAATGGCAATCACTTTGATATCTTCCCAAGCCTCGCTTCTTGCTCTGCTATGTTCGGCCTTTGAGAATGAATGGTACTCTACAACGGCGTTATCTTCATGGAGTTAAAGGTGGAGAATCCAAATGTAGAGTTAGTCGTTGCCATCCCCCGTCTCCACAAGGTAGCTCTCCTTTATTGAGATTAATCAGAGACGTCAACTTAGGTCAAGAAAGCATTTATGGATGCTAATTTAAATCATGGAGATTGATAAAAGTATGAACCTGTTCAGAAATATCCAACTTTTTTGATTCCCATTGCTTGAGGGCGTCTAACCACTTTGTATCATAACAATTCCTCGGCAACCCGGGCGGTGCGCAAGACAACTCGTTTACCCCCCGATAAATTCGTTGCCGCACCCTTTGGCCAGTTCCACGCCTCCGTGTCCCAATTGGCACCTGTCCCGCTTTAATCGCGAGCTTGTCTAATTCTCTCAAGAACTGTTCCAGTTGAGCGCTGCGCCAGGCAGGCCTGCTTCGAAAGTATACAATCGGATGGTGCTCATCGGAACTCTCATCGGAACTCATCCCCTGACATCCCAACTGCTCGAGAAGCTTTGCGTGCTCCTCCAGGCGTGGATCTCCTTGTAAGACTTCAAAACGTTTTTCGAAGAGCTGTTTCAAACGTCAGAGATGGATGGAGATTTATCGTCAAACTTACAGATGTCTTCCTCGAATTTTTTGCTGAATTTTTTAGACGATTCAGACGCTTTTCGCTTCGCTTCGGCTCTGGCATCATTGCATCATCGTATTCACGAAAAATGTACTTCAAATGCACATCCAAGACATGTTGCATGACGTTGTTTTCAAGAAACTGCTGCGGTAGGCTAGCCTGAAACGTGTCTTTAAAGTCTTGAATGAATATTTCTTGAGCTTCCCTGTTGAAAGGAGAATTGCGAGGTTGTTTCATGTTGAAGCGAAAATTGTCCACCGTAACTTCATCATCGTCATTCACAGCTGGAAGTGTCCGAAGACTATCCCTCAAATCGATGACTCCTAGGACGTGCTTTAGATGCTTCCTGACGAGACCCTAAGGAAGGCAGCCATTAGAGTAGATAATGTAACAAAGGTCACTTGCCCACCCTGAAGGGAAGCCATTCCGGATGATCTGTAGGCAGCAAAACTTTGTCCGATTTTCCGCGTTTTGCTCTTTTACGTCGGATGGGTGACAGAGGCGCAACATCGGGCTCCGAGAATTCGCGTGGTTGCTGCTGCGATGTCTGCTGAAGACGCTCCAGAATTTCCCTCACTCCATTCATGATTAGTCTATTCTGCTTTTCGCCCGATTCTGCAATGTTATTCATGGCATCCGTCACTAGGCGAAAGAGAGTGTAGTCCATTTCTCGATTAGGTAGACCCTTCTATCTGTTATTCATACTTCATGGTGAACCGGATAAGATTACCTGTGGTGGACGGCTTGAATGTGAAGAGACCTCCATTTGCCCATGTATCTGGTTTCCCTCCATTTGCCCATGTGTCTCGTTTCCCGGCAAGGGCGTGTTAGACTGTCCTCCACGCGCTGTTCTCGCCAAATCCTTACATTTGTTATTCATGATTCACGGTGAACTGGATGATATGAGATTACCAGTGATGGGCGACTTGAATCTGTCTCCATTCCATCGGGCTTAGGCCGTCTTCGACGAGCGGTTGTCATTCGCCCATGTATCTCGCTTTCCGGTCCTGCCGTTGTTCTCGACAAATCCTTATAGTTGTTATTCGTAATTCATAATGACCGAATGTGATTACCTGCGATGGATTTGAATCCCTCTCCATCTCACGTCGTCGTCGACTCGCCACTCTCGACAAATTTGTTCCTCCGCGCGTCGTCGAATCCCCCGAAATAGTCTCCATTTGCCCGTGTATCTCGCTTGCCTGTCCCCTCGCTGTCTTCGACATTTGTTATTCATACTTCATCGTAAACAGAATGAGATTACCTGTGATGAGCAACTTGGGTTCCTTGAAGTCTCGTTGGGCTTAGGCCGGCGCGCTGTTCCCGATAAATGTGGAGACCTCTCCATTCGCCGCTGTATCTCGTTTTGGGGCAAGGACATAACACTGTCGACAACCATGCTGCTTTGATGTACATTATCCTGAACCTATGCTTACATCTGTTATTTTGATAGAGAATTGATTGAGAATACCTGTAATGGTGCTGGCGACTCCCTCCTAAGCAAATCTTCGACTGTCGTTTCTTCATTAGAGTCTTCAATTGACTGTTCTTCGTTTTCCGTGGCTAGTAATACCCAGGCCCTATTCGCACTGAACGCACCGGCGGCCGCGAGATCCAGTGCTTTGTTGAATTTCCGTGGTGGCATTGCCAGGCGTTCATCTTCGACCCGGAGCCGTTTCATTTGAGCTGGGATCCCAGAAGAGCTGTTTTTCCGATCATTTATAATGCTGGACCCTGCGCCACTATTGTTAGCTTGTGGTAACCATCATTGCTGTGGCGCATGCCAGGCTGCGGTATGCCGTAGTACGTGTCATAGGGTTTAAGACAAGTACTCCGTATACTGTACATAGCATAAGTACCTCCGCATTCTGACAACCCGCACGGAGGAAGACTTGTTGGCGGCTTGGCGTCCGGGATATGGACGTAGCATGGCGCCGGGAGACATGGACGAGTGACAGGCGGCGTGGTGGGAGAAGTGACAAGAGTGGGAGGAGCAGGCGAGGCGAGGCCGGGCAAGGGCAAGGCCTTGATGGGGTTGAGCGGCGCCTTAGTGCTAACACCAGTGTCAGCGCTGCTGGAGAGTGGAGATGTCGGCGTGGGGAAGGAAATGGGATGCAGGAGAGACCGTTATCGACGATGTGAGAGGCAGACTACGAGAACCGCAAGGCGGCAAGAGGTAGTCATCGCCGGCGCCTTCGTTCAAGATTTTATCACTACAGAGCAGGCTAACACAGCAGCTCCAAGGTGATGATCCAGCGTGTTTCCGGATAGTAATTCAACGATCAGCAAATTGTCATATCATTCTACTTTTGTCAGCTTTACTTCATCCCGTAGATGGTGGTAAAATTAAGTTGTGAGGTGATCATTCCATAACTAATTCACGATGTAACTAATGGAATGTTTGTAGGCACTCTAGGCAAGTGTTGATTTCAACTGCGGAAGCCATACTGGCCATCATGATCAACCCACCTGATTCCCATCGTCACCCACACTAGTCCCCCCCTCACATAAATCGGCGTCGTCTCTCACAATTTGCTCATACGCCACCTCTTCCGACGCAGCGACTTGCCATGAACCTATCTGATTACCTTTATCTCTCGCTCTTTGAACCACGCGTCTTATGACGCTATGTATCTCTTCCCGTGTCCCATACACAGTAACCATTGAATCCATGAAGTATTTTGCGTATGCCTCAACGCTCTAGATAATACTTAGTAAGCACAAACCGGATTAATGGAGAACAGACGTGTTTCTCGTCATGCGACAGGAAATATACAACGCCATATGCGTCCTCCCCTAGATATACAGTGCAACTCGCTCTTATCATTTCGCCTATGCGAAGAATGCAAATAAGCACACCGCAGTAAAATTTAAAAGAACAATAGATAGCCCACTTAAATGTCCTTGGGCGGCTCCATGATATATATTATAGTCTTGTCCATCCCGGGCGTTCCTATGGGTCTTGAATGGCCACCTCAAGCCATCACCCCACCTCGTCCTTCCCTTCAAAAACACATACACACTTCCTATAACTGGTGCGCTGATGCGAGGAGCGGAAAGTAGTGTCTGCCTTCCGAGCGCGGCCTTAACGTCAGATATGGGATCTAGTCCGTCCAAAGATAATGTGCTCAAGCATTTCGCTGCAATGGGCACCTGATGGTCATGGATAAATTCTGCCGTAGAGAACTTGGAGGGGGAAGTGCTTGATATGCCTTGAGCGAGCCTGATCATGATCAGATTCAGGCATTTGTAAGCAGCGGCCCATTTGTTCCGGGGAATTACGTTGTTTGGCAGCAACCCTTAATTCGTGGGAACCGTAACAATGGATGAACTAACCGGGACTCCTTTTTTTTTTTTTCCGCATAGAAACAAATATATTTGAAGAGGTGGCACCTCTTCTGTACTCTACCACAGGAGAGATATATAAACAACAAAAAGTTGGATGAGAAAACTGACTAATGAGCAGACGAGCAAATCATTTGAAAAAAAGAAATGTAAAGGTGACTAATAGTAACCTAATTGCAGAACTAACCGGGACTCCCTTCACTGTCATTTGATCAAAGACTAATCATTCAATAGTCAAGAATCATCGGTTTCTTCTGCTTCAATTTGTAATCGCAGCCTCGTGTATCCGTATATCTCGTCATACAATGTTTGTCTGTACCGCAACAGTAATTATGTGGGGTCAAATGAACTTGAAAAAAAAATTCATTTGAAGCCCAGCTACTAATTTCATACGACATGGCAAACCTGGTGAAAATTCGCCAGGTGCGGAGGTACTGCCACCAATCCCGGCGAGCACTGGTCAGAGCGATCCGACTTTTTGTAGATGTCCGTTTTCCCGCAGTCCACGTCGTGATATTGTGTTTCACTCCTTTCAACATTTGATTTCCGACATAGTCATGATACAAAACTCGAGCCCTGAATCGAAAAAAATCTGATTGAATCTGCGGCCATCATTACTTAATTTGTTGAACGCTGGCGCAGGATGTGGGAACGAGTGAGAAGGGTCAGGGCAGTTTTTGCAATTAGGTTCACCGGTGGAAACTGCTACTGGTAATCGCCTGACGGCATGTGGTTGGAGGCAACTTGAACCCGTGTGAACCTCGATAGGAGGTACGTTGTCACCGCACGCTTTGATAAATCTATGGCGGGCCGGACCCAGAGATGGGAGAATGGGCGCTCGCCCATCGCGGAATTTCAGGAGGGAGTGGCCTCGATTGGGATGCCCACACATTTCGCCAGTTGTGGCCTGCGGATGCCTTGAGGTCGCGGATAACGCGGGCACGCGTGGCGAAGGTGTCGCAGAGGGGCCAGCATCCTGTTCACACGCGGAATGAACTTTTTTATCCGTATATTACTTTCTTTGCATTATGCAACTGAGAGAAACAGCAGGAAGCGAACCGAGCCGCACACGGTATCTCTTGCGTAGTAACTTTTATAAGCTTATATAGTACCAAAGGTTTAGACTGCAGTTGGTTCCCTCGAAGGATTTTGAAAATGACGTCATGGTTTTGTTTTGGGGCCTCATTGCCTATCTTGTCTCATCATCAACCCTGTACCCTCCGCATGAAGCGGTGGCACTTAGTGCTAATATTGGAGGAAGTATCAGATCTTATCCTGCTATTCTGAGAAGGTATATATCCCCCAAGCAGATGGATTCAATCCCGCTGATGCCTGCCTCCGCAGATCTCGCACGGGAACTGTTTCGACCTTTTGCGATGGATTGGTTGAGGCAAATATCTCTGGATAAAATCGATCCAAATTCCATAGTCAAAAGTCTCGTTGACTCTGGGAAAGTGACCAGAAGCGTTCCTCAGAAGCTTGGGCCGGGTTTAATCTGCGTTTCGGAGAGAGGAAAATTATTGTGGGATACTAGGTCTTACAAATTCAGTGAGTAGTCAAAAATGACTTGTCCAAACAATATAAGCGGGTTCAGGCATAGATAGAAACCGACAAGGAATGAGATGGACTGTATATGGTAAATATGCCAACGGTCAACTAGGTACATCCTTCATTGCAAAAGTGAGAAGCAAAAGCCAACATCCTCTAGTCCCCATCGTGCTAATACGCATCGTTGATATCCTGTACAACGGTACAAAATACGAATTAACAATGTTCCAGGAAAACCCGGTCAAGCTTATAGTAATTATATGTGCATTTTTATCACTAGCATCCTAAGCCAGTTTGCAGGGAGATCAGGTAAAAGCAGCAAGTAGGAAATACTTAGAGGCTTTGGGCAGCCACTTCTCTATGACGATGCTAGAAGTTATAGAGGGACTGAAAGAGCACGTAAAGTCAGGATTAAACACAGAGAGAACGGCAAGCAAACGATATTCTAGCGAAGAAGGATGTCTGGATCATCAGATTCCGATCGCGGCCCAATGTTTGGAACAAGTGCGTCTCGAAGAGTTAGATCCTATTTTCGCATCCGAAGCTGCGCTTAAAGACAATTCTATCATTCTGGACACTTCGGATGTGACCCCAACTCCTGGTGCCGTGTATGTGTACCAAAAGGACATACGGTTGAACGATAACTCGAGGTGGTTGACCAAGAAGAATAAGACACATAAAGGTATCCTTTATGAATTGTATCATGGAACTGCCGAAGGGTCTTTAAGTGAGCATCGCTGATGTCGTTTTGCCTGCTGCTAATCTGTTTGATTAGATCAGGTTGTCAAAGTAACGTCCCCCCCGGTGCCTTGTAATGGGATAGATTTTAAGGTTGTATGGTATTTGGAGGACAAGACGAAGCATGTTAATTACCAACTTTTGCCGATTGTCATCATCTGATTTTTGTCTAGGGTTTTCGAACATATTGCCAATACCTTAAGGATGCTCTAGAAACGTTGTGTGATTGTGAGGATGGCGCACTTAGACTGATAGAAAATGAAATTCAGGTACATTTCAGTCTTTCCGGTGCCCCTATTTCTTTAAAGGAACTTTAAAGGAACTACAAGAAGAGTCAAGCAACCAGACACCATCCAAGGCTTCACTTCGTTTCATACTTAATTCTTCTCAAGACCAGTAGCATCAGGGATTGAATGTATCGATAAACATTCGGCGTCGATAGCCAAGGCCACGTAGTCCAGCGTTCAACAAATTAAGTAATGATGGCCGCATATTCTGCATGTTTCCTTTTTTGGAAGAGGTGATGACGACCACAGAGAGATATACAGCAATCCCAACCCTGATTTCAGTAACCTCCGATGCCTGTATAGCTATAAGAACCCACGAAATCACCATTATGGGACGTGCACAATTTTGTGGGTGGAGAGATGTTAATAATGTGATTGTGGCACCCTAGTAATATTACGAAAAGCACTCTCGATGGCAAAAAGTGCGTCCAAATTTTTTCATCCAGGCATGCTAGTATTATGGACGCCGCTTGTGTGCCAGAGAAAGCGACATTACTACTAAGGGGTAAGTACACGAAACTCAATGATGGTTTAGATAGTGAACGTCAGAGAGCAGGGCCCTTATTTTAGCGGAGGACAACCCAGACCTCTCCTCTTCAACTTCCCGATCCCTTACTATGCTCGGATCCTGTTCCATCTCAATTTGAGAAAAGTCGTCCGCATTACGTTCCCTCCGGCAATTGGTGCTGGTGAGGTCACCTTCTAGAAAACTATATCAGCTATAAATTAGCATTAGGTAGCACCTTACTTGGCCAGATAAGGAGGACAACCTTGACTGGGAAGTACCAAGGCGAGTAATAGAGAACGAGGCGGAGGACCAAGCTCTCAACGAAATTGAAGAAGATCCAATGCCATGTGAGCCATTGATTATTGGGAGATAGGGCTTCAGGTGTGTAGGTGCGGTAGCGGCTTATTTGGAATTGCAGCCAGATGAGGATGGCACTCTTGACAGGGAAGTACCACAGAACAAGGCGGAGGGAAAAACTCTCAACAAAATTGGAGAAGGCAAAGATGACCCAGTATGTGAGCCATTTGTTGTCTGATGGCAGTGCCTCTAAAGACAGGAAAGCTGGGATAGCCAAACCGATCAAATTTGAGGTGGGTGCAGCGAGAGGACTTATGAGGTGTAGGATTGTCAGAAGAACGATACAGCACATGACAATGTGGGTTTTTGGCACAAGAATCCGTTTCTCGAGGTATGTGAGTACAGGATACTTGTTGAGCTGAGACAATGAGATCAGCCAGTCAACGAACAGGCATCACATTATGACACAATACCTCCTTGTCCAGTTGACCGACACGGTATGCGTACACGGCGTGTTGCAAGTCCATATGCTCGCTAGAGAGGGAAGTAGAAGTGGATAGCGTGAAATGCGAAACTGTCCAGGCCAGCGGACGTCTTACTTAGACAGCTTAGAGTCTCACAAAGCAAGTATATATAATGTGGTTGTTATTGTTAACATGAACGCCACAGTTATTCAGAAGAAGCGGGAGCAAGGTGGCGTGCTAGACCAAAGATATATATAACAAGAATCCGGAGTGGGTGGGTTTGTTTTTTGTCGCATGGTACGTCACACGGTAAGTTGGAGTTCTCGAGGCTTAACTTGCTCGATGCGAGTGGTTATTTAAGGTGTAGATTGAGAAGCTACGGAACGTTACAGGTTATGGATATGTACTGAACGTTCATCCACGAAAGGAAAGGAGTGTTGGAGGATTGGTATGGACGACTGTATGGCTTCCAACAAGTGATGCTTGGCCTCAGGGTCATGATAATTATTGTTCTGGCCAATATTATTATACATTATACATAATATTGGCCAGAACAATTATGCACCTGGGAGAACGCACAAAACGCCACATCTACGTACCATTACTATATATATCCCTGATCAGCAGTTCGACCAGATCTTCCCCATATCTCAACACTCGGACTGCCGCGACACTATACTATCAAAAGTTTCTATGTGGAATTACGATGCAGTTCGAGTTGCATGTTTGCTTGGACTGTCACGCTTGCCGAAGTTTGCCGAGTCGGAGATTGGAGTGCTACGTGAGCCGCCGTTACGGAGATTGAAAATAGTAGCGTTATGTACGCTGACAAATCCGTGACTGGTGATCTTTTTTTTTGTTTTCGCATAGAAAAGTATTGTATCGGTAGGTGTGCGTACGTAGACGACGAAGGCGGTGGGTAGGCGGTGGGTGGGCGGGCAGCAAGTAAGTGGAGAGAAAGCAGATGGCTGGCGGGCAGACAGCAGAGGGACGGCAGGAGAAGCAGGCAGAAGGCAGAGGGGTAGACAGAGGATGAGCAGGGTGGGCTGGCGTAGTTGAAACAGACGAATTCACAGAAGTTCTTCTTGGTCAAAGGCAGATGCTTCCACAGATACAATGATTTCTCCTCTCGATTTGAAACCACGTCAGAGGCAGACGCTTCCACAGAAGGCGCAGTCCGCCTCCTCACAATGATTTCTCCTCTCGATTTGGAACCACGTCAGAGGCAAACGTTTCCACAGAAGGCTCAGGAGTCCGCCTCCTCATGATGTTTTCTCCTCTCGTTTTGGAACCATGTCAGAGGCAGACGCTTCCACAGAAGGCGCAGTCCAGTCCACCTACTCACGATGATTTCTCCTCTCGATTTGGAACCACGTCAGAGGCAGACATTTCCAGAAGGCTCAGGAGTCCACAGGTTCCTTAAAGAGTTGAGCCCCATATATTGCTGAGTACACCGAGATAAGGGAAAGATCGGACTTGCTGGGCATTGTCATCCGAACTGGACCTGTAACTTTCTGATGCTGAGCGCAGTAAGCTAGTTCAAGCTTCAAGCGATGAAACAGTTCTTTACAAAACTGGTGCACCCCCACGGAAACCCAACAGAGCACGGTAACTTGGGGAGGACGGTACGTTCAGTGCGAGCAGGGCCCTTGCATATTGACATCGTGATGACTATGAAGCTCTGATATCCGAGTGATCACACTTAAGTAAAAAGTAAAAACTCACCTATCAACGTCAACGGGTGGTACGGAATACAACTGTATCAGTATTCTTTTGTTTTTCCCGCATAACTCAGCTGTCATTCAACGATGGGGGGTACCAGTATGGACGGACATTTTATTTACTTACTAAAGGAGGCCTACACTCCCCCTAGGGGGAGTGTATTTGTACGGATGCTCAATATAAAACTATGTCATAAAGAGCGGTGTGCGCTCCGTCTCGGGAGGCATGGCACCAGCATCAGAAGGGGCAGCGGGACAGTGGCGTCTACAGGAGGTAGGGTTCCAGGACTGTGCGAGCGTCTCTTGGTTGAGCATCGAAGAGGACTCTGCAGAATTCGAAACACCATTTAATGGCATCCTGATTGTGACTCTGCATTTCGCCAGCTCCCCCATTTGCAGTGCCATGCAGAGGCAAAATAATCAGTGCCATATGCTTATTGTAGAATCTTAGGTCTCATGTAGGTTCAAAATAATAGGCTCAACAAATATATAGCAGAGCAGAAGGACCTTCTATCACTGTTAAGATCGATGCTCTCAACGCAATTCGTTCTAAGTCAACAGTGGCAAGCAGAGTCTCGGTCTGCTCCCAGCCTACTGGACAAGTTCTGGACACTAAGTCAAACGATGACAAAGGTCAAATAAACGACGAGCTCAAAGAGATGAGAGCGAGGAGTTTAGTTCAGAGGTTGAGAGAAGAATTCGATTAAGTTGGAACTGGAGTCTAGCTACTTTACAAGAAGGTTTATATACATAAAAGAACAAGAGAAATATAAAAGGAAACGTACAGCTAAATACCTAAGAAGGGAAATGTGAAGGTAAAGTAGCTAAAGGAGATGAGCGTCCATGAAACGCATAACGATGATTATATAATAAAGTAAGTCCGTCGACGAAAGGGAAAGAAATTGTAACATTACCCCCTTCGTATGCAAGAAGTCACCGACTTCTTAACCTGTTCCCCAACCATGGTTTCCACCATTTGTCCACCCATGATCCCTTCGCGATTTCAACCATTCGGCGATGGTGTTGACATCATGGTTAGCGGTTTCGAACCGCCATTGCAACGTCCTTGTAATATAGTCGAGCTGGACCGTTTGTTCAAGGATCGCATCGCGTTCTTCATCCGTGATGGTGTGAGGGTCAGTGGTGAGGGCGGTGTTGAGCATGGCATCGAGGGGTCCGGCAAAAAGCTGATAGTCAACGATGAAGGTGGCGAGGGCTTCCTGAGCCCGAAGAAGGGTGGCGTTAGGGATCCTGGCGAGAGGTGGTGTGGGTAGAGCGGGTAAAGGTGCTTCTTCTTCAATAACGAAGTCCGCAAGCTCATCTGGATGTTGGTGGAGGTTGGCGACGGTGGACGAAGGGGAGGCAGGCCAATTCGGGAAAAGATAATCGTCGATGGTGGTGGTGACGGTGACGAAGACCTCAATAGGGAGGTCATGGGCGGTGGCGACGAACGGGGAAGCAGCGGCGAGAGAGGGATCATAACAATGGCCACAGGCTGTGACCAAGAGCGCAAAGGCGAAAGCGACGAGGTAGGCGATGACGACGATTGCGGACATGCTGTATCGATAGGATGGGGGTGTTAGACCATTGAATGTGGTTTAAATATCCCAAATCTCATCGTCGGAGTCCAAAGCTAAGATCTCTTCGATCTCAGGTTCCCTGGTTCTGAGAAAGTTCTCACGAGAGTTCCTAGCTGCTTCTTCTTGTTCTGATCGGGTTCTTGCATCGTCAGGGTGTGGAATACGGATTTGTTCAGGGTGTGTATGTCGTGTGACGCGTATTTCTGGATTGTTCATACTAGCCTGTATTGCCTGGTTCAGAAGATCGTAATATCGTTCGGTTGCAAGTGTTATTTCCATTTGCGCTCGTGTGCGGTTAAAATTTTCACTTCCCCTTATGTTCATTCGTCGTTCATATTGCCATTGTTCCGCGGAAATGTCTCTGCCAAGCTGGATAATCCATTGTAAAGCTTCTGATAATTCAGGGAAGGTTCGTCGTAACCAAACTCTGTGATAAACGTTGTCATATTGAAAACAAGGGTGAACTGATGCTGGAAGGTAATGTGATTCGGCTTCCTGAAACGTGGGTAACTCCCCTAGATCAAAAGAGAGACGATGATACTGGGGAAGGTACTTTGATAAAGCATTATATGGGATCTCTGTATGGCCTTGTGGATGCGTTCGTTTGTGAGGAGGTAATCGTGATACTTTAGGCGGTTTTGACATCATTGGGACGTATTTCAGTTTCTGATATACAGAAAGTGTTCGTTTGGAAGGGTGTTTAAAGGCAGGAACGAACATCTGCGTGACAGAGTATCTGATTTTGACAGTAGGAGTGTATCGTCCAACAGTTCTGCAAAATCTCTTGACATAGCGGATATTATGTTTTAATTGGAGGTTGGTGCAATAATAAGTCATAGTGTTGATTGCTTCAAAGATTTCTTCTGTTTTTATATTCTACCAAAATATCCGCAGCATTGCCCAGATGTCGTTCTGGTTCCCAGGTATTGTCATTTGCTCCATAGCCTTTCCATTTGACTAAATATTGATAACCGGCTCCGCGTTTTCGATGTCCAAGGATAGCCTCGATCTCAAACTCTTCTTGTCCATTAACCATATCAGGAGGTGGCATAGTGAAATTCGGGCCGTGCATTGGGGTTTCCTTATATGGAGTGAGGAGCGATGCATGAAACACAGGATGAATGCGCCATTGTTTCGGTAATTTCAATTTGTAAGTAACTGGTCCCATGACTTGTTCAACCTGGAAGGGTCCTTCCCGTTTTGGTGCTAACTTTCTTGATTGATATGGAATGTGGAGATTCTTGTTTTCAAGCCAGACTTTGTCACCCTTTTCGAATCTGATTGACTTGTCTCTGTATCTATGAGTGACCATTTGTCTAGCTAGTTTGTGAGCTGCTAGGGCTTCTTCTCTAGCTTTTCGGAGCATCAGAAGTCGTTCTTCTGCTGCTGGTGCGGTCATCTTGATTGCTGCTGTAGGGATAGCGATTGGATCTGATCCGTACATAAGTTGAAATGGTGATGTCTTTATTGTGTTGTGATATCGATTATTGTGTGCAAATTCAGCGATGGGTAGTAGTGGTTTCCATTTATGAGGTTCATTTGCGCAGAACATTCGAAGATAAATTTCGAGTTCTTGATTTACACGTTCAGTTTCTCCATCTGTCTGAGGATGGTAGGCTGTGCTCATTCTATGGTCGATTCCTAGAGCTTTTCGTATTTCTTGAAATACTTTGGCGGAGAATTGCAGTCCTCTATCCGAGATTAAGATGTCAGGGAGTCCAAAGCGTTTGAATATTTCAGAGATATAGAGGTCTGCAGTTCCTAAGGCGTCGATCGTCTTATTGCAAGGAGTAAAAATTACCCCCTTCGTAAGGCCATGGTCCACCGTGACCAGAATGGAGTCATAACCGTCAGATATGGGAAGATCGGTGATAAAATCCAGTGTGACTTGTTGAAATGGCCGAGTAGCTTTTGATGGAATAGGGATTAATGCCGGTGAATTTGGGTGGGTATTGACTTTCATCTGTTGGCAAAGTGCACAACCTTCAACCCATTCTTTGACATGTCTATACATTCCAGGCCACCAATAATCACGCTTCAAAAGTGCTAGTGTTTTCAATCGTCCAGGGTGTCCTGAAGATAATGCTTCATGTATCTCCTTAATTAATCGAGTGCGTAACTCAATTCGATCAGGCACATAGATCTTGCCCAAGTAATAAACGATACCATGAGTGTATGTCCAGTCTTGTAGTTTGGATTTAATTGGTGGTGCCCTTTGCTTAGTGATAACTTCAATAAGGATGCGTCCAAAATCGTCGTTTGCCATGTATTTCTTTAATTCGCTGGCAAGATCATCATTGATTAGTCGAATAAATCGGTCATTCGGCAAAACCGTGACCGTAGTTTGTTCCTCATCATTTCCCATATGATCTGGCCGTCTGGATAATGCATCTGCTTCGAACATTTTTGTGCCAGGTATATGTTCAATACGAAGATCATATTCAGATAGTAATGATGACCACCGAGCTTGTCGAGGTGTTAAGCGTTGAGCAGTTCGATAGTAGGACAAGTTCTTGTGATCACAATGGACGATGATCGTGTGAGGAGAACCATGTAATAGATGGCGCCATACTGCAAGTCCCTTGATGATTGCAAGCAGTTCTCTGTCATAAATTTGATAATTCTGTTCCGTTGGTGTTAACGCATGGGATATAAATCCACACGGATGGAGTGCTCCAGTTTCATCAGCCTGTTTCAGTACCGCTCCAATTGCTTTATTGGAGGCATCAGTTTGAAGGATGAATGGTTTTGCAGGATTTGGCATTAACAATACTGGCATAGAGGCAAACCGTTGCTTTAGGGTGTCAAAGGCAAGTTGGCGCTCATTATTCCAGTCAAATGGTTCCGTTTTCTTGGTTAGATCTGTGAGTGGTTTTGCGATTGCTGCAAAGTTTCCAATAAAATGTCTGTAAAAGTTTCCAAAACCTAGGAATGATCGGACTTGTTTAACCGTTGATGGTACTGGCCAATCAGCTATTCCTGCAAGTTTGATAGGATCCATTCGTATTTTTCCGGGTGAGATGATCATGCCCAAAAATTCAACTTCTTGAACAGCAAATTTACATTTTTCTAATTTCAGGAACAGATCGTTCTCTTCTAATCGATTGAGAACCCTTTTTGTTCGTTCTTCTAGTTCGTTCAAATTCTGAGAACATATCAAGATGTCATCCATGTAGATAATGAGCCATCCTTCATTAATCATGTCTCTGAAGTATTCGTTCATCATAGTTTGGAATGTAGATGGCGAATTGCATAAACCGAAGAACATAACAGTTGGTTCGTATAATCCTCTGTTGGTAATGAAAGCGGCTTTCCATTCGTCTCCTTTCTTGATCCTGACGTTATTATATCCCCATCGGAGGTCTAATTTGGTGAAATATTGTGCACCAGCGAGTTTTGTAAGGAGGTCGGATACTAGGGGTAATGGGTATGCATTCTTGATTGTCCAATCGTTTAAATATCTATAATCTTGGCATGGCCGAAGCGCACCACTTTCCTTCTTTGAGACAAAGAAGAATGGCGATGCTTGAGGAGATTTCGACGGTTTGATGTAGCCTTTAGCTAGCTGTTCTTCAATCCATTCGTCCAGCGACGACTGTTCTTTGATTGATAACGGATAGATTTTGCTAACTTTAGGACTAAAACCGGTTTTCAAATCGATAGCGTGATCCCAAGTTCTGGAAGTTGGGAATCGTTCTGATGCCTTTTTCTCAAAGACTGAGCGCCATTTCCCATATTCTGATGGTAATTCCGTTTTTGGTTCATCCTTTTTCAACTGATGTTCTAATGCTTGAGATGCTGATGTCTTAACTCTGATCCAGTAATCTTCTTCTCCCCATTGTTGATTGTCCAATGCCATTTGCCAGATAGTTCCTTCATTCCGTTGTTCATCGATGAGGTGTATCGTTTTATCTCTCCAATCAATAGTGGGATTGTTTTCTTCTAACCAAGGGATCCCCAAAATTAATCGTTGATCTCCTAATTTAGTGATTAGAAACCAGTTGCTGTATCGTTTTCCTCCAATCGAATATTGAATATGGACTCGATGTGTGATTATTCCATTAGTATTAACCGTTCCATCTGCGTTTCTGACTTTGATTGGTTTTCGCAACTTTTCTTTTGATAACTTGGTGGTTACTTCTTCGTCAATAAAATTCCCTTCTGCTCCACAATCGATTAGAGCCGAAGTTTCAGCGGGTAAATCGGACGTCTCCACAGAAATTGAAAGGCGCTTGTCATTATTCGATCTTACTATTACAGAATCAAGCGCTAACTGTGAATGTCCATTTGTTATGGAAGTGCCAACCGCTGTATGACGCTTCCGGGTTAAAAACCCTCGTTCTCGAGTTCATTGAGAAGACCTTCTCGTTCATCGGCCTTCATTCCAGCAAGGATCGCTCTGATGCTTGCAACTGGATCATTTTTCTTTTCCTTGGGCGCATCTTCAGGGATAGATCTGATCCCCTTATTCTGAAACGATGAGGAGGCCCTGGAGGAGGCGTTTGACGTGGTATTTCGTTTGGGACAATTCCTTGAAACATGCCCCTGGTTTCCACATCTGAAACATTTTCCAGATTTCATATATTCCTCCTTTTGTTCATCTGTCAAACGTCCAGTGGGCATCGCATTTACTGATCGGATTGATCCATTCCTGTTATTGGTGTTTCGATTAAAATTAGAGCGGTTCCCTTGTCCTGGTTTTCGCCCAAGCGCTCGCATCATTTCCCAAGCGCCATGAAGCTGTTCTGCCTTCTCATATGCTTCTTTCATGGATAAAACATTTGCTTCAAGGATCTTTGTAGCGATACTTTCAGGGAGTCCTTTAACAAAGGCCTGGAGCTGCGCAGTTGTTCCTTTCAATCCTGAAGTACCGATCTCCATACGGAATTTTCTGATATATTCAGGGACTGAAACGTCGCCCCCTACTCTGAGATTGGCTAGATTGTTCAGCGCTCTGAGAGCGCTATTAACTTCACCCCAATCGGCTAAGAAACGTTTCTTGAATTCTGCCCAATTCGTCCAAGTGAGGGTTGTTTCTTCTTCATCGTCCAATTCATCCTTGATCAGGACTTTCCAATCATCAAGTTCCTGCCCAAGACAGGCAAGAGTAAATCGAATCTGCTTCTGTGCTTTGTTTTTATAGTTATCATCATTCAAAACAAAGTAATCTTCAAGACTTCCAATAAAAGCCTTCGCTTCGGTTCGTTTTCCTGTAAAAACGCGCATAGGCTGCGGTTTGATATCTCCTTTAGAGGCAGGTGCTGCTACGTCGGATGCCATCTTTTCTGTTTCTTCTTTCGGATCTGTAGGTTCTCCTGTTTCGTCTTTCTTCTTCCCTGATTCTGGATCTCCAAATAGACTTTGTTCGATCTGTTTCTGTTCTAGAAAGTCTCTCCAAGGCTGTTTCCCTTTGTCTTGGAGTGCGTATCTGTCCTGTGGTGGTGCTCCAGAGAGACTGAGGAATTCGTTCCACCAGGAGGATTCTGGTTCTTTAGTGGGTGGATAAAATAGAGAGTAAAAGTCCTCTTCTAGATCTTCGTTGATCCACTCAATCCAAACGTTATCTGGGAGGACTTCCTTTCCGTCTCCTTCAATATAATCACCTTCAAAGAGGGATGCTGGTACTGGTTCGTTTTTCTTCTTAGTTTCTGAGCGGAAAAACCACCCTGTTCCTGTAGTCGACGGAAAAACCTCTCGTCGATCTAGATAATATTTTCGTTTGAAACGGACAGAGCCGTTCGGTGGTCTGAGGTTTGAGGTTCTGGTATCAATGGTGTCTGGCTAGTGTAGAAACACTGAGCGGTTCTGTGAGTTCCAACTTGTGTTAAGATCGATGCTCTCAACGCAATTCGTTCTAAGTCAACAGTGGCAAGCAGAGTCTCGGTCTGCTCCCAGCCTACTGGACAAGTTCTGGACACTAAGTCAAACGATGACAAAGGTCAAATAAACGACGAGCTCAAAGAGATGAGAGCGAGGAGTTTAGTTCAGAGGTTGAGAGAAGAATTCGATTAAGTTGGAACTGGAGTCTAGCTACTTTACAAGAAGGTTTATATACATAAAAGAACAAGAGAAATATAAAAGGAAACGTACAGCTAAATACCTAAGAAGGGAAATGTGAAGGTAAAGTAGCTAAAGGAGATGAGCGTCCATGAAACGCATAACGATGATTATATAATAAAGTAAGTCCGTCGACGAAAGGGAAAGAAATTGTAACAATCACAATGCCCTTGGCTTGATTTTGGTGGGGCTCTCACCACCATAGCAGTTAAGGAAAGGGCCAGCGAGAAGATTCATATTGACAGAAATGATGGAGCAATAACCTGGATCATACCACTAGGCAACTTCCTTTAGCACACCCATTACAAGTGGTAGGCAACTTGTTCTTACTTGTTTTACATGTTACAATACTCTGCTTAGTGCACTTAAATCAAGTACTTAGCTGAGTAGTGTTACAGTTTCTTTTCCTCTTTGTTAGTAGACTCATTATTATATAATCATAGCTATGCGTTGTTGAAAGTTAGATTAGTTATTGTAATAAAGTAACAAAGTTATTGTAACAAAAGTTAATAACTAATAACTAATGTAATGAATCTAATGGTCATTACATTATTAATCTAATAACTAATGATTAATCTAATGAATCTAATGATCATTACATTATTAATCTAATCATTACAATAAGCTGATTAGATAATTAAAATTAGATTAATTAAGTGTTTCATATTTAACTAAATATCTATTAGTCAGACTATGTCACAGTATGTGATATTATGTGACATATTACATAAAAGTCACATAGACTTGTCTAGACTTGATTAGTCATATGATTAGTCATATAGACTCATCTAGACTCTTATTACTAATAATAAACTCTTATTTGTACTTGTGTATGAAATTATAGAGTTTGACAGATATTATAGAGTTTGATGGGACAACTATCAATTATATTGAATAGTTGATAAGAATCATTTATATTTAGATAATGACTCAGATGTCTGAGCATGACATCATATGGACCAGTCTAGAGCATCTATTATTAGATTATGACTCACTACATGACTCAAAGTGGCTGTGCAATGACTCAGAGTGGCTGTGCAATGACTCATAAAGAAGGAAATGATGTCATAAAGAACATCATAGAATGACTAAAAATAGATAATAATAAATAAAACTCGTTTAATAGTATTTTTATTATTATATTTTGTAATTAGGTTAGGGTTCCTGAAATGTATAAAAGGAGGGCATTCTGACCATCTGTCCCCATGGAATTTTCCGATCATTTCATCAGTGTGATATACTAACATGTCATAACATTAGACAAACCTTCCCAAACAGCTGACTAATACAGTAGGTCCATTGAAAGCTTACTAAGCTGTTTACAGCACTTTGCTGCCCACCATTTCAATATGCGTTTCATGGATGCTTATTCCCTTTTAGCTTTACCTTTCATATTCCCTTTCTTAGGTATTTAGCTACGCATTTCCTTTTATATTTCTCTTGTTCTTTTCAGTATATAAAGATCCTCATGTACGCTTTCTTTCCTTAGTTCCAACTTAATCGAATAATTCTCTCAACCTCTGAACAAAACTCCTCACTCTCATCTCTTTGAGCTCGTCATTTAATTGACCTTTGTCATTGTTTGACTTAGTGTCCAGAACTTGTCCAGTAGGCTGGGAGCAGACCAAGACTCTGCTTGCCACTGTTGACTTAGAACGAACTGCGTTGAGGGCATCACATTGATACCAGAACCTTGAACCTCAGACCCCCGAACAGCTCTGCCCGTTTCAGACGAAAGTATTATTTAGATTGATGAGAAGTCTTTCTGTCAACTACAGGAACAGGGTGGTTTTTCTGCTCAGGAACCAAGAAAAAGAACAAACCAGTACCAGCATCCCTCTTTGAAGGTGATTATATCAAAGGAGAAGGAAAGGATGCCTTCCCAGACAACGTGTTAAGATCGATGCTCTCAACACAGTTTGTTCTAAGTCAACAGTGGCAAGCAGAGTCTCGGTCTGCTCCCAGCCTACTGGACTAGTTCTGGACACTAAGTCAAATGATGACAAAGGTCAAATAAACAACGAGCTCAAAGAGATGAGAGCGAGGAGTTTCGTTCTGAGGTTGAGAGAAAGATTTGATTAAGTTGGAACTAAGGTCTAGCTACGTTACAAGAGGGTTTATATACATAAAAGAACAAGAGAAATATAAAAGGAAATGTACAGCTAAATACCTAAGAAAGGAAAGGTGAAGGTAAAGTAACCAAAGGAGATAAACGTCCATGAAACGTATAGTGATGATTACATAATAAAAGAGTCCGTCAATGAAGGGAAAAGAGACTGTAACACTTCAGCTCTAATTGACTGTGGAGCAGAAGGAAATTTTATTGATGAAGAAGTAACCACCAAACTACCAAAAGAAAAATTACGAAAACCAATCAGAGTCAGGAACGCAGATGGAACGGTTAATACCAATGGAATGATCACACATCGAGTTCACATTCAATATTTGATTGGAGGAAAACAGTACATCAACTGGTTTTTAATCACCAGATTAGGAGATCAATGGTTAATCTTGGGAATCCCTTGGTTAGAAGAAAACAATCCAACTATCAATTGGAGAGATAAGACGATACACCGCATCGATGAACAACAAAATGAAGGAACCATCTGGCAAATGGCATTGGATAATCAACAATGGGGAGAAGACAATTATTGGATTAGAGTCAAGACATCAGCATCTCAGGCATTAGAACATCAGCTGAAGAAGGATGAACTGAAAACAGAATTACCATCAGAATATGAAAAATGGCGCTCAGTCTTTGAGAAGAAAGCATCTGAACGATTCCCAACATCCAGAACCTGGGATCATGCCATCGATCTGAAAACCGATTTCGCTCCTAAAGTTAGCAAAATTTACCCATTATCAATCAAAGAACAGTTGTCATTAGACAAATGGATTGAAGAACAGCTAGCCAAAGGGTACATCAGACCATCAAAGTCTCCTCAAGCATCGCCGTTTTTCTTTGTATCAAAGAAAGAAAGTGGGGAACTTTGACCTTGTCAAGATTACAGATATCTAAATGACTGGACAATCAAAAATGCGTATCCATTACCTCTAGTATCTGATCTCCTTACGAAACTTGCTGGCGCTCAATACTTCACTAAACTGGACCTTTGTTGGGGATACAACAACATCAGGATTAAGAAAGGCGATGAATGGAAAGCTGCTTTCATTACCAACAGAGGATTATATGAACCAACTGTCATGTTCTTCAGTTTATGCAACTTGCCATCTACATTCCAGACCATGATGAACGAATATTTCAGGGATATGATTAATGAAGGATGGCTTATCATCTACATGGACGACATCTTGATATGTTCTCAGAACTTGAACAAACTAGAAGAATGAACAGATCCTATCAAACTTGCGGGAGTAGCCAATTGGCCAGTACCATCTATGGTTAAACAAGTCCGATCATTCCTAGGTTTTGGAAACTTTTACTGACAATTTATTGGGAATTTTGCAGCAATTGCAAAACCACTCACTGACTTGACCAAGAAAGCGGAACCATTTGACTGGAATAATGAATGACAACTTGCCTTTGACATTCTAAAGCAACGGTTCGCCTCTATGCCAGTTTTGTTAATGCTGAATCCTGTGAAACCATTCATTCTTCAAACCGACGCTTCTAACAAAGCAATTGGAGCAGTACTGAAACAAGCCGATGAATCAGGAGCACTCCATCTGTGTGGATTTATATCCCATGCGTTAACGCCAACGGAACAGAATTACCAAATCTATGACAGAGAACTGCTCATGATCATCAAAGGACTTGCAGTTTGGTGCCATCTATTACATGGTTCTCCTCACACGATCGTTGTCCATTGTGATCACAAGAACTTGTCCTATTATTGAACTGCTCAACGCTTAACACCTCGACAAGCTCAGTGGTTGTCACTGTTATCTGAATTTGATCTTCGTATTGAACATGTACCTGGAATGAAGATGTTTGAAGCAGACGCATTATCCAGACGACCAGATCATATGGGCAATGATGAGGAACAAACTACTGTCACAGTTCTGCCAAATGATTGATTTATTTGGCTCATCAATGATGATCTTGCCAGCAAATTAAAGAAATATATGGCAAATGATGATTTTGGACGCATCCTTATTGAAGTTATCACTAAACAAAGGGCACCACCAATCAAATCAAAACTACAAGACTGGACCTATACTCACAGCATTGTTTATTATCTTGGGAAGATCTATGTTCCTGATTGAATTGAACTACGCACTCGTTTAATCAAAGAAATACATGAAGCAC
Organism: Amanita fuliginea; assembly: GCA_023014435.1. Taxonomy (NCBI): domain Eukaryota; kingdom Fungi; phylum Basidiomycota; class Agaricomycetes; order Agaricales; family Amanitaceae; genus Amanita; species Amanita fuliginea. Next base: position 148,314 of record JAEBUQ010000023.1, read on the forward strand.
TATCTTCAGGACACCCAGGACGATTAAAGACACTAGCATTGCTAAAATGAGATTACTGGTGGCCTGGAATGTACAAACATGTCAAAGATTGGGTTGAAGGTTGCGCACTTTGCCAACAGATGAAAGTTAATACTCATCCTAATTCACCGGCATTAATCCCTATTCCATCAAAAGCTACATGACCTTTTCAACAAGTCACACTTGATTTTATTACAGATCTTCCTATATCAGACGGTTATGATTCCATCCTGGTCACAGTGGACCACGGTCTTACGAAGGGGGTAATTTTCACCCCTTGCAACAAGACGATCAACGCTTTAGGAACCGCAGACTTATACATTTCTGAAATCTTTAAACGCTTTGGACTTCCTGACATTATGATCTCTGATAGAGGACCACAATTCTCTGCTAAAGTATTCCAAGAGATACGAAAAGCATTAGGAATCGACCATAGGATGAGCACAGCCTATCACCCTCAGACTGATGGAGAAACTGAATGTGTCAATCAAGAACTTGAAATCTATCTTTGAATGTTTTGCACAAATGAACCCCATAAATGGAAACCACTATTACCCATCGCTGAATTTGCACACAATAACCGATATCATGACACAATAAAGACATCCCCATTCCAACTCATTGTTACAAGCTCACGCTCACAACCTAACCACAAGCCTCGCAGAGGAGAGAGGGCAGAGAAGAGGGGGGGAAGGAATGTATTAGAACTACTACAATGATAACCTAAGGCTCAGATACAGAGCGTAAGGGAAACCATCTAGAGTCTAAAGAGACTCCAGCTATCTACCAAGACTCTTATATACTCCTCCTGGAGACCCCTAGCCACCATGCGTCCCATCGGCACCTCCACAGCCATATGCGCCCAGACCATATGCCTTGCTGTGCATCCTATTGTCAATGCGTCTTGGGCGCTGCCACCTGTCAATCATTTAATAGACCAGGCCTGGCCCTTTCCCATGATGTCTGGCCTTCCTGTGGACTGCTCTAGACTCCCATAATGGGCCGTGCTACCTCCCAGGCTTCCCGCGATCCCCACTGGTGATCCTCCTGCCTTAATGAGCCTCTTAGCCCCTGTGCCATCCCTGTGGCTGATCCTAGTGATGCGCTGATGTGATCCCGAGGTGCCATCACCCAGGGTCTGATCCCTCCTTGCTAATTATATCCTTGGTTGGCTCAACCAACTGCCGTCCTGTCTTCTAGTGAGTGCTGCCATGCGCTAACCCATGCGAAGTGTTCCTATAGTTTTCCTAAGGTCCCAGACCTTGTGCCAATGATGCAGAGTGATGCCTGATCACCCAATGAATAAAACCAAAAATTAGATGCTAGGATTGGTTCCTAACACTCATGTATGGATCAGATCCAATTGCTATTCCTACAGCAGCAATCAAAATGACTGCTCCTGCAGCAGAAGAACGCCTTCAGATGCTCTGAAGAGCTAGAGAAGAAGCTTTAGCTGCACATGAGCTTGCTAGACAAATGGTCACTCATAGATTCAGGGACAAGTCAATCAGATTCGAAAAGGGTGACAAAGTCTGGCTTGAAAACAAGAATCTCCATATTCCATATCAGTCAAGAAAGCTAGCACCAAAACGAGAAGGACCCTTCCAGGTTGAACAAGTCATGGGACCAGTTACTTATAAATTGAAGCTACCAAAACAATGGCGCATTCGTCCTGTATTCCATGCATCGCTTCTCACTCCATATAAGGAAACTTCAATACATGGCCCGAATTTCACTATGCCACCTCCTGATATGGTTAACAGACAAGAAGAGTTTGAGATGTATCCTTTAGCTAGCTGTTCTTCAATCCATTCATCTAGCGATGACTGTTCTTTGATTGATAATGGATAAATCTTGCTAACTTTAGGACTAAAACCGGTTTTCAAATCGATAGCATGATCCCAAGTTCTGGAGGTTTGGAATCGTTCCGAAGCCTTTTTCTCAAAGACTGAACGCCATTTCCCATATTCCAGTGGTAATTCCATTTTTGGTTTGTCCTTTTTCAACTGATGTTCTAGTGCTTGAGACGCTGATGTTTTGACTCTGATCCAGTAATCGTCTTCTCCCCATTGTTGATTGTCCAATGCCATTTGCCAGATAGTTCCTTCATTCCGTTGTTTATCAATAAGGTGTATTGTTTTATCTCTCCAGTCGATAGTAGGATTGTTTTCTTCTAACCAAGGAATTCCCAAAATTAATTGTTGGTCTCCCAATCTAGTGATTAGAAACCAGTTGCTGTATTGTTTTCCTCCAATTGAATATTGAATGTGGACTCGATGTGTGATCATTCCATTAGTGTTAACTGTTCCATCTGCATTTCTGACTCTAATTGGTTTTCGCAATTTTTCTTTTGGTAACTTGGTGGTTACTTCTTCGTCAATAAAATTCCCTTCTGCTCCACAGTCAATTAGAGCCAAAGTTTCAGTGGGTAAATTGGACGTCTCCACAGAAATTGAAAGACGCTTGTCATTATTTGATCTTACTATTACAGAATCAAGCGCTAACTGTGAATGTCCATTTGTTATGGAAGTGCCAACTGCTGTGTGATGCTTCCAGGTTAAAAACCCTCATTCTCGAGTTCATTAAGAAGACCTTCTCGTTCATTGGCCTTCATTCCAGCAAGGATTGCTCTGATGCTTGCAACTGGGTCATCTTTCTTCTCCTTGGGCACATCTTCAGGGATAGATCTGATCCCCTTATTTTGAAATGATGAGGAGGCCCTGAAGGAGGCATTTGACGTGGTGTTTCATTTGGGACAATTCCTTGAAACATGCCCCTGGTTTCCACATCTGAAACACTTTCCAGATTTCATGTATTCCTCCTTCTGTTCATCTGTCAAACGTCCGGTGGGCATTGCATTTACTGATCGGGTTGATCCGCCCCTATTATTGGTGTTTTGATTAAAATTAGAGCAGTTCCCTTGTCCTGGTTTTCACCCAAGCGCTTGCATCATTTCCCAAGCTCCATGAAGTTGTTCTGCTTTCTCATATGCTTCTTTCATAGATAGAACATTCGCTTCAAGGATTTTTGTGGCAATACTTTCAGGGAGTCCTTTGACAAATGCCTGAAGCTGTGCGGTTGTTCCTTTCAATCCTGAGGTACCGATCTCCATGCAAAATTTTCTGATATATTCAGGGACTGAAACATCGCCCCCTACTCTGAGATTGGCTAGATTGTTCAGCGCTCTGAGAGCGCTATTAACTTCACCCCAATCGGCTAAGAAACGCTTCTTGAATTCTGTCCAGTTCGTCCAAGTAAGAGTTGTTTCTTCTTCATTATCTAATTCGTCCTTAATCAGGATTTTCCAATCATTGAGTTCCTGCCCAAGACAGGCAAGAGTAAATCGGATCTGTTTCTGTGCTTTGTTCTTATAATTATCAATGAAGTAGTCTTCAAGACTTCCAATGAAAGCCTTTGCTTCAGTTCTTTTTCCTGTAAAAACGCGCATAGGCTGCGGTTTGATATCTCCTTTAGAGGCAGGTGCTGCTGCATCGGTTGCCATTTTTTCTGCTTCTCCTTTTGGCTCTTCTGTTTCTTCTGTTTCATCTTTCATCTTTCCTGATTCTGGATCTCCAAATAGACTTTGTTCGATCTGTTTCTGTTCTAGGAAGTCTCTCCAAGGCTGTAACCCTTTGTCTTGGAGTGCGTATCAGTCCTGTGGTGGTGTTCCAGAGAGACTGAGGAATTCGTTCCACCAAGAGGATTCTGGTTCTTCAGTGGGTGGGTAAAATAGAGAGTAAAAATCCTCTTATAGATCTTTGTTGACCCAATCGATCCAAACATTATCTGGGAAAATGTCCTTTCCGTTTCCTTCAATATAATCACCTTCAAAGAGGGATGCTGGTACTGGTTCGTTCTTTTTCTTAGTTCCTGAGCAGAAAAACCACCCTGTTCCTGTAGTCGACGGAAAGACTTCTTGTCAATCTAGATAATACTTTCGTCTGAAACGGGCAGAGCCATTCGGTGGTCTGAGGCTCGAGGTTCTGGTATCAATGGTGTCTGGCTAGTGTAGAAACACTGAGCGGTTCTGGGAGTTCCAACTTGTGTTAAGATCTGTTACAGTTTCTTTTTCCTCTTCTATGACGGACGCTCTATTATTACATCATCATTACTATACGATTTGGTGGACGTTTATCTCCTTTTGCTAATGCTTTCATATTTCCTTTCGTAGGTAGTTAGCTGCGCTTACTGCGCATCCCCTTTATAGTTCTCCTTGTTTTCCAAACGTATATAAACCCTAGAATACCTTGTACATTCCCCAGTTCTGACTTAATCGAATCATACTCCCAATTCTGACTCGAACTCCTCGCTCTCTTTCTCTTGAGCTCATCGTCGACTTAAAGACCTTTGTCATCGTTTGACTTAGTGTCCAGAACTTGTCCAGTAGGCTGGGAGCGGACCAAGACTCTGCTTGCCACTGTTGACTTAGAATGAACTGCGTTGGGAGCATCGATCTTAACACAAGTTGGAACTCTCAGACCGCTCAGTGTTTCTACACTAGCCAGACACCATTGATACCAGAACCTCAACCCTCAGACCCCCCAATGGCTCTGTCCGTTTCAGACAAAAGTATTATCTAGATTGAAGGGAAGTCTTTCCATTGACTACAGGAACAGGGTGGTTTTTCCGCTCAAGAACTAAGAAAAAGAACAAACCAGTACCAGAATCCCTCTTTGAAGGTGATTACATTGAAGGACAAGAGGACACCTTCCCAGACGATGTTTGGATTGATTGGATAAACGAGGAACACGAAGAACTTCACTCTCTATTCAAACCACCTACAGACGAACCAGAACTCTCCTGGTGGAACGAATATCTTGACTTTGCTGATATCACAGGACGAGAGCGATACACACTTAAGGAAGGAGAACTACAGCCTTGGATAGAATTCCAAGAACAGAAACAGATCAAAGCAAATCTATTCGGAGATCCAGAATCGGGAAAGAAGAAAGACGAAACAGGAGAACCTACAGACCCAAAAGAAGAAACAGAAAAGATGGCATCTGATGCAGCAGCACCTGCCTCTAAAGGAGATATTAAGCCGCAGCCCATGCGCATTTTTACAGGGAAACGAACAGAAGCAAAGGCTTTCATTGGAAACCTAGAAGACTACTTCGTTTTGAACGATGACAATTATAAAAACAAAGGCCAGAAACAGATATGATTGGAAGGTTCTAATCAAAGAGGAACTAGATGATGATGAAGAAATGACCCTTACCTGGACGAGTTGGGCCGAATTCAAGAAGCGCTTTTTAGCCAATTGGGGCGAAGTTAACAGCGCACTCAGGGCCCTAAACAATTTGGCCAATCTTAGAGTAGGGGGCGACGTTTCAGTCCCTGAATATATCAGAAAATTCCGCATGGAGATTGGAACTTCAGGATTGAAAGGGACGACCGCACAACTCCAGGCATTTGTTAAAGGACTCCCTGAAAGTATTGCCACCAAAATCCTCGAGGCAAATGTTCTATTGATGAAGGAAGCATACGAAAAAGCAGAACAGCTTCATGGCGCTTGGGAAATGATGCGAGCACTTGGACACAAGCCAGGACAAGGGAACCGCTCTAATTTTAACCGAAACACCAACACTAGGAGTGGATCAACTCAATCAGTTAATGCTATGCCCACTGGACGTCTGACAGATGAACAAAAAGAGGAGTACATGAAGACTGGGAAGTGTTTCAGATGTGGAAACCAAGGACATGTTTCAAAAAATTGTCCGAAACGAAACACTACTCCAAATGCCTCCTTCAGGTCCTCCTCATCGTTTCAGAATAAAGGGATTAGATCCATCCCTGAAGATGTGCCCAAGGACAAGCAAGATGACCCAGTTGCGAGTATCAGAGCGATCCTTGCTGGAATGAAGGCCGATGAATGAGAAGGTCTTCTTAATGAACTCGAGAATGAGGGTTTTTGATCAGGAAGCGTCACACAGCAGTTGGCACTTCCACAGCAAATGGATTTTCACAGTTAGCGCTTGATTCTGTAATAGTACGATCGAATAATGGCAAGCGCCTTTCAATCACTGTTGAAACGATCGATTTACCCGCTGAAACCTCTGCCCTCATTGATTGTGGAGCAGAAGGGAACTTTATAGACGAAGAAATAACAACAAATTTACCAAAAGAAAAGCTAAGAAAACCAATTCAAGTTAGGAACGCAGATGGAACAATCAATACAAATGGAATGATCACCCATCGAGTATTAATTCAATATTCAATTGGAGGAAAGCATCACAGTAACTGGTTCTTAATCACCAAGTTAGGGGACCAACGATTAATCTTGGGAATTCCTTGGTTAGAAGAAAATAACCCGACTATTGATTGGAGAGACAAAACGATTCACCTCATTGATGATCAATGACAAGATGGGACAATTTGGCAACTGGCACTGGACAATCAATGGGGAGGAGACGATTATTGGATTAGAGTCAAAACATCAGCATCTCAGGCACTGGAACATCAACTGAAAAAGGACAAACCAAAGACAGAACTACCTGTGGAATACAAGAAATGGCGATCAGTCTTTGAGAAAAAAGCTTCAAAACGATTTCCTACCTCTAGAACTTGGGATCATGCGATCGAACTAAAAAACGGTTTCACTCCCAAAGTTAGCAAAATCTACCCATTATCAATTAAGGAGCAGTCGTCCTTGGATGAATGGATTGAAGAACAACTTGCCAAAGGATACATCCGACCATCAAAATCACCTCAGGCCTCGCCATTCTTCTTTGTTTCAAAAAAGGAAAGCGGAGCGTTAAGACCATGTCAAGACTACAGGTACCTGAACGATTGGACAATCAAGAACGCATACCCACTGCCCCTAGTATCCGATCTCCTTACTAAACTCACTGGAGCGCAATACTTCACCAAATTAGATCTTTGCTGGGGATACAATAATGTCCGAATCAAGGAAGGCGACGAATGGAAAGCAGCCTTCATCACAAATCGAGGATTATACGAACCAACTGTTATGTTCTTTGGACTATGCAATTCACCATCTACATTCCAAACCATGATGAACGAATATTTCAGAGATATGATTAACGAAGGATGGCTCATCATTTACATGGACAACATTTTGATTTGTTCTCAAAACAAGACAGAATTGGAAAAACGAACAAAACGAGTTCTAGACCAATTAGAGGAGAATGACTTGTTCCTGAAACTGGAAAAATGTAAATTCGCTGTGCAAGAAGTCGAGTTTCTAGGAATGATCATATCACCTGGAAAAATACAGATGGATCCTATTAAACTAGCAGGGATAGCCGATTGGCCAGTACCAACAACAGTCAAACAAGTTCGATCATTCCTAGGCTTTGGGAACTTCTACCAACGATTCATTGGAAATTTTGCGGCTATAGCAAAACCACTCACCGATTTAACAAAGAAAACGGAGATATTTGACTGGAATGCAGAACGTCAAGCCGCTTTTGATACCCTGAAACAACGATTTGCCTCTATGCCAGTTCTCTTAATGCCAAACCCAGCAAAACCATTTATCCTCCAAACTGATGCCTCTAACAAAGCAATAGGAGCGGTTTTAAAACAAGCAGACGACTCTGGTGCACTGCATCCCTGCGGTTTTATTTCTCATGCCCTAACACCAACGGAACAGAACTACCAGATCTATGATAGAGAATTACTTGCCATCATTAAAGGGCTGGCAGTTTGGCGTCACCTCTTGCATGGATCACCTCATACTATCATTGTGCACTGCGATCACAAGAACCTGTCTTATTATAGAACAGCTCAACGACTAACACCTAGACAAGCCAGATGGTCATCTTTATTATCTGAATTTGACCTCTGGATTGAACATGTACCGGGAACGAAGATGTTTGAAGCAGATGCTCTATCTAGACGACCAGATCATATGGGTAATGACAAAGAACAGACCACAGTCACTATGTTACCAAATGATCACTTCATTCGCCTCATCAATAATGACCTAGCCAATGAATTGAAGAAGTATATGGCGAATGACGATTTTGGACGAATTCTGATTGATGTTATTAAAAGACAAAGAGCGCCACCAATCAAATCAAAGTTACAAGACTGGACATATACCCATGGCATCGTCTATTATCTTGGAAAGATCTATATCCCTGATAGGATCAAATTGAGGACTAGATTAATCAAAGATACGCATGAAGCGTTATCTTCTGGACACCCAGGACGATTAAAAACATTGGCACTTCTAAAATGCGACTATTGGTGGCCAGGAATGTACAGACATGTCAAAGAATGGGTAGAGGGATGTGCATTATGCCAACAGATGAAGGTTAATACCCACCCAAATGCGCCAGCATTAATTCCTATTCCATCAAAAGCAACACGCCCATTCCAACAAGTAACCCTTGATTTCATCACCGATCTTCCTATATCAGATGGATATGACTCCATATTGGTCACGGTGGACCATGGCCTTACGAAGGGGGTAATTTTCACCCCTTGCAACAAGACAATCGACACTTTAGGGACAGCCAACCTCTACATCTCTGAAATCTTCAAGCGCTTTGGACTCCCTGACGTCTTAATCTCTGATAGAGGACCACAGTTCTCCACCAAAGTATTCCAAGAGATACGAAAGGCACTAGGAATCGACCACAGAATGAGCACTGCCTATCATCCTCAAACAGATGGGGAAACTGAACGTGTCAATCAAGAACTGGAGATCTACCTTCGGATGTTTTGTACTAATGAACCTCACAAATGGAAGCCACTCCTACCTATCACCGAATTCGCACACAATAACCGTTATCATGATACAATAAGAACATCCCCATTCCAACTCATGTATGGAACAGATCCAATCACCATTCCCACAGCAGCGCTCAAGATGACTGCCCCAGCAGCAGAAGAGCGTCTTCAGATGCTTCGAAAAGCAAGAGAAGAGGCTTTAGCAGCACATGAACTCGCCAGGCAAACAGTTGCTCAAAGATTCAGAGACAAGTCAATTAAATTCGAGAAAGGCGACAAGGTTTGGCTTGAGAACAAGAACTTACACATTCCATATCAATCAAGAAAGCTTGCGCCAAAACGAGAAGGACCCTTTAGGTTGAACAAGTCATGGGACCAGTTACATACAAGCTGAAATTACTGAAACAATGGCGCATTCACCCTGTATTTCATGCATCGCTTCTCACTCCATATAAGGAAACGTCTATGCATGGACCAAACTTTACCACACCACCTCCCAATATAGTAAATGGACAGGAGGAGTTTGAGATCGAAGCTATCCTTGGACATCGAAAACGCGGAGCAGGCTATCAATATTTGGTTAAGTGGAAAGGCTATGGATCGAATGACAATACTTGGGAACCTGAACGCCATTTGGGAAATGCTGCGGATGTTCTGATAGAATATAAGAACAGGAGACGCCTATAGAACTTCATCTATGGCCTATAACTGATCAAAGAAATTCTGGAAAACCCTTTATGCGCTCAAAGGACAATTCCTTCCTCCTCAGACTCGTCTATTACCACATCGTCACAACAAGAAACACCTAGTACGACTCCCACACGCACAACGCTATCCAATCACCAGTAGACATATACTCTTCATTTCACCAAGGCGACCACTATCATCATCAAAAGCTATTCAGCTGAACCCTACTACACCAAGAACGAGAGAACAGGAACAAGAATTCTGAAACCAACAGCAATGGATCCTTCACAAAATGAATATATGGATATTAGATCGACAACAAGACCTACAAGAACATGGGTGCGACCGTTTCATGCAAATTTACCATCTCTTCCCACAGAAAATTAAATTCCCCATCGACAACCCTGATGCAACCATTCCACCACCATACGACTTGTTAATATGGGAACGCATTCCCCCTCCTTACCCGCCAAAACCTCCACACTATCCTACTTATGACTTCGAACCAGGATATCCAAAGATTACCAGCAGAGTCACAGCTCAAGGAGCGTTCATTAGAGAAGACGAATTCACTTGACCAAATACCCCTGAATCACCATCAGACGATGCACTGTATCACGCCATTCTTGCTCACTCCACAGAATCTGATGGTAACGAAACAGAAGATTCTATGGAAGACCTTTACGTTTGAAGCTTTAGGATAAAAGACGATCCACCAGCTACCCATTTTCCTTATCCTACTCGATATACAATGTTTGCCTTCGCCATCACCCTCGCCTACCTTGTCGCTTTTGTCCTCGCCCTCTTGATCACTGCTTGTGGTCATTGTTACATCGAACCCATCGCTGCCGTCTCCCCCTTCCTCTCCATGGCCCACAACCTCCCTCTTGAGGTCTTCATCACCACCACCACCACCATCGACGACTTTGTCTGGGCAGATCTCCCAGAACTTCACCAGCATCCAGAAGAACTCGCCCCCATAACCTTTGCCGACCCCATCATCCAGGACCCTGTCACCCACATCCCCTACGCCCACCGCCCTCGCCACTCCGTCCTCTCTCCTGTCTCAGAAGCCCTTAGTACCCTCGTCGTTGACTTTAATCAACTATCTGCGCCCCTCGACTCCGTCACCCACCTCATGCTCTCTACTGACCCACAATGTCTCACATATGAAGAACAGGACAACCTCTGGGAGCACGCCAAACAACTGGAGCACGTCACAAAAACCCTCCAATGGCGCATCGAGGCTGCCAACAAAGACCTGGACTCCATCATCAAATGGATTGAATCCAGGAAGGACCATGGCTGGACCACAGATGCACAGTGGTAGAAGTTGGCGACTTCTCACATACGAAGGGGGTAATGTTACAGTTTCTTTTTCCTCTTCTATGACAGACGCTCTATTATTACATCATCATTACTATATGATTTGGTGGACGTTTATCTCCTTTTGCTAACACTTTCATATTTCCTTTCGTAGGTAGTTAGCTGCGCTTACTGCGCATCCCCTTTATAGTTCTCCTTGTTTTCCAAACATATATAAACCCTAGAATACCTTGTACATTCCCCAGTTCCAACTTAATCGAATCATACTCCCAATTCTGACTCGAACTCCTTGCTCTCTTTCTCTTGAGCTCGTTGTTTGTTTGACCTTTGTCATCGTTTGACTTAGTGTCCAGAACTTGTCCAGTAGGCTGGGAGCGGACCGAGACTCTGCTTGCCACTGTTGACTTAGAACGAACTGCGTTGGGGTTAAGATCAATGCTCCCAACGCAGTTCGTTCTAAGTCAACAGTGGCAAGCAGAGTCTTGGTCCACTCCCAGCCTACTGGACAAGTTCTGGACACTAAGTCAAACGATGACAAAGGTCAAACAAACAACGAGCTCAGAAAGATGAGAGCGAGGAGTTTCGTTCAGGAGTTGAGAGAAGAATTCGATTAAGTTGGAACTAAAGAAGAGAAGCATACATGGGAGTCTTTATATACTAAAAGAACAAGGAAAATATAAAAGGAATTGTACAGCTAATTGCCTAAGAAAGGAAACGTGAAGGTCAATAGCTAAAAGGAGACGGGCGTCCATGGAACGCATAGCAATGGTTATGTAATTGTAAAAGTCTGTCAACGAAAGGGAAAGAAAAATTGTAACAGGCAGGTTTCCCAACTCCACTAGGTTTCAAGCTCTGTTAGGTCCTAATGGCCTACCGCTATGTTTCAACTGCCTGCCAGACAGGGTGGAGATAGGGCGGATTAGCCAGCTCGGGCCAACTCTGAGCCTTTTGTAAGCTGGTCAGATCGGCTTTGGCTCCAAGCCTTAGCCGAACAACCGGCTCAGGCAAGGCTGAGTAGCCGAAGCCGGGCTTAGTCAGCCGTTGGCAACACTACTCTGGCCGGTGTTCGTCTTCTCCGGACAATTCTTACACACCCGCTAATCACCACCTGTTTTCCATGCAGTCGAACTCTCCCAGCCTTTCTGGGTCTCAATCTTATTCTTATCGTGGTGTTACGATGACAACCTATCCAGAGCAGTCACAAGGTGCTGGCTTTACTTACGTTCACATGACCCCCATTCACTCCACGTCAAACTCGGCGAGTAACTTCCCGTACTCCAATGCTCACGGAAGCTTTGGTAATCACAACTTGCCTCACATGGATTCAACGGTAGCAGTTATTCATAACACTCGCCATATTTCCCAACAATCCATTTCTGGGATGATCTCGCGCCAGATTTCTCGCGTATCTCGCCCGCATTCTCAAGCACAGTCTTCAAGCGGAGGCCCACCGTCACCCGCTTCCTTATACTCCGTAACATCTCATGCCTCTGATCCGCCCACTCCTACTTACTACCATCATCACAGTGGATCACAATCACAATCGTCGTCGGGAGCAATAACACTCGGCGGCGGCCGGTTTGTGGACTCGCCTCCACCAGTGCTAGCACCTATTCGGGACGAGCGATACATTAGAAGAGAGGATCGGGATTCAGCCCAGTCACATTTGTCGTCATCATACATCCATGGCCTTCCTACGGGGTGGAAAAATGGTCTTTGCAAAGGCGTCGCTCTCGTGCAGTGATGTCTCTTCATGCTATGTTCCATTGCGGTCTATATGCTTTGTATTTTACTGTAAAACATTGTGAATAGTATTTGGCCTATTGCACCGCAGCGGGTCTGTGGATCGCGATCCTCCGTGCGACGACGTGATTGTCCAGACTATACATGATTAATCAGGCTCACACAGCCGGGGACTCGGAAGGCATTCCTGAATCATTCTTCTACCGAGCTAACCATGTTCAAGGCGGACGCCTGTCGCCAATAGAGACAATTCCCTCTATTTTCATTGTGTATTATAACGAAACAGACTATTCATATTCAATTAGTAAAAAGGGTTATACACTATACCTATCCGTGTTTTTGGGGGCTTTTCCCGTTGGTTATATATTATAGGACAGGTAGTGTACTATGTAACATAGATATCACACGTAAAGACATACTTAGTCAGCTTCCATATGTTCAATGTCAAGTGAACCGCTATCAGAGCTGCCTTCAGCTGACGTGGGATCGCGACTGCTCCGAGACACATAAGAAGATGTCACAGATACGAGTGACAACATACCAGGCAAGGCGGAACAAACGGCGAAGCAGTCCATGATATTTATTCTCATCTTGCTTCTTGATACCTTCAAACCTCTTCACATGCTGATTATAAACGTCGGTGAACAAGTTTGCATAGAATTTGCAGGGCTTGCGCCAGCCTTCGCGCCATTCGTCGAGCGCTGCATAGACCTAAACATTGGTGGTTAGGTATGGTGGTCCCAAAAGGTGTAACTTACGAGTGTTGCGGCGAAGGCTACGGTTGCCGGTTCGAGGGTAAGGGTTTGCGCATCTTCCTCGTTAAAGCGATCGGGATATTTGGTGAGAACCGAGTCACCAGGACAGAATAGAAGATCGTGCAATGTTGAAATCATGACCGGGTGCTGATATGGCTTGGAGCCATCGACGTTGCCCTCGTACTAATGTCAGTACCATGCTACAGTCAAGGGTAAGGGACATACATTTGCCGTCGTGAGGAAGATATACGTAGACTGCTGCATTAATTGCTTGACAAGACGGCCACACCCCTTGTCTTCGGCCCTCAGTCCATAACCCATGACATTATTGACGGCGATTAACTTGGCATCCTTTCGGAAAGAACTGACACGTAGATTTAACTTTGACAATGTTAGCTTGTCTGCCGTTGAATCTATAAGCACATACCAGAGATGAAATTTGATTTGAATAAATGGTATCGATGTTGACGCGGACTCGGAGTGCGATATAGTTTTGTTTCGCACCCTTAGTTGATATCTGCGCGTTGTAGGTACAAGCGTCGGACAGCGCGCTCCGGTCCCATGCAGAGCGATCAGTGATTAGGGGGAAGGGATTCTCGAATAGTAGTTTCTCTTCAATGAGAATAAAGGCTTTGCGAATCATTATCTTGACTTCGTGTGATTGATTCGTGAGCAGGACGCCCTTGGGCCCTCTGATCAGATCAGTGAATGCAGGCCATCGGCAACCAGTCGGGTCCCTCGACGAGTCAGGTGTCGCGATTTCCCACAAGCTGGATGTTGAGGTTGACTCTACTCAAATTTGGGTCAATAATTCAGGCGTTGGATGGATAGATGTTAACCTTGACCCGTATTACGCAAATTGAGGGGTTCTAAGCACATGTAAGAATCCTAGTAACAGATTTGAATATGGAATGCCTAACCCATGTAATTGACCTGAGGAAACTTGGCTGGTACTAGACGCGGCGTTGGCGAGTCGTTCTTCCAACATATATACCACGAACGGTCCTGCGGATTACCCCTTCATGTGCCCTTATTCAGAACCTGAGGAATCCCGAGCTAAATGGGGAGCTACTAGGCTACACAAACTGAGTAGGGACGACAGGGATGACGAACTCCCACGTTGTGTGGACCCTTAGTTGTGGTGTTAACTAATTCTCGTTAAGGACCAGGAAAAACATCCACACTGTGACGAGCATTTTGAGTACTTTACTGTGACAAAAGCGTCCATATGATTACTATCCCCGATAGTGCTTCAGCATTTCTCTCACCCCTCCATATCTCAGCACTCAACTCTATATTATCATATTCCGATGGTTTTCATGTTGAATTTCAATGTAATTCAAGTTCATATTTTGCTTGGGTTGTCACGCTTGCCGAGTCAGAGATTCAAATTCCAATGCCAAACGAGACATGTGTTACTAGCTATCGTTGCGGAGACTGAAAATGGCAGGACTGAGCGAAGAACTGACGATCTGCGAAGTGCTGATCAGCTGGGATGGTATTTTGTGACGAGGTGCATGTGCAGCACTTTTATGATTAAGGTTTCGAGCTGGATCACACAAGTATTCCACCCTTTCTTGGTGCAAAATGGTGTCGTGGAAAAGAAGACGCTGGTGAAGGTAGTATTAATGCATATACCAATTGTCAAAAGAATCCCGGGCCAACGTGCCTGTCAGATTCAATTACATGCGTTTCACCATCAATCCAACTCACTGACTCGCTCGCGACCCCTACTCTTGCGCCATGTAGTAAGGTTCGATGTTATGTGACAAATCTTGATGCATGATGGCCCACCTTTAATTCCCATGCGACGTCAAGGGCTAAGTATGTAGGCCTTGAAAAGAAAGGCTGGCCCGGGTGTGTGAAAGAGATCGTACCTGTCAGATTCAATTACAGTAATGGTAGTAACGCCGCAGCGCCACAGTAACTTTGATCAAATGCCCAGATTGACAAGCCTAGTATGCGCCACAACGATGTACTGTTTTTTGCGCTTAGACAGTCCCTGCCATTGTAACGGCGGTGTCTGTACCCCGGGCCCGGTACATTTGATATTTAGGACTGATCTGGTTTTTGCATGAGGCGAGCAGGTGCTGTTGAATTTCCGCGGGGGTGCACCAGTTTTGTAAAGAACCGTTTCATCGCTTGAAGCTTGAAGCTCGACTCATGCCATAGTAGTCTTGAGTATCATCTGATTCATCTCGAGTCTTCTCGGGATCTTCCGGTGATGGCTCGTCGTGGTGCTTATAAATACAGAATTCAAGAACCTGAAAGAAAATTTTATATGGTGCGAGTGATCTAGCAAGTTATCACTTATTGATTACCTTCTTCATCACAGTGGAACGCAGCTGCAGAGGAACCAATAGAGAGTGGTGCAGTGTACTGCGGGTATCGATGGGTTCATGCAAGCCAAATAAATCCCACAGACGCTGTTTGCTACAAACGGTTCACTTCTCCATGGCCAGCCATGGGAATTAAAGATGGACAACGGTCTTGGAAAACGGTTGAAGGCGCGATTAACGAAACAGAATTGATAACTTCTCACCTGCGTAACGGTTTAGGAAAATGTCGATCTCAAAACGTACTGTTGTAATGGTTTTATGCGGGAAGACGGTCTTGGAAAGCAGTTGAGAGCAAGATTAACGAAACGGAATTGATAGCTCACCTGCGTAATGGTTTAGGAAAATGTCGATCTCAATGCAGTGCTGTTTGGGGTTCGTACGCTGGCACTCAGTGCCACCCACCGTCGCGCGCCAAACCAAGCTCTGTCTCGCTCAGCGAGTCCTCGTCCTCCTCTGAACTCAAACTCAATGGAAAGACCACCTGAAGGCTTGACCCTATTCCAATTCAAAGTGAGATGAATCCTGGCGCCAGAACTTGTCGTCTTTTACAGAACATAAATATGTACTCGAGTATAGCCAGTACTACCTCAGTCTCTGGAAAAGCGTATATCAATCCCGTATTCTTCCCGCAGTACAGCAACTCTTTCCCTGAGCTCTTCGTCTCCATATAGAGCTCTTCCACCCACTCCCTCGTCTCTGTACCACGGATAGAATGAAACCCTAGAAAATGAAGTTATGGCTTTATTCGCTCCACTCTCCTGGGCCCGTCTCTTGATCATATGTAGCATCGACTGACTTGGGAATGTGGCAAGACACATTTCCTCTAATTGAGGTGCAAGTGAACCAACTGCGAGGCGTTCCAAGCATTCATCGTCAACGTTGATCCCGAATACCTCTATGACGCGTAGCGATGGCAAGAATTCAAGCACATCTCGAAAATTCACCCTTTCATCAAGGTTTTTTAGCACAAGCCGTTGTAGTCTAGTAGATCCCGGATTTAACAGTACTTTCACCGTGTTAAATGTGCAAACTTCAAGTGATGTTAGGTTTTCCATTGGCGTCACTATGCTCTAGATGCTGTAGTAATTTGAAAATTGAATTTTTGGCAAGGGATTCATCTCCATGACCAGGCCGTCACCTGCAGAACTTGAAGAACTTGAAGAGAAGTGATCTGGAAAAGACGAGAAGCTCGTCTTCATACCGATTATTGTACAGTCGACCAGTGATTTACAATGGTTCAGAATCTCTCGTTGATCTGAGTTGCGTCACTCCAGTGACTCCACCGAGAGTCAGTTAAGGGAATATTTTCAGGAGATCATTATCACCGCACTCGGTGTCCGCCATACTCTAAGTGTTAGTGTTAGTGAAGCTGCATTTGATGACAAAATTGAAAAGGGGCTCCCAAACTGTGCAACGTGAGACTTGAGGCAGGAAAGCGATTTATGGAGCAGCTTTTAGGTCTAAGACTTGCTCGAGTTCGGACTGTTGATCTCGACAGATGGTCAGTTCCCCAAAGCGGTAATCCTCGAAGACGAGGCAGTCGTGCAACGAGAAAGCATCCGTAAACATATAATTCCAGCGAAATGAGAGAATTGCCAGCTTTATTCAGCCACGATCTTGCATGGTCAAACAAGACGGTATCTGCCTGACTTTCAAAGTGGATTTCCAGATCGTTCCACAGCGAAGGCATGGCCAGCCAGCCAAGACAATACGACCTATCTGGTTCAAAGCCTCTACGCGGCATCTTACTCTCACCTGTTTTTGCAGAACCAAGGTTCACGGGCGTTATTTCATATCCATTCCACCTTCACGCTCCTTCTTCCATGATGCACAAGATTCTAAGAGATATCTTAGTACGGCCACTCGATGTTCGCACTGCCTTCCAAAAATCCGGACCTCATTCATTACGCCTGTTGCCTAACATGTTCAGTGCTATACAAACCATTTTCGAGGAAAGGCTACCGCTACTGGTCAGTCAAGGGGTTGATGGCTTACATTACTGACCATTCTATTAGCCATGCAAGGAAGACCTCCCGAACAGTATTTTCACGGTGATCACTCTATGGCTGAACGTCTCTGGTTTGCACGAACAGACGCTTCAAAGATGGAGAAGAGTGCGGTGCGCTTTAGCACTCCGAGTCGTACTCTCGTGACAAAGCGTGACGTGACTTCCCTCCCTCATTCTACGCGTTTCAAAACCCCCAATTCATGGCGACTTGTCACATGTCAGTGATGGTGCATTCTCGGCAATAGTCAGAAGTTAGCTCGTGGTCTGCGTGATACCCAGGGAAGCGTAATAAATTACGGACAACCCTACATGCAAGAGTAAGGGTGAACTAGCCTAAATGATTGTAGTGCGGAGCTGCGTTAGCCGACGCCAAGATATCATCACGAGGACGGAAATAAGGATCAATATTGGGGAAAGTCGCTCTTTTGCGGTTGTTGTTGCCTCTCATATGTACGCTTCCGCTTCGCATTGACTGGCTGTCGTTCCGCGAAGTTGCCAATGGGCGTGGATGAACACTACGAACCGTGAAGTGAGTTGGAGAGTCTGACGGCGAAATGGAGCCTGACTCGTCAGCGGGTGGGCGCGGGTAGACGTATCCATTGTTGTGGTACAGAGCGGCGTCTCCTGGACACAGGAAAGTTTCGCGATGATGGCCACGATGCACATTGTTCAACGTTGAATGATAACCTAAATAAGAAAGCTCAGCCACGTGCGTATATTCGGACTGTACGGCAACAGTGTACTCAGATGGCTACGAAATGGGCATAAATGAGATAAATAATATAGCTAGCTCCTATGTATTTGCATTTAGTCGGATAGCGCATGACAGATGTAAGCTCACCCTATCAAGGGATTGAATGACAACCAGTCTTTCCCCGATACGGGGATAACGGGACAATGAACATACAGCGACATGGCTCACAACATCATCCAGTGATATCAACATATACGGATCATGATCCTCATGCCATAGTATGGAATTCAAGATGCCTGCGCGGCAAAATGTTCGCAAGAGTGTTTGCTCCAGTTCCCCTGCAATATATTGTTCACTACAGTTTGTTTTTTCTTCCTATTTTGACTCACCCGACTTGTTGCCGATGTTCTCCCGCTGTATCAGACCATTAAAACGTTCAAATGGAAATGTACACCACCCATGGGGCGTAAATGAGATAAATAATACAGTTTAGTACGCGTCCTTAGCGCTTCTTGGGTTCTGTATGGACCCTGTTTGTATGGCGTGTCCGACTTGATGGATCTCCAAACGACTTTCCGCATTTGAAGAAACAGGGGCCCCCGCTAAATTAGTATCCATTGTCAGCGCCTTACTGGTCACCATATGTTGGAGGCAGGGAACACCATTTGCGAGGTAGCAGTGTACTGTTCACCATTTGTCGAAGGCACGAGAAGACAGTGTGGGGAGCACCTTTTGCGAGGTCACGGTGTACAGGTCACCATGTGTCATAGGCACGAAAAGACAGTGTCGAGTTCACCGTTCGCGAGATAGCAGTGTACTGGTCACCATATGTCGGAGGCGGGGAACACAGTGTAGGGAACACCATTTGCGAGGTAGCAGTGTACTGTTCACCATATGTCGGAGGCACAAGAAGACAGTGTGGGGAGCACCGTTTGTGAGGTCACGGTGTACAGGTATGTCAGAGGCGCAGTGTTTGCACGGTCACGGGGTCATCACGAAAACCCCAATCCCTTAATTAGCAGTAATTAAGCTAGTTAGGCCTAATTGGCATCCGGAAGTTAAGCGATGCGCCGAAGTCTGTGATCTTGACATTTCCGGTCTTGGTAGTTAAGATATTCGCAGCTTGAGATCGCAGTGTGAAATCTCTGTAGGCGGGATCGTAACAGGTCTACGTCACAACTATGCAGATAGTGCAACAAGCCCAGCCGTTTACGGTAACGGCATGGCAGGTGACAAGGTTGTTCACAGCCTGCATGCGTCACCAGATGTGTTCGTAAATTATGAATAAATTTATGTGGCACTAATATATCCAGACTCGTCTTAAGCCACAAACATAAAAAGAATAAGGACATAATGATCTGGGTGGCACAGGCTGTCCACGAAAAGTATTCTTGAGGTCCCGCTATTGCAAACAGATTACAAGTGACGTTACTTTGTGCCTCCGTGATATATATATATTTTGCAACAAGACGGCTCAATTCATTCCAAATGCTACAGCCCCAACCAAATAAAGGCAAAGGACTATCACTGCAGCCGTTCCCAATGAGCATTGAGATGCTGAAAAGTATAACTGCAGCTGGTAACGACCCCAGTGTCCCCCTTGCTTTGGTTGAGTATGTTGCGAACTGCCCGCTTTTACGATGCTCATTTCTCTCAGCTTTTCAGACAATAATATTCAGGATTGGGATGAAGTCATTGCCGTGTCAGACGATTCACTCTGCCCTTTCTGCGACGCATTACTTCCCTCACAAGTTACCTCTCATCTTCAAAAACTGATTAAACGAGCCAAGAAAAAGTCGCATCCTGATCCTCGCCCCGGTAACCCCGAGGGGGTAATGGCGCCTTCTTCCGTCTTTGTCACGGTTTGTGAGAGGCATCAGTTCGAAAGTTCGGAGCTACGAATGGCCAAGGACAATGGTTGGCCGATGAATATTGACTGGGATGAATTGATAATCAGAGTTCAGAACATGCAAGAAGATCTGCAAGACCTTATCACCAATCTACCAGGAGGGGAAAGGACTAGCATCTTTTGGAACGAGGTTCAACAGGAATTACAGACGAAAGGGATTAGAGCTGCCACAGGCTTCAGCAGTCAATTCGAAAATTTCCAGAGGGGGCAGGTGGGGTAGTAAGTCTCTTGTTTTGTCTTTGAAAATGCCGGTTTAACAATGCTCAAGTTACGGAGAGCTTGGATATGTCGTTATCCATCAGACATTGCTCAATCTTTTCCCCAAGAAGTTCATCGAACCATTAACCCACATGCAATTTGTGCAACTGGTTCTTGTACCTGAGGTAGCGACAAGACTAATACAGGAAGACATGGGCCTTTTGAGCGTATCAGAAGCCACACAAGTATTACGCGCTAGCTCAAAATTCGGAGTATCCATGTTTCCCGTTGATGACTGAGAATGAGCTGGAAGACAAAATATTCTCTTAAAATCATGTCGCGATGTAATTCTGTATTATTCTCATAATATCGCGCAATTTCCCCCAATTTCAAGTATTGTTCTGCATTCTAAAATTACTTAGTTTCCAGTTGTTTTTTTTTTTTTTTTTTTTTTGGATGGATATATTAAGTAGTGGGGGAAGGGCAATACATGTGTATTCGACAAAAAGAGTAAACGGTGCCCAAAGGGCCCCCGTGTAATGGTAAGTCTCTAACCGACAGTGCTAAAGGGAGTTACATAAGAGGTCCTACTTTGGTGACCCTTACTCTTGCACCATGCAGGGTCAATGCCTGACAAGTTAACTACAGCATACATTTTCGTGTTCCAGGAAAGTCAATAGAGTAAGGGCCGAGAAAATCAATTGGCGTGCAAAAGCTCCGCGTCCCCACCCTTATAACTCTTGCACCATGCAGGCTGTGCCAATCAGGAAATTTTCAATTTCTGCTTTGATTGTTTTAATTTGTGATACTGCGCCTTATATGATCATGGGTGATTTCCTGAAACACGGAAACGGGGTGTAGAGGTGTGTGCCGTATATCAACCCTGCACAGTGCAAGAGTAAGGGTCGCGAGCAGTGAGACTTTCCTAGGAAAACGGAAATGGAGTGCGGCCCTGCCCCTGAACCAGAAGCACGAGAAAAGAGAATCAGAAAGCCAAGTCAGCGCGTGGTAGACATCATCGAAGGACGAGGCGTTACTTCCCTTCGCCCATCCGCTTCTCAAATTCTTCGTGGCGTGCAGCTCCATCCTCCCATTGTTGAAGAACCTAATGGTGGTCTTGCTGAATGCTTTGACGGATACGCATTGGCTGCCGAGGTTGAAGGAATCGAACCACGCACGCTCGCCGAGGCAAAACGCCGAACTGATTGGCCGCTCTGGGAAGCGGCTATCAAAGAAGAGTTAGCAATGCTCAAGGCGACAGGTACTTGGGTACCCACTGAGCCACCTACTGGCGCAAACATAGTCGGGTCTAAATGGGTCTCCTGCGCCAAAAAGGATGCCGCCAAAAATATTGTCCGTTGCAAGGCACGCCTGGTCGCCCAGGGGTTTTCACAGGTCCCTGGAGTCGATTACTTCGACACTTTTGCGCCCGTCGCTCGTCTAGCATCTATTCGAGCTGTCCTTGCAATGGCAGCTGAACTTGACCTAGAATTGCATCAGATTGGCATCAAGGGCGCATATTTAAATGGGGAACTCACCTCTCGAGAGCGCATATTCATGAAGCAACCGCCCGGATACCACTCACCCGATTGCCCATCTAGCTATGTTTGCCTATTGAAGAAGACACTGTACGACCTAAAGCAGTCTGGCCATCGCTGGTATCAACGCTTATGTGAGATAATGTCTTCTTTAGGCTTTTCTAGGTGCGACGTCGATATGGCGGTAAAGCAAGGAGAACTTGTCATCGTGTTGGTACACGTTGACGACTGTACGATGGCAGCGAGCGCAGCCAAGCTTATCTCAGCTACCAAATCCGGCATAGCCAAACAGGTGGAAATAACCGACTTCGGCGAGTTGCACTGTGCTCGGCATCGAAATCAAACGCGACCGCTCTCGCCGCACGATCTCCCTATCCCAGCGCTCATACATCACATCCATCCTTCAGCGATATGGCCTTGAAGATATCAAACCCGTTTCCATCCCCATGGAAGTGAATGCCCGCCTAAGCACTGATCAATGCTCATCGACAGCCGACGATTACGCTGCCATGCGCAACATACCCTACCACGAAGCCGTCGGATCAGCAATGTACGCCATGATCGCCACACGGCCCGACATAGCTTTCACCGTCCAAACCGTCTCACGGTTCTCGTCGAATCCTGGACCGGCACTGGAAGGCCGTAAAGAAGCTATACCAGTACTTGAAGGGCACGATGGCTCACTGGCTCACATACGGAGGAAAAACCCAGCCGTTGACAGGGTACTCAGATGCTGACGGAAGTATGGTCAAGGACAGAAGAGCTATTTCAGGGTACGCCTTTCTCATCAACGGCGGTGCAATCTCCTGGTCCGCAAAACGACAGGAAATCGTCTCCTTATCCACTATCGAGTCGGAATATGTCGCCGCCACCCATGCCACCAAAGAAGCCTTATGGCTGCGCTCCCTTATTCAACAACTTTTCCACACCAAACTCGCATCAACAACACTTTTCAATCCGCTATCGAACTTACAAAAGACCAGCAGTACCACCCGCGCACCAAGCACATCAACATACGATTTCATTTTCATTCGATGGGTCGTCGAGCAAAACTCCATCACAATCATCTATTGCCCCACAGACGAAATGTTAGCCGACGCGCTCACTAAAGCGCTGCCCTCCGCCAAGGCGAAGCACTTCGCCGCCCGTCTCGGACTCCTCCCGGCTTGAGGGGGAGTGTTGGAACCAAGCACGTAGGATCCGTTTGCGCCGACGTCATCACCCGTCACTCTACTCGTCGCCGCAGGGTCCTTCCGACATGCCGCCAGGAACTTGTATCATGCGCATCGTCATGCGCGCCCTGTATTATTGTATTCGTACGTATTCATGCTATGCCTTTTGATCTTTGATCCATACTCATTTTGTATTCCCTCGTTGTTGAGCCGTTGTACGCTACGAAGGCCAAAACGGCCACTATTGTCAAATTCCGTACATCATAGAGTATATATATACCTGTAGAACGATGTCAGTACCTCAGTCGTTGCGCCGTACGCACGTCTGAGGTAAGATCCCGTTACTATGATGTTGTACCTTACTCACCTTGTGTATGTAGCTTTCGTCAGGTAAATGTCACTAGTCGTTGCGCCGTACGCACGTCTGAGCTTTCGTCAAACATTCACAAGTCGTAGGACCTACTAGTACGGACACTACTAATAGCGGAGTCGGCCTGTGGCCCTGTGTTTTCGCCACAGTAATCGTAGTAACGCCGCAACGCCACAGTTACTTTAATCAAATGCCTAGATTGACAAGCCTAGTATGCGCCACAACGATGAACTGTTTTTGGAGCTTAGACAGTCCCTGCCATTGTAACGGCGGTGTCTGTACCCGGGCCTGGTACATTAACAATCCAAGGACAGCTATTCCAGAAATTCTTCAAGAAATAACAGAGTGTGCACTGCAGCATAAAAATAGCATGTGTTCCTTGCACATACCAGCCATAATTCGGCAATGCAGCAGCTGGGAGCGTTGCATGAATCGTGATCCAACAGTTGTGGGTCGTGCCAGGGTAGGAGCTGAGCTCATAGCGGAGGTCGTCAATCGGTTTGTGGGAACTCATAAGTTGGAAGACTCTAGTGAGTGTTCTTGATATCCAACTCCTTTAACATGATGGTAATCATCTGTTAAGATATTTTCTTTAACCTCATTGTCATTCTTCACAATATTCATCAATATCGTATTATATGCAATGCGCCGCTGGGAGGAACTATCGTATTCTTACGTCCATATCCGACATAATCCCCTAGCTAGATCGCAACTCGTGACTTATAGTAACTTTTCTTTAACTCTTTGCATAGAAGTATAGTACCAACAAAATCGACATAACCTTTATCATATTATTGTGACAAGTTTATGCACAGCCAGCTTGAGCGCAGTAAGCTAGTTCAAGTCTCTTCAAGCAATGAAACAGTTCTTTACAAAACTGGTGCACCCCCACGGAAACCCAACAGAGCACGGTAACTTGGGGAGGACGGTGCGTTCAGTGTGAGCAGGGCCCTTGCATATTGTGCTAAGTTCACGCACCTTTTGTCTAATCAAGTACTACGCCACGTAACCTTCCCTCAAGCTGCGCCGGACAGAAAATGTGGTCGGAATGCCAACTGTTCGAAAGGATTACGAAGAAAATTGAAGTTGGGCTGGGAATGGGGAAGCTGAGCGCTGAATTGAACACCTATTGTTGGAATACGAGGCTGAGCAAGCCTGTACGTTACTGCCCGTTTTGGCTTACCTTCCGTTTATAGTATGTCACACCGTCACACCGCGCGCGCCGAAGTTTCGACGCTATCAGACATTGCCTTCGCTTTTGCGTTTTACCATTGATATCACATGCGCCGAGCGCATGTATATAGACCCCCTGTATTCCCCTTCATTTCCCTCAGTCGTTTGTGCCACGACTGAGGTGCGTTCTTATGTTATTCATAAATTTTGCCATTTCCTGATATTATATCTGTAGCTTGGTAATTCTACACCTATATCTGATATCGCCTGCAATTACATGGCCGCCTCCTTAGTCTGACTCGGATAAAAAAACAGATTTCAAAAGTCCACTTGAACTATGTCCCTCGCCCTAGTACTTTTCTTTAGGTTTGACTTAGATACTTTAGAACTGACTCGAATAAGTTTTCAACTAACCATCTAACCATACATCAGTTCCCATCATAGGTGAACACAGGACCGTCAACGTCATCTATATTTACAATGACAAGTTGAGCTCCCCCAGCGTTCACCGAATCCTTGATCGATTTGACATCCTCTGCAGAGAGCCCCGAACTCTCCCTATACTCCAACTCAATACTGGCCAGTGCATGTAGGCGAGCTTCCCGCCGAGCGGTAACCAGTCTCATCACAGGCATTAGTCCGATGTTACGGCAACGAAGGTATTTGAGATTCGCACACAGCCAACCCAGGGAATGAATGGCTTCCTCACTCGTGCCATCTAGGACAAGACTCTCCATACAGCCCATTCGCTCGAATAACGAGATGAAGTCTTCTTTGTTTGCGTCAAGTCCATGTAATGCGAGCCCGATGACGCCATCGAGTGTTATGTTTTTGGGTTCCCTGATTGTCAGATACTTTAATATTGCAGATGAATTCAAGGCGGGACGTCCTTGATGTCCCTGATATAAGTTTAACGTCGATAAAACGTCGTCTATCTCCAGATGCCGGAGTACTGGGAGACGAAACAAAGACAGCAATTTTACGGCATATGTTGCGTCAACGAATCCAATGCCGAAGTTAATTAGTGACTCCAGCACAATGGTCGTATTGACTTCATCGCCGTCAATGATGGGGCCAGATCCTACAATAGACAGCTTGGTCAGACCAGGGGACGCATTCAGCATTTGGATAAATTCGCGTAATGATGGTCTGACATCGTTGGCGTGATATTTAAGTTCTAGTTGATCCAAGTTGACAAATTTGGACTCCCAATTGACATGCACACCCACAAGTGAAACCTGACGGAGATTGGCCAAAAGGATACCGCCAAACAACTGGCTTTTGATCGGATCCTGGTGAGGTTGGAAACTGTCCTGGGCAGCTAAGTAGGCATTGCAGTGGAATAGGCGGAGCACCCTGAGCCCCACGGCGGCTGCCTCTTTGATACCACTCAACAGGGCATCCATTGGGCCCCAAGTATCCGTTAGCACTTCTAGTGTGAGCCAGCGCGGAACGTGAGGAAGGAGTTCGCCAACGGCTTCGGACATGTGCTTGATTTGCTTTTCTTCTTCGAAATCATCTTCATCATCACTCCCCGGCCAATTTGGGTCGCGAAAATCGATGACTATGTCAATAGGTCCTGTTCCCGACATGTGAAGCAAAAGTTTCTTTTCTCTTTGCTGTTCCAATGTAACAGGAAAAGTTATATTGATATTGCGCCATAGGATTTTATTTCGCCGTGCGATTTGGGCCCACCTTCTACAGATGAGCGTTAAAAGGGTTGGTGAGATGTGGAGGCGAGAGACGCAGTAGAGGAAGACGTCTAATAAGATATCATCAGGTATATCGTGAACGGTTTTCATTTCGTGATGCTGGATACCTGTGCATACCAATGGTTCTCCCTCCTATATCTTATAATATTCATAATATTCCAGACTTACTAATTAGGCGATGTGCAAACTTCTCATATTAAACTTCTGTTGTCTAATTCGAACAAATTTGGTAGGGGTACATTAATTACCCTTGAAGCTTCAAGCTTGACGGTGCATGGGAAGCCACCAGTGTTGTCACAAGTAAGGTCATCAATGGCCCTGCATTTGTCAGAATGCTCATGGAATACTATTCTTATTCCCTTCACGCGCCACAGGGACTCTGAATACAATATATATGCATAGTTTAGAGAACTCGCTCGGCACATGTGCACTACTAATCCAGACTAAACCCCAATTGCCCACATACCTCAGGGTCGAGTCACAATTGAGTCAGCTATTCGGGGTTGTTGCCGCTCAGCACATGTGCATCACTAAACCCCATTTACCAATATACCTCGGGGTCGGGACCGTTTGCCGCTCAGCACGTGTGCAGAGTCTACTAATCTCCATTTACCCATTTACCTCAGGGTCCATGCGCTGTGGGAGCCATGGCTCTCAGCAGATCACAACACCGCGCTCGCCCCGCAAAATTACGTACAACGAAGTGTTCGTTGGGATTTATTCCACCCCAAAACCTGTGAGTAGACGGACTGAATGCTTTCAATTCTAGACGGGACACTCTGCCAGCTGTGCTCCTGGGGCTAGGGACTCGTGCTAACGCTGGAGATGCGCCGGGGAATCGCTGAGTTGACGAAGGCCGAGACTAGATATAGTGGTATGGGTAAATGGAACAGCCACGACCCTGAGGTATATGGGTAAATGGGGTTTAGTAGTGCACATGTGTGCCAAACAGTCCCAAACGGCTGACTCGGACTCGACCCTGAGGTAAATGGGGTTTGGGCTCCGAGCTTAGTGAGCCCAGCACCGCCGCGATCGTCTGTTCGTCCCCCTTGACATTTGCTACCCACAATTCTAATGTCGCTGGGTCCAGTTCTGTGCGCTCTGCCGAAATGGAGGAGCTCTGACAGACTGCGACTTTTTCAAGTTCCCTGAAAGTTTCTCTCTCTCCTCCTATCCCCGCCCATCGCACTGCAGATGCAATACTAAATGAGCAGCATCTAACCCTTTTGAAGAACATATGGCTCGTGGGCAACCCTGATGAAACCAGGTAACTTGAAGGAACTTGATTTTCCCAATTGTAAAAGCCGCCTATCCCCGCGAAACATTGCAGCTGGTGGGCTCACCAGGGTCGTGAAAGTGTTCTGTGGTCGCATTGTTTCATGTTTTCTGTTCCAAACCGAACGCGGAACGAGCTACACCTAAGGCAGCACGTAGTGACGTGTCCCGTTCCCTTGCCAAGGCCTAATAAGGCCCTGTACATTTGTTGTAGGTCTCCCAACCCTCGCATAACCTTCCTTACCATGCCACGAGCAGAGTCAAAAGCTCGTCAAGGCCAGCTATACCAATCTCAGTACCCTGGTGGCCCATATCTTTCTGACTCGCAGTCAGAGCGTCATTCCCAGTCGTCCTCCACCACCTCTTCCGCTTTGTCGACAGCCGCCAAAAAGAAGCATATATGCCCTACATGTGACCGTACCTTCACCACTAATGGCCATCTCGCTCGCCATTCGAGGGTTCACACGGGTGAAAGAAACCACAAATGTCCATTCCCTGGGTGTGAGACGCGCTGCTCGCGTCAAGATAATCTACAGCAACAGTACGCATAATCTCCTTTCTGCGCCATAACCCAGCAAATAACATACTTTATGCACAGCTACCGGATCCATCTTTCACCCGGAACTCGGAGAGGTTCAACACGGTCTGGTATCGCGCGCGCGATGAACCTGTTGTCCTCCCCATCTAAGCCAAACTCACTCCCGAGTCCCGAAGCGCAGATTTCGCCTCCGCCAATGACACCACCAACTTTAGAGCCGGCACGCATCCATACCACCCACTCTCCACCCCCGGATAAACCACCTGCACTTGAGCCTGCTACCATTCCTGTTGCGATGCATATCGCAGATACCGTCTCTGGCCGGTGTTCGTCTTCTCCGGACAATTCTTACACACCCGCTAATCACCACCTGTTTTCCATGCAGTCGAACTCTCCTAGCCTTTCTGGGTCTCGATCTTATTCTTATCGTGGTGTTACGATGACAACCTATCCAGAGCAGTCACAAGGTGCTGGTTTTACTTACGTTCACATGACCCCCATTCACTCCACGTCAAACTCGGCGAGTAACTTCTCGTACTCCAATGCTCACGGAAGCTTTGGTAATCACAACTTGCCTCACATGGATTCAACGGTAGCAGTTATTCATAACACTCGCCATATTTCCCAACAATCCATTTCTGGGATGATCTCGCGCCAGATTTCTCACGTATCTCGTCCGCATTCCTATTCTCAAGCACAGTCTTCAAGCGGAGGCCCGCCGTCACCCGCTTCCTTATACTCAGTAACATCTCATGCCTCTAATCCCCCCACTCCTACTTACCCTATCTTCCGTGGTGATGGACATGCCTATCACGCAGATAGTTTAACGGGTAATGAGGCTAACAGTCACCCGTCTATGGGCGTGCCGAGCCATATTTTGCACCCGAACAGTATGTACCAGCACCACAGTGGATCGCCATCACAATCGTCGTCGGGGGCAATAACACTCGGCGGCGGCCGGTTTGTGGACTCACCTCCACCAGTGCTAGCACCTATTCGGGACGAGCGATACATTAGAAGAGAGGATCGGGATTCAGCCCAGTCACATTTGTCGTCATCATACATCCATGGCCTTCCTACGGGATGGAAATCCGAAAATAGTCTGTGCAAAGGCGTCGCTCTCGTGCAGTGATATCTCTTCATGCTATATTCCATTGCGGTCTATATGCTTTGTATTTTACTGTAAAATATTGTGAATAGTATTTGGCCTATCGCACCGCAGCCGTTTGACAGATTGACTGCAACGTGCGAGGTGTGTAAGTGATAGCACCATGCCTGCCTCTCTCATACCCCGCAGCAACTCCTACAACGCCCGCGTCCGCGGCACAAGCCATCTCGATTTCAAGACGCGGTGACCACCAGCGTCGCCGAAAAATAAACGAGCAACGAGGTCAGCAGGCTTGTAGCCGTTTTCTTTGAGGAGCAATTTGACTTGTTGGATTCGGAATTCTTTGTCGTTGATCTTTGGCTTCCATGATATAACTGCCCCTCTGATTGGCTTCGTTCGCCAAGACATCGGGTTGTAAGTTCTCGTGCTTGTGTTGTATTAGAAGTGTGTAGATGGGACAGCTCAGCATTGGCGATGGCGAACAGTGCGAGGAGATAATCAGCTCAGTAGCGGATGACTTCTGGCTCTGAGGTACTGGTGGCGTCACAGCAGCCTTCGCCTTGCTTGGACCAGCACGCCTGGACCGTTTTTTGGGAGCGGCGGGAGGGGCCCAGGTGCTCCCAGATATAGAGGCAATTTGCTTTCGGGGGGCATCTTCACCCGTGACGAGGACGTGCTCTTGCGACCTCGCAGGTCTGTGGATCGCGATCCTCTGTGCTGTCATCACCGACGGCGTGATTGTCCAACGACTGACAGACTATACATGATTAATCAGGCCCACACAGCCGGGGATTCAGAAGGCATTCCTGAATCATTCTTCTACCGAACTGACCATATTCAAGGCGGATGCCTGTCGCCAATAGAGACAATTCCTGATGAAATCCTAGCACCTATTCTTGAATGCGCATGCGTGTGCTACGACGATTCAGTTCATCTTTTGTGCAATCGATTGATGGTTTGCGTGCAGCCACTTATCGCCGACTACCGTTCTTGCGTCACACGGATTTGGATCTGTTAGGGCACTTTACTCGATACAAATTCTGTGTTTGCATATGATCAATGAAGTATGGCGTTCTCACCACTGCGTCGCCATGGGCTACATGCGTAAATTGCAAGCGCCAGGTAATAGATGGGAATGGCGTTTTAACCGTTTTCATGTGTGCCATTGGGAATAGATGCGTATCACTGTAAGACGCAGAGATTCTGAACCATTGTAAATCACTGGTCGACTGTACAATAATCCTTGCCAAAAATTCAATTTTCAAAATTACTACTACTATAGCATCTGTATATTCAAGGTTCAGGCTTCAGGCCTCACTACACATGAACGACTCAATCTGTCCAGCGCACAGACGAACCAGTGATCAGCGCGCCGCTTCCAACACGAACGACTCAATGCCTCGGGGCATTTCACAACCTCAGAGCGGTGGCACGCAGAACATCAGAAATAAGCGCAAGTCATCTGTACCTTCATCGGATCGCATTACTAGAAGCAAGAAGACTTAAAGCCACTCTATTCGTCATAGGTAGAACATGAGTAATGAATAATGGAATGCATTTGTGGCATTAAAAACGTCTGATGAGCAAGCAAGGTGGGCAATGGCCTAAGCGCCTGATCAGTTGGTTGGAAGCCTGGCGAGCAGTGACCAGCACTGACGAGGTAGGTGGAACTCACAATTCTGCCGAGGCTTCTCAGGCCACCCCAGCTCCTGCAATGATCGGCAAGCCTGGCGACGCCAGTTACGGCCCTGGCGTACCCAGATCAGGTTCCGGACTTTTCGTTGATGCTTGCTCAGAGCATAGTGACACCAATGGAAAACCTAACATCACTTGAGTATGCCAGTGCAAGCGACCTTGATGGATCCTGCATCGTTGATGTCCGTGTTGCCGTCACGGTTGTGGTTGTGAGAGCAAGAGCACGAGTGGATACCAACGAGTATTGAGCAGACGGGTGAAGAGAGGAGTGAAGCGGGGAGAATGGTGGCAAAGTGGTGTGGGCGAGCATGGGAGATTGGGAGACGCAGAGTTCGTCGTACTAAGCGGTAACCTCATCGTGGGCTCATGCCTTCCGGACGCGACCTGTCCTGCTCAAGCATTTCGCTGCAATGGGCACCTGATGGTCGTGGATAAATTCTGCCGTAGGGAACTTTGAGGGGGAAGTGCTTGAATGTTGCATATGCCTGATCATGATCAGCTTGATCTAGCATCGCGGCCCGATTGTTCCTCGATAGCGCCACGAGTTTTCCTTTCGGCCCAAAGTTTCGGAGGAGGCCCGCCTTTCGCTAGAAAAACACAGCTTTCAAGCCCAAGCCGCGTGCACCACACATTATAAGTGATTGTCCATCGTTGTGGCGCACTTTATATCGGGCTAATTTGGCAGCCTCCACTCGGCGTCTAGAATAAGTCAGCGGCGGACCCAAAAGCAAGTATTGCCGCGGGGCCACTTTGACTAAACCAGCTGGCATTTGAATTCAATAAGGGAGACTTAATATGGCCATTTTGCGCTACATTACTTGTGGCGCTCGATTTGTAACGAAAACAATAGTGTCGAGAAACACCATAGTAAGAAGAAATAAGATATAACGTATGATGGACGCGCCACGGTCAAGTAGATCCTACAATGCCGAGGCGTGTTCAATTGGTTCTCTGTCAATGCACCGACTGTTCCCAGTACCAGACACAGGATCCACGGACGGGATGTGAAGTAAATGGCTGGATGGTGAAACAGAGCGATCGCATCGTCCATTTGAAGATGGATAAGGGGCTTCTACCACTACCACGGCGACCGTGTTGGAAAGGGCCACCATTAGGTATGCTTGAGGCGAAAAAAAGCGATCATGTTATCCATGAAGGTCGACTGCCACCCAAACGAAGTGGGTATACTAGTAGCAACGAGCCATCGAAGGCGGATTCGACGTCTCCACCTTCTTCGCTTTCTAAACCGACGGAGATAATGGATGATAAACTTGACCAGCAAGAGCATCCCACCTTTCCGAATGATGAATTACAGCACACCGAAAATCGTCTCCACGAAGCAACGGATCGAAGCATGGCTATGCGATATATCAACTGTGGTAGGAAAGCTTTCTTAGCAAAAAATATGGTGATTACTCACAATATACAAGTGACTTATGCCCCGACATTTCATGCCTTCCGTTATATGCCCACTGCACTTGTTGGTGGTATTTTGACGGTATTATCTCTCCATATTCTGTCAAGAATGTCTAGGGAATCATCAAATTTTCTCCTGAAGTCGTTATTTTCAATCGTGGGGTCCGTGGCTGCAGCTGGTTCCTTCAAATCCCTGGTTCAAAGTTCCCCTAATAATCTCGGAAAATACCAATGGCCGTTTGATGTTCGCACTGCAATTGATCATTTCCAAATCAATCCGGACCTCGTTCATTACGCCTGTTGCCCATCCTGTTCAGCGCTATACAAACCATTTTCAAGGAAAGACACCTATCCTCTGGTTTGCAAGAACAAACGCTTCAAATATGGGGAGGAGTGCGGTGCGCAGTTGTTGCATCCGTTGACTGGAAAACCGATTAGGACCTACGCCTATCAACCGCTCGCATCGTGGCTCGCACAGCTCTTATCGAGGCCTCGCATCGCTGATCAA
Organism: Amanita fuliginea; assembly: GCA_023014435.1. NCBI lineage: Eukaryota > Fungi > Basidiomycota > Agaricomycetes > Agaricales > Amanitaceae > Amanita > Amanita fuliginea. The sequence goes on from JAEBUQ010000023.1 coordinate 181,196, forward strand.
CTCCGTAAACCGCAAGTCGACTTCACGAAGGACGCTCCGAAATTGAAAACTCATGTCTTCCATGCGGATGTTGCTCGTGAACTACTTGGTCACGACGGGAAGCCATTCTTGGACTGTCCCCCTGGCGAATTGCGTTTAGCACTTAGCATGAATATTGATTGGTTCAATCCATTTGGCAACCGAAAAAGTCATAAACATTACAGCGTCGGTGGGATTTATTTGGTTTGCATGAACCTCCCAACAGCCCTGCGATATCGCGTTGAGAATGTTTACCTCGCAGGGATTATTCCAGGACCATGTGAACCTTCCTCTGAAGAATTGAACTACTACCTCGAGCCACTCGTTGACGAGCTTCATGAATTATATAATCCGGGTATCCTGTTCAGTAATGTGGCTACTTCCACGGCTACCTGCCTTGCTTTCCTTGTTCGATGCGCTCTGTTAACCCTCATCTGCGATTTGCCTGGCTTCCGCAAGGTAGCTGGCCTTGCCGGGATCAAACACAAATATATTTGTGCGTTTTGCCGCTTGAGATGCGAGGATAGAGCGAATTTCGATGTAATGGGCTGGCCGCGCTGGAACCTCCAGGATATTGTTAACAATGCCGTAGCATGGCGGGATGCTACCACGCAGCGAGCTCGCGATGATATTGTGACCGAGACCGGAGTTCGTTGGTCTGAGCTTCTGCGATTGCCATACTGGGATCCGCGTAAACATGGTGTAGTTGACAGCATGCACAATCTTCTCCTTGGAGGGGCACAGCGCCACTGTCGGATCCTCTGGCAAATGGACAGATCAGTTTTCCCCAACAAAAAAAGAAAGCCCCATTCATCAGAGGAACAGGATTATGCTCTCCAGCAAGCCGCTGAGGCCATCAGACAGGATCGCCGCTCAAAGTTAATGAGTTTGAGGGTTGGTTATTTGTCAACCATTGTACGCGATAACCATATCCATGTAAATAGTGCACGTACAAAAGCCACCAAAGCTGAATATGCTACTGCGCTTCTTGATTGGGTAACATTGTTCCTTCATCGTCAAGCTCATTTCTGATCAGCCTTTAACTAGCGCAAGGCCAATCCTCAGATACCAATACATATACGCAAACCTTATGAACACCCTGTCCTCGACATGTCTTTGGAGGGTTCAGAAAAAGTCATTCTGAACGGTACCATTCTCTTAGAAGTCGACCGCGATATGCAAAACACAACATTTCCAACTTGGTTGCAATCACCTCCCGCTAACATCGGAGCCGCGAAAGTTGGGAAGATCAAGGCAGATACATGGAGGACTTTCTTCACTGTGAATCTTGTCATAACGCTCGTTCGGGTTTGGTCGAACCCTGATGTCACAAATCCAGACCGTCACCATGTATTGTTGGAAAATTTTCTAGCGTTAGCGACGGCCATACGTTGGGCCATGGCTCGCGCAACGTCCGAATATCATGTGCGCCTTATTGAAGAACAAATTCTCCTTTATTTCAATACGTTCGGCAAGTTATATGGAGAGCACATGTTGGTTCCAAACCACCATGCGACTCTACACCTCCCCGAATTCATTCGAGCCTTTGGACCGGCCCATGGGTGGTGGACATTTCCATTTGAACGTTTTAATGGTCTGATACAGCGGGAGAACATCAACAACAAGTCGGGTGAGTGTCAAAACAGGGAGAAAAAACAAACCGTAGTGAACAATATATATATTATTGCAGGGGAACTGGAGCAAACACTTTTGCGAACATTTTGCCGTGCAGGCATCTTGAATTCCATTATGTCCCAGGATGATGGTCCACCCGATCTTATGCAAATCAAAATCAACTTTCAGCGCCATTACGGGGTTGATTTCAACACGTCCATGTTGCGAGAGGTGCTTGATCGTGAGCAATCTCCATTACCTTGGGACACTGAAAAACCTGGAAAACTGCTGCCTGACGACATATACGCTATTTTATGCCACTCTCTTCGTGCCAAGTTCACTGGCATCAAGGAACTCCCGAAGGTGGCCCAGCAACAGAAGAAGGTCCTTTGGAAAGGAGACACCTTTACTACTTCCTCTCATTCGCGCAAGAATGCGGCGATTCATTTCATATTCGCACAACAGAAGCTCGCAGGAGTTATCAAGCACATATTCATGTATCGGTTCATGTTACATGATGGACAGTCAACAGGGGTGTATATTGTCGTGCACCCATTCAAGTCACTAACCAAAGAGGAAATAAAACATGACCCATACCGACGTTATCCATACTTAGATATACAACTATGGCATGAGGATCATGATCCGTATGTGTTGATATCACTGGATGATGTTGTGAGCCATGTCGCTGTATGTTCATTGTCCAGTTATCCCCGTATCGGGGAAAGACTGGTTGTCATTCAATCCCTTGATAGGGTGAGCTCACATCTGTCATGCGCTATCCGACTAAATGCAAATACACAGGAGCTAGCTATGACTCCTCCGTAATACATGTACAGTAAGCAATGATCGACGCGTGGCACAGGCGGGGGCTGCAGTGGCAACTTGTGCTTATGGGCAGCAAAGTTATATCAATCTTTGTCTGACTGTTGGTTGTAAGATCCTACTAGTAGTATATCTTGGACATTCTGAACCAGTATGCGCCGTGCCTGCAGTAGCTGTAGCTGCCATAGTTCAGGAGCCGATAACAGGCCTAGGGATTGTGCGGCCTGTAAGTCAGGGGTCCTCCATTAGAAAGGAAATAGACACCAACGTCCAACGTCCGACTAGTTGATAGTACGATGCCACAAACAATTTGAGATTTTGCGTCCCAGAAGAAAACATGTGTACCTGCCTACGAAACGATGTTAAAAGTATGAGGGGGTGTGTGACTTCAAGGACCACTCACAGGAAAGGCGTTCATAGTAGGAATGACAGGCTCCATGGTGAGGGTCAGTGGAGCACGACTTGCTCTCATCGCACTTTATATACGAATATTCAAACATTCTGCTTACGACCCTCCATATGAGTACCAAAGCACACAGGACCCCGGACCGCCGGGTTGCAACTCGTGATCTTACAATGTACTATTGGTATGTGCGCCTCCTTTTTCAGTTTAGTCAACGCGTTGACTTTGGAGCCTCATTCCGACCCACTCCTCTCCTGGTAAGTCAGGATATGCCAGTCCCTGATAAACAGAAGACCCCGAATCGAGTTTGAGGATCACAATCACAATCTTCGCTACTCCGAGCAACATGCACCAACCCCATCAAGAAAATTTGAAACGTGCAGCCGGGATGCAGTATGAAACCAATTAGTATCTGAGACGGACAGAGGCTGGAACAGCCCACATTTTCCTTGTGAACTGGCAGGCAAGGAATCGAGCAGGCGACGGCCGCGTCAGCATCCGTGGAAGTACGTAAGTCAAGGTGGAAGCACATTGCGTTCAGGGAAAGCGCAAGAGTGCGACCACAAACAGGGCCGGTGACCGCAGCACCCCATTTCCGTGTTCCAGGAAAGTCCCACTCGCGACCCTTACTCTTGCGCCATGCAGGGTATATTTGACCTGTTACGGCACACGCTCCATTAGGAAAGTCAATAGAGTAAGGGCCGAGAAAATCAATATCTCCCTAGAGGCGCCACAGCAATGGATGATATATATCATTTGCGTTGTGGCGTAGATCCAGGGAACAGTCGGTGAGTAGATGTGCATGCTATTCGTTCACGACTAGTCTAGCCTGTACAAGCAAACGACTGATGGTCACGCGACCCTGTGCGCGTCACGTTAACGTTATCAAATGATCAGGCACAGGACGACTTGTGCTACTAAGTTAGCGGGGACGGGCAAACGGCCTAGAGCCTGGCCCTAAAATTTGGGGTGCTTTTGCGAGCGGAAACTATGTGGGCGTCCTCATCATGTACGTACACTTGTAGGCACCAGATGGTAGTCAGCTGCAGGTAGGCGCCCACAATTTCACAGAAATAGCTTAGCTTACCATTTACTATCTTGGGGACGTAATTCCAACCGGAGAATGTCGGCTATCGCTGGCCCTGGAGCAAAATATAGCTTGGCCGATTGAAGCCACTGGCCCGCCAACATCAGATCAATAACAGATATCATGTTTAAAGTCATACTCATTCCTTAAAGATTCTCTTCGCCGTCTTGTTCATCGTCATTTGCATTATAGTCCTGGGTGTTAAGTGATGGCCAAAGTCTCCAAGGTGAATAGTCGAGTCCCGATCTGGCAAGGTACCCCACTAACGTGCCTAAAGCCCTCGCGTCCACCAAAGCCATCGATGGCTCTTGATATACACACTTCCACTAGTAAGCCGTCGACGAGCAGTCCCTTCCAGCGACTTCGCTCTTTTCTGGACTAGACAGTAACACGGTTCAGAAAGGTGTTACTGTCAAATGATAGTGCCAGCTATAGAATGTTCATGCCGTCCAAAGTTCCTTTCAACCGTGATGCTCGGAATCTAGTGACCCCCTCATCGACTGACAAGATCGTATGGTCCCGGCAAGCATCTGTCCCAACGCCGGCGCTTCATCTTTCATCTCAAGCCATTCCACCCCTGAAATCTCAATCGGTTGCTCCCATCTCTTCCACCTCTTTCTCGCTCCATGATAACCTATCGATCTGAACAGTATCAAGCTTACATCAGCATGAAAACGGTGAATCACAATCTTGTCATTATTTACCTTGCTTGCTAAGATCTGATTCATTTCAAACTCCGACCTTTCCACGTTCTCTTACGAAATGCAGGACGTCCGCTACAGTACAGGTGTGCCCTCATTGTTGGATTCAATGCGGTTTTAGTGAACGCGTCAAATCTGGCAGAGGTATCGTCGGGTGGCTGGCCTGTATACCTCAACGCCGTTTCCGGTCTTGCTTATGCTGCCAGTATCTGTTCGCCCAGCCAGAGGGTTTCCTTTACATTGCTGGTTTACACTTACATGCTCAGCCATTATCTACTCCGTGTAAGCCGACGCTTATCTAGTTATATCCTCTTTCAAAATTCAACTTTTGCGCACCTGTAGAGCCGAGCATCGCTGATCAAAATGCAACATTCCGCTAAGGGCAATGTATATCCCCTCAATTACATGATATCTGGCATCGCCATTTCCGTTTCCATCGAGCAGGCTTCGGTGTGTTTAATTACCTCGCTCGCTTAAGAACTGTTGTTCTAACCCACTTGATTACAAGTCATGAATGCTGAGAAGAGCAAGCCAGACGAGTTATGATAAGATATTTCGGGTCTGGGGAGTGGGTGGGCAACGGAGCGGCATTGTTAGTTGCGCGAGAAGGGTTGGCAGGAAAGCCGCGTTCCGGGCATGAGCGCGGAATGTTCAAATACCAGCTAGGCGACGACGCCCTCGCATATTTCAAGGACCTCGAAAAACCATGGCGCAAGGACGAGACGAGCACATTTATCCTTTACGAACACTGACCTCGTTTTCATCCTTCTCCTCACAGCAGGCAGCGGGCGGACAAGCACAGACCTCATCACAGCCATAACGTGGCCGATAGACATGGCAGAGGAATTTCGCGAGCTCGACGACGAGCGCGACAGGGGTATGGACTACACCCAACTACTCCGAGACTAGGTATCAACTTGAAGGCATCTCATATGCGATTTGGAATGGAATTCGCAGAATGGACAAACGAAATCAAATCACGGGCTCTCAAGCATGATGTATGACGAGGAGCGTCGGACGGAAGTCCAAAGAGGTTTTCAGGTCGACACATCTACCGCACCAGGGCATCGTGTCTCAGTGTAACCCGTGAATCTCATACACCACGTATCATTGAAGTCAGCTGCACCATGAAGAAGGATAAACGGTGGTCAGCGCACGGTTGCCCATATCTTTCCCATATGACCTCGTTCCCATTCTTCTCCTCGCAGCAGGCAGCAGGCTCGTGAAGGACGAGCATGCACATCGTGTGTACGGACCTCGTCACAGCCATGACGTGGCTGGTGGGTGTGGCGAAGAGGGGCTTCGCGAGCTCGACCACGAGCGCGACAGGGGCATGGACTACACCCAGCTGCTCCACAGCCACCTCGAGTACAAGGCCGCCCTCCTTGCCCTGCGCGTAATCCACACCCTCTTGATACGACGGAAGAGCTTGTTCTTCCATCCGGTCGTTCGTCACCTACAAGGATAAGGATGCTGTCAAAAAACGTTATCATCAAAGGAGATGCGTTCGTCCGCAACCAGATGAAACTTTGTCAAGGTTGGATCAATCAATTTCGAGCGGGAAGATGCACTTGAGGATCCCGTCCCGAGGGTTATGCTTTACCTAACGATGGGTAAAGTGTCAAGAAATGTATAATACGGTTTTCAACGCCACTTTTTGTATAGAAAAATAACAACTATGGCCTTGCGCCCGCATGCATGCGTGGCAGAACCCGCCGTTATCACTGCCCTGAACAACTTAGACAAAAAGTAGAGTTTCTCGGCCTCCGTGGCATTGCAATTGCGCTTTGTATGTCAGTTTATATCATGAGGCATGAATGGTCTTGTGATGTGCCTGGGCAGACGATCGCATTGTTCGAGCCTGAGAAGGAATGCTTTCAGCGCGGACTCAGGGGAGGCATTTGGTCAAAGTGTACTTAATGACAGCCTCCTGAGACAAATTATACAGGACAATAGGAGATGCGTTTCCAAAGATTGATAGCCATTCAATTGATCAAGTAATTATGCGTGCGATACATCCCCAATCTCCACCGGCTCCGAACGTTCAACAACCTGCTCAGTATACCATTCCCCGACCGGTGATCGTGACAATTCCCCCATCATAACCCTTCGCAAACCCGGAGGCTTTTGGTATTCTAGAACATTCGTACAAGTTTTGCACATAAGGCGGATCAGGCTATAATCCTTCTTCTCTTGGTTGACTTGGGGTTTTGGAATGAAAGACTTGAGAGCCTTACATTTGCTGCACTGAATCGGCAATGGGAACCCAAAGGGACGATGTCCAGGATGAGACCAAGTTATCCGTTTGCTCGAACCAGAGTGGTATAGGACATAAATGTCGGAGTGGCTCCCCAACACCTGGTGGTTGAGGAGCATGCCAGAGATTGGATTTCTCCGGTATATGAACCAATATAAATTTGTGTCCATCAAGAAGCCATTGGCAGTGGACGGTTGAAAATCAACCTGCCCAAACGCCATTAACCAGTGGAAGGGGGAACTGACCAGTTAGCTCCTGCATGCAAATGGAATGTGATCAAGGCTCACCTGCTCAAAAATGCCTTTACTTGGTTGAAGGACTGGGTGCATTTCATGACCCCCCCACATGCCAGCAGAGTGAAGGTGTTTTGGTCGGAACCGGGTTGCAAAGCCTCTAGAAATGGTGGAGGAAATAGTATTGGAAATATCTGTAGACTTTGCATTAGAGATGCACAAGATAAGTGGCCTTTACTTACCTCAGATACGGGTGCGGCACCCCGGTTCTCTGGGGCGAAGTGGAGATCGCCTCGGGAAGGGTCCGTATGGTCGATCAAGAATACGGCAAACCGTTGGAACCTTGTTGAACAAACAAATGAGGATTGAAAAAACAACCCGAATGCGCATAAAATCACCTAACCAAGTCACCAGACCGTATCCTTTGGGTGAGGGCCCTCACTTCTTGGACATAGTCATTTGTGCTATTGGTGGTGGAGAAGTCGAACGAAATGATTATATGTTGGATGTTTTGGCCTAGATACGGGTAAAGGTTTTGATAGACAATATTGGGAGGGAGGCCGTTGCATGAAATTGAAATAAGCTTCATCGTGATTATAAGCAGAGGCTCCGAAGAACAAACAGGCATGAACTCCCGCTGTGAAAGCATTCCAGTCACGGTTAGAGAATCTCCTGCATCATCCTGCCAAACTGAAATCAGCAGCACAACAAAATGATGGAAGGAAAACTCACAACGTATGGCTCTAAATTCTTCCGAGCGCCGTTCGAATGGAATACATGGCAATATGGACAAAAAAAGCGGCTGCCTTCCGAAAGCTGGGCATTTGGGACGCACTTGGAACATACAGACCGAGGACAAGAGTCGCACTCGGTCAGAACTCCTCCATTTCGGCAGAGCGCACAAAACTGAATCCGGCGACATTAGAATTGTGGGGAGCAAATGACAAGAAGGGGCGTGAACATACGATCGCGGCAGTGCTTGGCTTAGCGCTGAGCTCAATAGCGGATAAATTCGGGCCCTGAGGCTCTGGTGGCGTCGGCCTGGTAACTTTCGCCTTTCTTGAAGCACCCCCAGCGCATTTTTTGGGAGGAACAGCGGGAGGAGTCCGGGTGCTCCCGAATACACAGGCAATTGGCTTTCGGGGGGCAGCTTCACCCGTGCATTTACGTCCTGTAACCTTTGTCCGGGCCATGAGAGGAGATGGGAGAATTAGGAGGAGTCGTTGAATCAACAATTAGTCACGTGTGACGCCTTCATTTTTCTTCCCTAGTCACCGCAACCTGTGCGCAATATTCAAGCTCGCGCATTCGTACGTTACACCATTTTCGGTGTCGTGATGTTGCAAGTCCACTCTGATGGGCTGCAAGTGCTGCATTTTCACGCGTGGCGTGTTTATTTTTCTTCCTCAGTTACCGCAACATTCAAGCTCGCGCATTTGCATGTTACATCGACGGCCACCATCTTCGGTGCCGTGATGCTGCAAGTCCACTCTGATGGGCTTGCTTTAACTGCAAGTGCTGCATTTTCACGCGTGGCGTGTTTATTTTTCTTCCTCAGTTACCGCAACATTCAAGCTCGCGCATTTGCATGTTACATCGACGGCCACCATCTTCGGTGCCGTGATGTTGCAAGTCCACTCTGATGGGCTTAAGCATGCTTTAACTGCAAGTGCTGCATTTTCACGCGTGGCGTGTTTATTTTTCTTCCCCGGTTACTGCAACATTCAAGCTCGCGCATTTGCATGTTACATCGACGGCCACCATCTTCGGTGCCGTGATGCTACAAGTCCACTTTGATAGGTTTGTTTTAACTGCAAGTGCTGCCTTTGGACTGACGCGTTGCATGGCGCTGGCATGTTACATTGATGGCTGTCATCTTCGATGCCGTGATGCTGCGAGTCCACTTTGATGGGCTTGGGTCTGACGCATTGCATGGCGCCCGTCAGTCAATCTGACAAGACCCGGTCATTGGCGAACGTGCCATTGTCTATCTCGTCGTAAAACTCCCCCTCAAGTCTCTGTCCATAATATCTCAGTAATATTTGCTAATACTATTAGGGTACTCGCTAGTATTTACGGATCTTCACAGTACCTATTGGAAAGCCCTCAGGTGCACCCAACAGTCGCATTGTTTTGATATAAACTAGTCACACCCGGATGGTCGGCCTTGCTGCTCATTACTCCAGATCTCGAGACCAACACGCGGTCATGCTATTGAAGACCCCGTACGTCGGGGTGTGCGGGCCAGACGAGATAGATTGAGAAGTGGATGATGGCGGACCTCCGCCAGATGATTGCGCTTGATGATAAGACATGTACGATATTGAGGTAGGTGGCTCTGTTGCCGACGAATGGTCCACGAAGCCTACCTGCTCCTGGTAGGTTGAGTACGACTGGTAGGAAAAAAGCCAGGGTGGGCTGCACACGGGAATTGCGGGGAGAGTTGCCGGTACCAAAAGAGGCGGTATGCCTGGTGGAGAGATGCATGTTAGTGGCGTCGTTGGTGATACCAAAGGTGGTGGTGTGTCCGGCGGTGAGCCTTCTGGTGGCGTCACAGCACAGTTGAGCTTTGCAGATCGAGATGGATGCGATTATAGCTAAAAACAAAGTCTGACATATAACCGCAAAAATCATGAAAGTAGCGCACTGTTGTTGAAGATTGTCTTGACGCGAGCATCGAATTTTGCAGCCAGGGAAAGGGCATTTGTGTCTTTTTTCACCTGTGTGTTTCATGAAATGGCGACGAAGATGCCAATAGGAGGAAGAGGTATACTGGCATCTCGGGCATGCATGCTTTTTTGAGGTTGCTAAAGTCGAGGATGAGGGAGGCATCGTAAGTTGTTGAGAAAAGGGATGGGCGCATTAGAACCCTTATAGGTCTAACTTAGCGTAACCAAGTCATTCTTGGATTTTTTCACCAAGCCTGCTGCCAGACAATGTTGAGCATGGAGACAGACAGCGAGTGTGCCGTTTTTTTGGACCCTGAGTTACGGGAGCCAGGCACGCGCCACAGCAATGATGGACCTAGTACCCACAAGTTACACAATAGTGGCGCAGGGTCTCCCAACCCCAACATGAATGGATTATCGGAAAAACAGCTCTTCTCATCCAGCTCAAATGAAATGGCCCGGGTCGAAGATATGAACGCGTGGCAATATTAGTATGGAAAATGCAATCTGAGAAAAAGCTGCAGAAGTGGGAAAGCGGCCATTCCACGGCCAACACTTCATCAGGGGAATCGTGAATTAATAATTTCATAGAATTCAGTGAAATTCAGCTAAATGTCACTGAATTCATATTTACTAGGTTTGGATTTAGTTTTCGTGATATTCAGCTTGATTTCAATGAATACAATGAAACAACTAAATTATATTTTTGTTTCCTTTGCTTCCCGGAGAATAGTAATGTAAGATGAAATTTATTATTTGTGTGACACGAGACTTGACATGCATTATACGCTTTATCTTGCTTCTCTCTCGTATTCGCATAATCAGTTGTATTTCATACCACCCGTTGACGTTGACAGGCGAGATTTTACGCATATGTCACTTTTTACTTAGTGCGATCATAAAGAAAAGGCAAGTTACTCAAAGTCGCGAATTGCGATTCTAGATAGGGGATTATGTCGGATGTGGACGTAAGAATACGATTCCTCCCAGCGGCGCATTGCACATAATACAATATTAATAAATATTGTGAAGAATGACAATGAGGTTAAAGCAAATATCTTAACAGATGATTACCATCATGTTAAAGGAGTTGGATTCAAGAACACTCACTAGAGTCTTCCAACTTATGAGTTCCACAAACCGATTGACGACCTTCGCTATGAGCTCAGCTCCTACCCTGGCACGACCCACAACTGTTGGATCACGATTCATGCAACGCTCCCAGCTGCTGCAATAAATTTAAATTTAAAAAGCAACTTGAAATCGCGAAAAACAATACCCAAGCAGTATGTAAGGCGTTTCGCGATACTTGGGCTTGAAAATCTACCGTCAACACGATTAATATCTGGAAATAGAAGTCACTGAAGCTGTACGCACTGTGTTCATTGCTTATAGACATCTGGAAGCATGGCTTATATGTATGGGCAGGAAACTATAGACTATACAATAACAGCACGAAAGCGACGATGATCATTAAAAACAAGTATTTGTCCCGCACTGAGCATGGTAGCTCTCAGACAATACTACGTGCCAGTGATACATGTATCTATGACTCCGTGGCCTTCTAATATTTGTTGTACTGTGAAAGCATTGTTTACAACCATCGGGTGTTCAGCCCTGAGGGGTGTGTATTTCACACTACCTGACGTAGCTCATAAAACAGTACATACTAGGCTGTACAATTGTTAATCTAGACATTTGATCAAAGTTACTGTGGCGCTGCGGCGGACTGTACATTTATTACCTAATTAAGTACTCCCACTGATGAGTCAGACCCCTCAGGAGGCGGAAACGTTGTGGGCCATCATGTACGTACAAGTGCTGACTACGTAGTCAACTGCAGGTAAGCGCCCACAATTTCACAGAAATAGCTTAGCTTACCATTTTCCTTATCATCATGTACGTACACTTGTAGATGGTCTGCAGGTAGACGCCCACACAAAAATAGCTTAGCTAACCATTTACTATTCTAGGGACGTAATTCCAACTGGAGAATGTCGGCTATCGCTGGCCCGGAGCAAAATTGCTTAGCCAAAAGTCATACTCATTCCTTAAAGATCCTCTTCGCCGTCTTATTCATCGTCGTTTGCATTATAGTCCTGGGTGTTACTGTCAAATGATAGTACTGCCAGCAATATAATGTAATTCATGCCGTCCAAAGGTCCTTTCAACCGTGATGCTCGGAATGTAGACTGGTATCTGTTGGGTGTTCCTTATTGAGTACAATACCTTCTTTAATTTTGAAGTACCCGTAGCCTAAAGAACATGTTCTTTACACAAATTAGGGCCAGTCACTTGTCCATTGTTGCGGCGCATAGTGTACATGTGCATAAGTGAGATCGTGGCGTCTGACTTACTTTGTGCAAATGTAGAACAGGTAGCATATAATATATAATGCACAATAAGAGTGACGCCACACCAATGGACAGTTGTATCTAAGAAGCACTTCAAGCGACATATATATTAGTTCTCTGGTGTACCAGTGATCATGTCTTCCCGAAAACGTGAACTTCCCCCAGACGGTTCTACGGAGCTTCCGACTAGTACTGGCACAAAGCGCAGACGTTTGGGTGACCCACACAGTTGCTATTTTCATTGTGCCCTACGACCTGTGTGTTTCCCGTTATATGTTTTCGCTCTACTTTCCATTCGGATTCCCCGAAGAAAACATTTCCAAGTTACGTCACCTTGTGACGGGTGCACTGCTATCCTCTGATGAAGTAATCAACTTTATCGGAACTAGCCACGACAACGTGTTCATGCCTTCTAACAATGATGTTAGAGGGATTCTGCATTCCGTCGCCGACTCTGTTGAAGTGGTTGCGGGCGCCCACCCCGGAAATTTTCATGTCCATCTTCATCCGCCAACGGCAAATCACCATTTATTAACCAAATGGATCGATGTCTTGTTCAATCTCACGCTCCATAACGAAAATGGACCTGCAATTCTAGTCGGAAACACGATATCCTGCAGCTGTTGCAAAAGCAAAACCCACGTGATCTCTTTATGTCCTTTCAGAGCCATCCATGGATGGCCCATTAAACCTCCCTTCAATTTATTCACCCCAGAAGGATTGGTGCTCAATGTGACCGTTGATGGAGTCTCTTTTGTGGTAAATGTTATAAAAAAAGGAAATTTGTAAAGTTTGCCTGAAAATATGCTTCGTCATGCTTTTATAATGTAGTATTGCGATATTTGTGTATAACTAGGCATATAATGTTCGGTTTGCTTATGTTTTTTCTAAGATGCGTAGATGACGGTCACGGTTCAACGTTCAAATCCACTGTCCATTCAAACTCATGAACCATATTTTCTGCGTTCTCCACCATTTTGCCCTCACATATTTGCCCGCTCGCTCGTACACCTGTGCATCTCGCTGTCTTGCCCGCTGCCTTGCTCTTCCCTGTCGCGCCCACTCTACCCTCATTGCTCGTCTACTCAACCAGCCACCATGCCACACCCACACCCACTACCCTCTGTCCACCCTCGCCGCTTGTCCGCTCCCTCAACTGCTCCTCGCCTACTCCCACCGCCCCCACCTATTCACCAGTACTGCTTGGCTGGCCTCCTTCATTCACTTGCTTACCTCGTCCACCGTCGCCCACTGCCTCTTAATGCTTTCACCCTCACCCACCCTTGCTCTCGTCCCAACCTCATTGGCCTCCTTGCTCACTTGCATTCCCTCACCCACTGTCACCGCTCACTCGCGCACCACCTTCTGCTTGCCCACCCATACCTGCTTGTCAACACCTTTTCTCACCTTTGCCCCTGCCCTTGCCTTGTCCTTGCCCTTGCCACCCACTGTCACTCCTGCATCGCAGCTTCGTCAAACGCTCCTTCCTTTCCAGCAGTGAAACGGTATGAATCCGAATGTCATTTGGTACAAGCACCCACCTTGATGACATCCTTGACGACGGCCAACTCGAATCGATTGCCATAAGATCTAAACTTATTTTGGACGAATGCACCTGTGGCCTCGAAACGTACAGTCCCGTGAACAGCGTCTTGCTCGAGGAGATCTTGAATGGCATAAGTCGCAAAATGTTAGCATGAAAAAAAGAAAAGAAAAAGAAACATACGAAGGGCCCAGACGTGTTCGTCCGGGCCCTGGTTGCTGTTTGGGTTGCGATCGATAATCGGTGAAAGCTGATGCTCCCGTTTGAGTTCGCTGTATCGAAATCTTGCCACGCTTTCCAACCATTTCAACCGCCATAGAATTCGTCATGGGTTCTATTGGAATGACGTTGTCTTCTGGCTGTGAAAGGTACGATATCTTTGTTTGTTCCATTTTCACAAGAATATATTTGGGTAGATATCGTAGTTCGCAGACGAGAAGATTTTCATTCCTTGGGATTAAGAACAATGTCGGTGATCGTTCCTCTGGCTCCATTGGTGATGCCAAGTTCGGTTTCAAGGTTATACGTAACCAATATTTTCATTCCAATGGCGATTTCAACGACGTCAGCTAATCCTTTCCTTGTCTTAGATGAACGAGAGGTTCGAACGTGGATGTGTTCTTCTTCACTTAGTGTACGTTCCCCAATCCTATCCTTAGCACGACATATAAATAACTGTTGTTGCTTTTGTTCGCAAGTCTTTTCAGCAGCCTTCGTTCCATTCAATACGAACAGCATGTCGTGGAGTAATGAGAAAGGCACCGCGCCATGGAATTTCGTCGAAATCAGCCGTGTTTGAAAGTGACAAGATCAGGGACCGAAGCATTGCAAGATCTTTGGGTATGACATCACCATTTTGGAGACGTCGTAAAAATTGATACCAAACATCATCGTGAACTCTTTTTTGTTCCTTTAAAACGACAACTGTTTCAAATGTTTGATAAATTTGTCGACCTGCGCTCTGTTGGGCTGTATCGTCGTCTGCTCCCGCCATATATAAAGCCTCTCTTCGCTGAAGGGCGACGGGATGAAATTGATGGAAGTCACCGCAGAGAATGACGTTCAGATCCGACCACCTACTTGAACCTGCATGTGTTTCGTCTCGTCCACAGTTCAGTTTATTGACAAAATTCGCTAGAAATGATTTGCCAATCATTGAAAAAGATATTTGATCATTGATGAATGTACACCATGTTTCCTGCAAATGTTATCTGCTTTGACTACTAATCCTCGCTTTTTTACCGATTGACATGCCCGTCAGACTATGCATGGTTTTACCGTCAATCAAAGAAGCGGCTATGCCTGTGTACGCCGTTTGTTGCAAAAGATGAATAACCCCTTTTTCACGAAAGGCAGCGGAGATTGTTTGAATCACTTTTGATTTTCCTGTACCGCCTTCCCCATATATGATCATACGCAAAACTGGGGTTTGTTTGCCGGCTATGGTGGCATTTAAATGCCATAATACAATATCAAAGGCACGCCTCTACATCGTCTATCAGAAAACGATTCATAGTAGCATATGATAAACTTTATAGTCTCACCTGATCTTCATTCAAATCAGATGGATCAGCTGCTGTTAAACAATTTTCATTTATGGAAATTTTATCCCATGCAGAACCGATAACATCTTCTGTCATAGGTTGAACTGTCGGAGAAATTTGACGGGTTGGATATGCAGCCAAATTTTGCAAATGTTCAGTTTCCTGGATTTTGCAGTTCATTTCCTCCTTCCATTCTTTCAACTTTCTAAAATCGTCATTGTTGGCCCAGAGGACGGCTATTACCAGTCCCAATTCACTTTTTCAGCCGTTCCCTTGTTAGAAATGGCTGTGGACGTGTCAGACGGTACCACTGCATCTGCTGGGGTGTCCGAAATCAAGTCTATTACCCATTTTTTCAGAATGTTGGAAAAGGCTGATGGAAGTCTACAAGTAATGGATGCAAGGCACAAATTTGCCTTTGTTTCAATAAGAAACAGTCATATATAGAAATCTTACCCCCTTTCAGCCACGGTCTACGGCACTATCGCCGAGCAATGGAAGTTGTGGCTCCAACGCCACAACAATGTGGTAAATGAGCATTTGGTATTCCATTATTGTGGGTGCATCCAGGGTTTTTATCATGTGACGCCCTAAACTCCTAAGTTAGCGCAACAGGTCCGTAGTATTTTGCGTAAAGGTGTACGCAAAATACCACGGACCTTTCACGGTTCACAGCGTTCCTCCACGTCCTTATTTATTCACGACCTAGTCTACCCTGTACAAGCAACTGATGGAAACACGACCCTGCGCGCATTTCGAGTCCACACGTCACAATAATGAATTATAATTCATAAGTTGCTGCCCATATGAATTTCAGAATGCACTCCAAAAGCCCATAATGGCAGGTGACAGGGTTGTTCACAGCCTGCACGTATCACCAGATATGTTCGTAATTACCAGATGTGTTCGTAAATTATGAATAAATTTATGTGGTACTCGCCGTAAAATAATAGGACATAATGATCGGGGGGGGGGGGGGGGGGGGGGGGGGGGTCCACAAAAGTATTCACGAGTCGTATTGAAAACAGACTATCATATATCAATATATCACAAGTGACGTCACTTTGTGCTTCCATGATATATATTGCACATGTCACAAGACGGCTTCATTCGACATGCTACGGCCCCAACCAAATAAAGGCAAAGAACTGTCACTGCAGCCGTTCCCAATGAGCATCGAGATGCTGAAAAGTATAACTGATAACGACCCCGGTGCCCCCCTTGTTTTGGTAGAGTATGTTGCCAATTGCCCGCTTTTACGATGCTCATTTTTCCCCCTCAGCTTATCAGACAATAATATTCAGGATTGGGATGAAATCACTGCCATGTCAGACGATTCACTCTGCCCATTCTGCGACGCATTACTTCCCTCACAAGCTACCTCCCATCTTCAAAAACTGATCAAACAAGCCAAGAAAAAGGCGCGCCCTGATCCTCGCCCAGGTAACCCTGAGGGGGTAATAGCGCCTTCTTCTGTCTTTGTCACGGTTTGTGAAAGGCATCAGTTCGAAAGTTCGGAGCTACGAATGGCCAAGGACAATGGTTGGCCGATGAATATTGATTGGGATGAATTGATAATCAGAGTTCAGAGGAGGGAAAAGGACTAGCATCTTTTGGAACGAGGTTCAACAGGAATTACAGACGAAAGGGATTCGAGCCGCCACAGGCTTCAGGAGTCAGTTCGAAAATTTCGAGAGGAGGCAGGTGGGGTAGTAAGTCTCCTTCTTTGTCTTTGAAAATGCCGGTTTAACAATCCTCAAGCTACGGAGAGCTTGGATATGTCGTTATCCATCAGACATTGCTCAATCTTTTTCCCAAGAAGCTTATCGAACCATTAAACCACATGCAATTTGTGCAACTGGTTCTTGTACCTGAGGTAGCGACAAGACTAATACAGGAAGACATGGGCCTTTTGAGCATATCAGAAGCCACCCAAGTATTGCGCACTAGCTCAAAATTCGGAGTATCCATGTTTCCCGTTGATGACTGACCTGGGTCATCGCCAAGAACGAAGCAGTTGAGAGAGAGAAGTTGCGTGGGGTCGGGAGTTGCGACAGGCAGGTTTACTTTTGAAGGTATTGAGGGTAATCAGAGATCAACTTAAGGCAAAGCATTGATATACTAGACAAGCGTCGGCTTTGCTTGGTCTTTTTTTTGGGGGGGACAATCAATGATCAGTTATTTTACATGTTAGATACATAATTGACGAGTGGGTTCGTAAGGATTTTTCCCCCTTTTTTGCTAATCAGACGCATGAACGACATGAAGGGTAACAATTGGCGAGACATGTCAATGATCACTCCTCGGGTCCGTAAAAGCTGGAACGGACAAGCTTGTCACGAACTCTGCTCATCTTCTGGGCAATCCCTGTTTATATATTCTGCCAAAGACTGCACAGGTGATCGTCAACTCAATCAGGAATAACAGTTAAACGTGAAGAAAAGTTTAGCGCTAGTTAGCGGTGAAAAAAATGAAAAGTTTGCCAGATGAGATTGAAATAGCGATCGGTAATGAAAGTTTTAGTGACAATACAATGTGGAAACAGACCTCGATATCACCAACGGTGCTCGTGGGACGATCACAAACATCATCTTTGATATTCGAGAACAATTCAAATCACGTTCACCTGCAATACCTTCCGAAATATATCCTGGTTCGCATGGAACGTTCTAAAATATGTCAATTGTCGACGCTGGAAGACAACGTCATTCCCATTGAGCCGATCACGATGCGCATGGATGTACAAGTCGGGAATGAGAACAATCCAAGACGTGTAACTGTCCAACGCACCAATATCCCATTACCGGGGTAGACGCGTTGACGATATCATCGATATCACCCCTCCTCTGCGAGGTTCATTACACCTCTTCAACTTGTACGTAGCTTTATCTCAATGTCCCGCGACTGTGAAAGCAGTTGAGAACGAAAATGTCAACGGGCGCGGGATAACTTGCCAGAAGAGCCGTAACCGGCACCGGGTGTCAGCAAACAGTCGGAGACGTGAAGACGATCGATCGTCTTATGGCCGTTGAGAATGAGTGTGGTGATAGGTGTGGGATGGATCGTGTCTTGGACGACGCATATTTTCTTGCAAATCCGCTGCGAGTTGTGCTCTCGGAGCTGTCGTTCAGTGTTTGACGACAAAAAGAGGAAAAGTGAACCCACGATGAGGTTACCGCTTAGTACGACAAACTCTGCGTCTCCCAATCTCCAATGCTCGCTCACACCACTTTGCCGCCATTCTCCCCGCTTCACTCCTCTCTTCACCCGTCTGCTCAATACTCGCTGGTATCCACTCGTGCTCCTGCTCTCACAATCACAACCGTGACGGCAACACGGACATCAACGATGCAGGATCCATCAAGGTCGCTTGAGCGTCGCGACACAGCCGATTGGATGTCCTGATCACCAGCCAGAGTGGGAGCTAGACGTCGTCTTGGGACTTGATGTAGACGCCAGCGATACCCAGCACCTTGCCTTTCGTCTGTCTGCTTCTTGCAGCGGCAACAGGACTGAGGTGGTCTGATTAACAAACACTTGTACTCAGCCTCGGATTCGGAACGAAGACTGTATATTAAATACCTGATTAACAAACACTCGTACTGTAGCTAATCAGTGAACTGTATCTAAAAATAATAAAGTTCTCTCACCTCCATCAGGAAAAACGGAATTCGGGAATTAGATTGAATTACGGTAAAATACCCTGAATTCGAGGTAAATTAAATTAATCTATGTCCTTACATGCAATTAACTGTTAAGTCTAGTTAATGTTAATAAGAGTCAAATACAATCAGTTACTTACAAGTTACTTACAGTTCACACCAGTTATACAACGAAAATAACTATATATATTTGTTTAAATCAGGTTTATAAGGTACAAATTTTTGGGGCTTTGGTACATTATCTGATTTTTTCGAAAAGGGTCTCATTTATGTTTTTTTTTTGGTATTCATACGCTTGGTTTATCATGGACAGAGTTGGTCAGCATTTACAAGTAGACGAGAACGAGGGTAATAGTAGAGTTTAGATGTCAACCGCCATGTTTTCGATGTCAATATTGCTGTCATTCAATGTACTATTCCCAAACCCACTGGAAAGTCAGGTCAGTGACAGCCTTATAAATCAGAAAAGACAATTACGAGGCCATTCGGTAGAGACGACGCATCATACAATCGTATGCTGGTTCGTTTTTCTTTTTGATTTCTTCCATGTCATTGATATGACCACGATATATGTCTGCATACATATTCATTGTGAAATGCGATGTTACATGAGGCCCTGTCTCCCATTCCTTAAGGGCAGCGAAAACCTATACAACTTGTGATGAGAAAAGGTCACTAATGGCAACCAGTCCTTACCGCAGTTGCTGCGAGTGCAACCATTGATGGTGCTAACATAAAAGTATCCTCTTTTCCAGGTTCAAATCGGTCTGGGTATACTCTGACTATCGATCGAGAACCTGCAAACAAATCATCATGGAGTGTTCCAATGATTGCGTTGTGCTCGAATGGTTTGTCGCGAAGGATTCCGTTACCCTGTTTAGGCATCATGTACTAATAGGAGACATGGCAACAAGATAACACTTACCTGTGGTCCCGGGGGGTATATGTAACGTTTTTGTTGTAGTAACATTCGAACGAGCTCAGCGCTCCCCGCATGGAGACCATAACTGGTGCGAGTATTGATGCATGCATTTGCCTTTGTGTCACTGCGAAGAATACTAACACGGGGATTCAGCTTGAAATGGGTTTTAGTCAATGTTACATAGGAAAATAATCAACTTACGACTGATGATATATCCTTGACATATCTCTCATCCTCCTCAAAGCGTTGCTTAAACCGGGTATATTTGAGTTTAACATCACCTTGGCTCATCAGCTCTATGGCAGTACATGCATCTTCGAGTGCGGCCCAATTCCATTCATGACGATCTGAGACACTCGGGAAAGCATGGTCAAATTGGACCCGGCCTTCAACCAAATACATTGCCTTTCGGATGACTAACTGGAGCTCATATGATTGGACGCTGAGCAATATCTCCTTTGATCTCGGCGTTCTGATAATGTTTGTGTACCACGGCCACCCCGAAGAACTTGATGCAACTAGTGCAGCATTTAGCGTGCCCTGTAAGAAGAGTTAACAAGGAGATGGGCACCAAAGTAGAGATAGTTACCATGTCATTGCTATCGTACTTGTGAGAGACAGTGATGGCACCATTGGCATTCTCAAGGGGTTCTATGTCTCTTCAGTCATGGCAACAACCAAGAAAAAAGCTATTGTACGTCACCCTTTTTGATAACAGGCGACACAAGCCGTGCTGTAGGAGAGTCGTCAGCCTCACCTTCATTGTCGTCAGAGACAACGATAGGATCTCCTCTGATGACAAATTTGGGCTTGGCAATTGTAGCGCTCATACCTGGCGGAGGGACATTTTCTTTGTCTGCCCAGAAAGCTTGCTATTATCACCATGAATTTATCATGGAAAATTCATTAACATAAATGAGCGTACCTCACTCATGAATCGTCTCTCCATGGCTGTCATATTACCGGTGCCTACTGCATTTGTATCAGCCACAAACTCTTCATCATCGTCCTCTGTTTCGCTTTCGTCAATTTCAATTTCAGTCTGATCACTTTCGGTCACACTGGAATTTTCTGCATTGGGGTCGGAGTCAGATGGGTCATCATCAACTGCAGAAGAATCGTCAATGCCGTTTGTTAGATGAAGCCTGACCGATGGAGCTCCTAGGCTTTTTGGGAGCAGGGGGAACTGGTATGGAGACCCTTGGTTCCTTGGGGATACTGTCATTGGGGGCTGAGCAAGGTCAGCAAGCATGAGGACAAACGTGGAGGCGAAAGAGTAGCATGTGAGAACAAACCTTGTGCTTTCTTCACTGTCAACCGTGTGAGTTATTGTTGTACAAACAGACTCATGTGACGAACGTGGAGTAATGAGCCGTTTCACTGTCAACCGTGTGAGTTACGATACATAAACAAATGCACATGACTCACCTGTCTTCTGCTTCTTATCCTTAGGCTCCATGCCCATTGTTGAGCCTTTCCTCTTGCGCGAACCGCCCGGTGCCAGTTGCTTCCAGACTGTAGCGGGGAGCAGTCACATGGTGAGTCCAACATTAAAAATAGGTCATACACTAACCTGCATTGTCCAGGGCTTTAACCTTTGCTTGTCGAATACCTAGCCAGATCGGTGTCCAGGATTGTACATTGCACTAGTAGAATCACCCACGGACCTCTTGGAGCATCGGGCATCACTGTTGGATCAGCACTTGAATCAATAATTTGGCACCCATGCCAGACATTTGCACCAAGCTCTGATTATTGGATGTAAGTCATTTGGTAGCCCGCTTTTACAGCTGATTTGGTACTTACCAGCTTGTGTCCCCATAGACTGAGATTCTGTGCCCGGCCTTTTATGAGCGCGTTTATCACTTGCACCATCTTGCAGCTTGGTGCCACTGTCCTCAACAGCTGCGAGCGAGCGAACTTTATGGTTTGCCATGGTGAGTCAACTTTTCCGGACAGGGAGGGAGATTTTACTGACCAGCCATACTGTTGGACGGCCTTTATAGCAATACTGGCCTTGGCTGATAGGGTGCGTCGTCAACATCAAGACCACCGCATGACCAGCTGATAGGGTGCTGTCAACGTGATGAACGGCCAGTAGGGCGTCATCAACAGGGCAGGAAGTTTTTTGGTGCAGCATCATAGCGGCCATGGATGCTTCACATCAGCGCCAGGGACTCAGGTATACTGTACTGTGAGCAAGTTAAACGGCGGCATATTCTTAATAAGTCCTAACTTCAGGGTTCCACTTTTACAGTTGCAATTGAGTTGATTTGCGGGGTAGGCTAGGAGGGTTCAACCGGTACCATTCTGTTATCCGTACGCGGGGTTTCTCTTTTTATCCTAACTAACTGAATAACTTCAGGGTTCCATTTTTACAGTTGCGTTAGAGTTGATTTGCGGGGTAGGCTAAGAGGGTTCAACCGGCACCAAATCCTGGATCTGCTCTGTTATCCGTACGCGGTGTTTCTCTTTTTATCCTAGTTAGAGTTGATTTGCAGGGTAGGCTAAGAGGGTTCAACTGGCACCAAATCCTGGATCCGCTCTGTTATCCGTACGTGGTGTTTCTCTTTTTATCCTAACTAACTGAAATTAAGGTGATTTCAGATATTTTAGTTGTACCTGAAATTGGAGCCACAGAGTCACATGTGAGTTATTTTCTTTTTTTTAGTCTTTTACTTTGTTGCGCTTCATTATTGAGTCCCCGGACTCTTGGTCCCATCTTGTGGATGACGAGTATCAAGGGTGATATCTCAGAATCTACTGAACGGCCACTGCACCATGGTGTTCTGTATTGGCTGTCACTGTGTTTTCAGTGCATTGGGTTTGACGATGCATGTTGCTCGCTCAAAAACAGCTGTCTGCCGTGCTGCCTATCACAAACTCTCCATACGTTCAGACTCTGTTGACAATGATATTGACATGGGTTATACAGGTCCTTCAAATGATCATTATGAGTGGGCTGACTTTGACAACGAGCCGGCTGACTTTGATGATGAGTGGTCAGACTTTGAAAATGAGCAGTCAGACTTTGACAATGAAACTGAGGAAGAAGACCTTGATGCTAATGATCCTGGGGTTGACTTGGAGTTGCCAGATCTATTGTCATGCAATACAGTTAACCTGCAGGCTGGAAATACAATGGGAATACCGTTATTGTCTGAAGCACAGTTGGCACAGCTGCCGTCAAAGGATTATATCATTGAGCACTTTCCAGGGGAACAAGCAGGTGCACCGCTTGAACGCAGCGCTCCCAGCCAATCCAACTTCGAGAAATATCAACGACAGCTCAGAAGTGACACAGAATATGCGCCATTTGTATCGCAGATTGACTGGGAAATAGCACAATGGGCAAAGTTGTATGGACCGACATCTACTGCTGTAACCGAGCTACTCCAAATAGATGGGGTATGTCATTCATGATACCTCTCCCGCACAGTAATAACACTATGATACAGGTTGTGGATAAGCTTGGCCTGTCGTACAAAAATGCATGTGAATTAAACAAAATTATTGATGAACACATGCCAAATCGTCCCCATTTTCAGCGCCATGACCTTAAGATTGGGAGCGAGTCAGCAATTATGTATGCGCGCGATGTAATGGAATGTATTCGCGCTCTGTACAATAACCATGAGTTTGCTGCGCAACTCATCCATAAACCCGAGCACCACTACCAACAATCAGGAGAACAATGGTACCAGGTCTTTCATGACATGCATACAGGATCGTGGTGGTGGGAGATTCAAGTGAGTGTCTGGCAACAAAGTATTGTATAAGTAGAACTGACTGGTATATCAATTCAAGGCTGTACTCGAAGCTCGCAAGCCTGGGGCATCTGTCATTCCCCTGATCATTTCTTCTGACCGCACACAGATCACCCTTTTTGGCAACAAAACGGCATACCCCATTTACCTGATGATTGGGAACTTACCAAAAGCGATCAGGTGTAAACCCTCACAGCAGGGCCAAATCCTGTTAGCGTACCTCCCAACGTCAAAGTTGAAGTTTGTCACAAACAAGGCAGCAGGCCGGCGCATGGTGAACAATATTTTTCACACATGCCTTCGGCGTCTCCTGTCACCACTCATAGATGTCGGAATTGAAGGACTGCCCATGAGCGATGGAATGGGAACTATCCGACGTGTTCATCCCATACTTGCTGTCTATGTTGGTGATTATCCTGAGCAGCTATTAGTAACAGGCATCAAGAACCGCCAGTGTCCAAAATGTGACATTCTACCTGTTAAGATCGATGCTCCCAATGCAGTTCGTTCTAAGTCAACAGTGGCAAGCAGAGTCTCGGTCCGCTCCCAGCCTACTGGACAAGTTCTGGACGCTAAGTCAAACGATGACAAAGGTCTCTAAGTTGACGACGAGCTCAAGAGAAAGAGAGCGAGGAGTTCGAGTCAAGATTGAGAGTATGATTCGACTAAGTTGGAACTGGGGAATGTACAAGGTATTCTAGGGTTTATATATGTTTAGAGAACAAGGAAAACTATAAAGGGAATGCGCAGTAAGTGCAGCTAACTACCTATGAAAGGAAATATGAAAGCGTTAGCAAAAGGAGATAAACGTCCACTAAACCGTATAGTAATGATGATGTAATAAAGCGTTCGTCATAGGAGAGGAAAAGAAACTGTAACATTACCCCCTTCGTATGCGAGAAGTCACCAACTTCTTACCATTGTGCGTCTGTGGTCCAGCCATGGTCTTTTCTGGATTCAATCCACTTGATGATGGAATCCAGATCCTTGTTGGCGGCCTCGATGCGCCATTGGAGGGTCTTCGTGATCCGCTCCAGCTGTTTGGCATGCTCCCAAAGATTGTCTCGCTCTTCATAAGTGAGGCATTGCGGATCGGTTGAGAGCATGAGGTGGGTGACGGCGTCGAGGGGCATGGAAAGCTGGTTGAAGTTGACAACGAGGGTGCTGAGGGCTTCAGAGATGGGGGAGAGGACAGAATGGCGAGGGCGGTGGGCATAAGGAATGTGGGTGACGGGATCCTGGACGATGGGGGCGGCAAAGGTCATTGGTTCGAGCTCCTCTGGGTGCTGGTGGAGTTCTGGGAGGTCGGCCCAGACGAAGTCATTGATAGTGGTGGTGGTGGTGACGAAGACCTCGAGGGGGAGGTCGTGGGCCGTGGAGAGGAAGGGGGAGGCAGCGGCGACGGGTTCGATGTAGCAATGACCACAAGCAGTGATCAAGAGGGCGAGGACGAAAGCGATGAGGTAGGCGAGGGTGATAACGAAGGCGAACATTGTATTTCGAGTAGGATGAAGAGAATGGGTAGCTGGTGGATTGCCTTTTATCCTAAAGCTTCAAACGTAAAGGTCTTCCATAGAATCTTCTGTTTCGTTACCATCAGATTCTGTGGAGTGAGCAAGAATGGCGTGATACAGTGCATCATCTGATGGTGATTCAGGGGTATTTGGTCAAGTGAATTCGTCTTCTCTAATGAACGCTCCTTGAGCTGTGACTCTGCTGGTAATCTTTGGATATCCTGGTTCAAAGTCATAAGTAGGATAGTATGGAGGTTTTGGTGGGTAGGGAGGAGGAATGTGTTCCCATATTAACGAGTCGTATGGTGGTGGAATGGTTGCATCAGGGTTATCGATGGGGAATTCAATTTTCTGTGGGAAGAGATGGTAAAATTGCATGAAACGGTCGCACCCATGTTCTTGTAGGTCTCGTCGTCGATCTAATATCCATATATTCATTTTGTGAAGGATCCATTGCTGTTGGTTTCGGAATTCTAGTTCCTGTTCTCTCATTCTTGGTGTAGTAGGGTTTGGCTGAATAACTTTTGATGATGATAGTGGTCGCCTTGGTGAAATGAAGAGTATATGTCTACTGGTGATTGGATAGCGTCGTGCTTGTGGGAGTCGTACTAGGTGTTTCTTGTTGTGACGATGTGGTAATAGACGAGTCCGAGGAGGAAGGAATCGTCCTTTGAGTGCATAAAGGGTTTTCCAGAATTTCTTTGATTGGTTATAGGCCATAGATAAAGTTCTATAGGCGTCTTCTGTTCTTATATTCTATCAGAACGTCCGCAGCATTTCCCAGGTTGCGTTCAGGTTCCCAGGTATTGTCATTCGATCCATAGCCTTTCCACTTAACCAAATATTGATAGCCTGTTCCGCGTTTTCGATGTCCAAGGATAGCTTCGATCTCAAACTCCTCCTGTCCATTCACTATATCGGGAGGTGGTGTGGTAAAGTTTGGTCCATGCATTGACGTTTCCTTATATGGAGTGAGAAGCGATGCATGAAATACAGGGTGAATGCGCCATTGTTTCGGTAATTTCAGCTTGTATGTAACTGGTCCCATGACTTGTTCAACCTGAAAGGGTCCTTCTCGTTTTGGCACAAGCTTTCTTGATTGATATGGGATGTGTAGGTTTTTGTTTTTGAGCCAGACCTTGTCGCCTTTCTCGAATTTAATTGACTTGTCTTTGAATCTTTGAGCGACTGTTTGCCTGGCGAGTTCATGTGCTGCTAATGCCTCTTCCCTCGCTCTTTGAAGCATCTGAAGACGTTCTTCTGCTGCTGGGGCAGTCATCTTGAGCGCCGCTGTAGGGATGGCAATCGGATCTGTTCCGTACATAAGTTGGAATGGAGATGTTTTTATTGTATCATGATAACGATTATTGTGTGCAAATTCGGCGATAGGCAAGAGTGGTTTCCATTTGTGGGGTTCATTGGTACAAAACATCCGGAGATAGATCTCAAGCTCTTGGTTAACGTGTTCAGTTTCCCCATCTGTTTGAGGATGATAGGCAGTGCTCATCCTGTGGTCGATTCCTAATGCTTTTCGTATTTCTTGGAATACTTTGGCGGAGAACTGTGGTCCTCTATCAGAGATTAAGACGTCAGGGAGTCCAAAGCGCTTGAAGATTTCAGAGATGTAGAGATCGGCCGTCCCTAAAGCGTCGATTGTCTTGTTGCAAGGGGTGAAAATTACCCCCTTCGTAAGGCCGTGGTCCACCGTGACCAATATTGAGTCATATCCGTCTGAGATGGGAAGATCGGTAATGAAATCAAGGGTTACTTGTTGAAACGGACGTGTCGCTTTGGATGGGATAGGGACTAATGCTGGCGCATTTGGGTGAGTATTAACTTTCATCTGTTGGCATAATGCGCATCCCTCTACCCATTCTTTGACATGTCTGTACATTCCTGGCCACCAGTAGTCGCGTTTTAGAAGCGCCAATGTTTTTAATCGTCCAGGGTGTCCAGAAGATAACACCTCATGCGTATCTTTGATTAATCTGGTCCTTAATTCGATCCGGTCAGGGATATAGATCTTTCCGAGGTAGTAGACGATGCCATGGGTATATGTCCAGTCTTGTAGCTTTGATTTGATTGGTGGCACTCTTTGTCTTTTAATAACATCAATTAGAATTCGTCCAAAATCATCATTCGCCATATACTTCTTCAATTCATTGGCTAGATCGTTATTGATGAGGCAAATAAAGCAATCGTTTGGTAACATAGTGACTGTGGTCTGTTCTTCGTCAATAAAGTTCCCTTCTGCTCCACAATCGATGAGGGCAGAAGTTTCAGCTGGTAAATCGATCGTTTCAACAGTGATTGAAAGGCGCTTGTCATTATTCGATCGTACTATTACAGAATCAAGCGCTAACTGTGAAAGTCCATTTGCTGTGGAAGTGTTAACTGCTGTGTGACGCTTCCTGATCAAAAACCCTCATTTTCAAGTTCATTAAGAAGACCTTCTCGTTCATCGGCCTTCATTCCAGCAAGGATCGCTCTGATACTTGCAACTGGGTCGTCTTGCTTGTCTTTGGGCGCATCCTCAGGGATAGATCTGATCCCTTTATTCTGAAACAATGAGGAGGACCTGAAGGAGGTGTTTGGAGTGGTGTTTCGTTTCAGACAATTTTTTGAAACATGTCCCTGGTTTCCACATTTGAAACACTTCCCAGTTTTCATGTACTCCTCCTTTTGTTCGTCTGTCAAACGTCCAGTGGGCATAGCATTAACTGATCGAGTTGATCCGCTCCTAGAGTTGGTATTTCGCTTAAAATTAGAGCGGTTCCCTTGTCCTGGTTTGCGTCCAAGTGCTCGCATCATTTCCCAAGCGCCATGAAGCTGTTCTGCTTTTTCATATGCTTCCTTCATTGATAGAACGTTCGCCTCAAGGATTTTGGTGGCGATACTTTCGGGGAGTCCTTTAACAAATGCCTGAAGTTGTGCAGTTGTCCCTTTCAATCCTGAAGTTCCAATCTCCATGCGGAATTTTCTGATATATTCAGGGACTGAAACGTCGCCTCCTACTCTAAGATTGGCCAAATTGTTCAGGGCTCTGAGTGCGCTGTTAACTTCGCCCCAATCTGCTAGAAAGCGCTTCTTGAATTCAGGCCAACTCGTCCAGGTAAGGGTCGTCTCTTCATCATCGTCTAATTCTTCTTTGATTAGAACCTTCCAATCGTCGAGTTCCTGTCCTAGGCAGGCAAGAGCGAATCGAATCTGTTTCTGTCCTTTGTTTTTGTAATTATCATCGTTCAAAACGAAGTAGTCTTCTAGATTTCCAATAAAAGCCTTTGCTTCGGTTCGTTTCCCTGTAAAAATGAGCATGGGCTGCGGCTTAATATCTCCTTTAGAGGCAGGTGCTGCTGTGTCAGATGCCATCTTTTCTATTTCTTCTTTTGGGTCTGTGGGTTCTCCTGTTTCGTCTTTCTTCTTTCCCGATTCTGGATCTCCAAATAGATTTGCTTCGATCTGTTTCTGTTCTTGGAATTCTATCCAAGGCTGTAGTTCTCCTTCCTTAAGTGCGTATTGCTCTCGTCCTGAGATATCAGCAACGTCGAGATATTCGTTCCACCAGGAGAGTTCTGGTTCGTCTGTAGGTGGTTTGAATAACGAAAGAAATCCTTCTTCATGGTCTTCGTTTATCCAATGAATCCAAACGTTGTCTGGGAAGGCGTCCTCTTGTCCTTCAGTGTAATCACCTTCAAAGAGGGATTCTGGTACTGGTTCGTTCTTCTTCTTGGTTCCTGAGCGGAAAAACCACCCTGTTCCTGTAGTTGATGGAAAGACTTTCCTTCGATCTAGATAATACTTTCGTCTGAAACGGACAGAGCCGTTGGGGGGTCTGAGGGTCGAGGTTCTGGTATCAATGGTGTCTGGCTAGTGTAGAAACACTGAGTGGTCTGAGAGTTCCAACTTGTGTTAAGATCGATGCTCCCAATGCAGTTTGTTCTAAGTCAACAGTGGCAAGCAGAGTCTCGGTCCGCTCCCAGCCTACTGGACAAGTTCTGGACGCTAAGTCAAACGATGACAAAGGTCTCTAAGTTGACGACGAGCTCAAGAGAAAGAGAGTGAGGAGTTCGAGTCAAGATTGAGAGTATGATTCGACTAAGTTGGAACTGGGGAATGTACAAGGTATTCTAGGGTTTATATACATTTAGAGAACAAGGAAAACTATAAAGGGAATGCGCAGTAAGCGCAGCTAACTACCTATGAAAGGAGATATGAAAGCGTTAGCAAAAGGAGATAAACGTCCACTAAACCGTATAGTAATGATGATGTAATAAAGCGTTCATCATAGGAGAGGAAAAGAAACTGTAACACTACCCACTGAACTAGGTAACCTGCAAGCACCATCATGTCCACGCAACATCTATGCAGTGCGCGAAGCGCTCTCCAAAGTCTCAAGGAATTTGCGTGACTTCCATGGCGCATGCAAACAGGTCCACATCAAGCCAATTTTCCACCCATTCTGGGAGCAGCTACCTTTCGTTGACATTTTTCAAGCTATCACGCCAGACATCCTTCATCAGATCCATCAAGGCATTTTTAAACACCTCGTCTCATGGTTGGTTCAAGCTTATGGTGCTGCGGAAATTGATGCACGGTTTCAGCGTGTCATACCAAATCACCATATTTGGGTTTTCTCTGGAGGGATTGCCAGCCTCTCACGTGTTACGGGGAAGGAACATGGTTTGATGGCCGCAGTTCTACTTGGTGTCATTGCCGACATGGCCATATTGCGCGGATTTGATTCCACACGCCTTTTATGAGCAGTTCGTGCACTCCTCAACTTCATGTATCTCGCCAAGCTTCCAGTCATCACAACGCACCATCTCACTTTGATGAAACAGGCTCTAGACACATTTCACACCAACAAGCAAATATTTATCGATATGGATATCCACGAAAACTTTAATATACCCAAGCTTCATTCCTGCTCGCATTATATCTCATCTATCAACCTTTTCGGGACCACCGACAATTATGATACACAACATACTGAACGACTACACATCAATTTTACCAAGGATGCTTACCGAGCATCCAACACTAAGGATGAGTACCTGCAAATGACGAATTGGCTCCAACGACATGAAACAATCCTATACCACTCAAAATACATTGAATGGCGACTTTGTGGCCATAGCGCTGATCTGCCAACACTCACCCCAAATGTGCGACTGGAGCCTCATCGTTTCATCAAAATGACAACGCGTCCATCAATACAATCAGTCCCAGTTGAAGACCTGGTGTCAAAATATGGTGCTACATACTTCCATGGAGCATTTGCGCGCTTTGCAGTTCTATGGCGAAATCCACAAACCACTCGTGCTCGCTTGGAGCAGGACATATTAGATGTCCATTTCCCTTTCATTAATGTTTCAGTGTACCATCGTATTCGGTACTGAGACAAGTATTGGGACACCCCCACTGTTGACTCCATCCATATTCAACCACCACGGAAAGATAAACAAGGTAAACTGGTACCCGGTCGCTTTGATACATGTCTCGTTTATTGTGGTGGTGAGGGTAGGACTGGAATACATGGTGTGTCCTAAGCACAACATTCATACTATAAGACTAATCAGCCTATATAGCTTATCGTATAGCACAAATTCGTGCCGTCTTCAGCCTTAGCTCCAAGGCAATTGATTATTTATTTGGCACCAACCAACCACCCCAACACCTCACATACGTAGAATGGTTCACGCCATTCCTCGCTCATCTGGAGCCCAAGACTGGTCTCTACAAAGTTTCACGGACCATACAAGCTGGAGCACGCATAGTGAGTATCGTCCCAGTTACAAGGATTGTACAAAGTGCCCATCTCTCACCGCTTCCCAGAAGGAGCATTCCCTTGGATTGGAAAAGCGAGACGGTATTGGAACAATGCCATCAATTTCTAGTTAATTCATTCACGGACAGACACACGTATTTATTATATC
The DNA here is from genome assembly GCA_023014435.1 of Amanita fuliginea. Lineage (NCBI taxonomy): Eukaryota > Fungi > Basidiomycota > Agaricomycetes > Agaricales > Amanitaceae > Amanita > Amanita fuliginea. The sequence continues at coordinate 212,245 of JAEBUQ010000023.1, forward strand.
ACAGTCCCACTTAATTTACCCTAATTATCAATATTCATGCCTTTGTTATGAATTGTTTCTTTCTATTAAGGCCATTTTCAGTACATTAGGGGTTTTTTACATATCTTTAACAAATTTTCATTGACTAAACTTAGTTTAACGAATTCTGTTTTTCCTGATGCTCAGCCTCGGATTCGGAACAAAGACTGAGGTGCACAATTAAAATTGCACGGAAATGAACGCATTAGGTAAGCAAGTAAATAAGTCCAAATAGACTCCACCATACTCAACTGGAGTAAGAAATATTATCAAAAGAATGACATACATATTCCAACACGCCCACTCAGGTGAGTTAGGCAGAAAATAGACCCATGCGTTCCATGAATCACTTGTGCTTCTCACGTGAAAGGGACTTGGTGAGAAGATCTGCATTTTGATCATTTGTGGAGCAGTACGTGACATCAATTATCCTTGTTTCTTGAGCATTGCAAATGAAGTGATATTTGATGTCGATGTGCTTGGTTCAATCATGAGCAACAGGGTTCTTAATGAGTCAAATGGCAGACTGGTTATCGACATGAAGAGGAATTGGTTCTTGAATGGGAAGGCCAATCTCGGAAAAGAATGAATGAATCCACATTGCTTCTTGGGTTGCATGAGCTGCAGCAATGTATTCAGCTTCTGTACTCGAGAGCGCAGTCGTTGCTTGTTTTTTCGAGGACCAGCTAATGGGAGCTCTGGAAAGGAGTGTGACGTAGCCTGATGTAGATTTCCAATCAGTTGAATCACCAGCCCAGTCAGAATCGGAATAAATTCTAAGGTCGCTGACAGGTGACTTTCTGTCATAGATGGGATCACTCTGATACTTGCAACTGGGTCATCTTGCTTGTCCTTGGGCGCATCTTCTGGGATGGATCTGATTCCCTTGTTTTGAAATGATGAGGAGGACCTGAAGGAGGCGTTTGGAGTAGTGTTTCATTTCGGACAATTTTTTGAAACATGTCCCTGGTTTCCAGATCTGAAACACTTCCCTGTTTTCATGTACTCCTCTTTTTGTTCATCTGTCAAACGTCCAGTGGGCATAGCATTAACTGATCGGGTTGATCCGTTCCTAGTGTTGGTGTTTCGGTTAAAATTAGAGCGGTTCCCTTGTCCTGGTTTTTGTCCAAGCGCTTGCATCATTTCCCAAGCGCCATGAAGCTGTTCTGCTTTTTCATATGCTTCTTTCATCAATAAAACATTTGCCTCAAGGATTTTAGTGGCGATACTTTCAGGGAGTCCTTTAACAAATGCCTGAAGTTGTGCAGTTGTCCCTTTCAATCCTGAAGTTCCAATCTCCATGCAGAATTTTCTAATATATTCAGGGACTGAAACATCGCCCCCTACTCTGAGATTGGCCAAATTGTTCAAGGCCCTGAGTGCACTATTAACTTCGCCCCAATCGGCTAAAAAGTGCTTCTTGAATTCGGCCCAACTCGTCCAAGTAAGGGTCGTTTCTTCGTCGTTGTCTAGTTCCTCTTTGATTAGAACCTTCCAATTGTTGAGTTCCTGTCCTAGGCAGGCAAGAGTGAATCGAATCTGTTTCTGGCCTTTGTTCTTATAATTGTCATCGTTCAAAACAAAATAGTCTTCAAGGTTTCAAATGAAAGCCTTTGCTTCGGTTCGTTTCCCTGTAAAAATGCGCATGGGCTGCGGCTTAATATCTCCTTTAGAGGCAGGTGCTGCTGTGTCAGATGCCATCTTTTCTGTTTCTTCTTTTGGGTCTGTAGGTTCTCCTGTTTCATCTTTCTTCTTTCCTGATTCTGGATCTCCAAATAGATTTGCTTCGATCTGTTTCTGTTCTTGGAATTCTATCCAAGGCTGTAGTTCTCCTTCCCTAAGTGTGTATCAATCTCGTTCTGCTATTTCAGCAAAGTTGAGATATTCGTTCCACCAAGAGAGTTCTGGTTCATTTGTAGACGGTTTGAATAAAGAGTGAAGTTCTTCGTGTTCTTCATTTATCCAATCAATCCAAACATCGTCTGGGAAGGCATCCTCTAGTCCTTCAGTGTAATCACCTTCAAAGAGGGATTCTGGTACTGGTTCGTTCTTTTTCTTAGTTCTTGAGCGGAAAAACCACCCTGTTCCTGTAGTTGATGGAAAGACTTCCCTTCAATCTAGAAAATACTTTTGTCTGAAACAGACGGAGCCATTTGGGGGTCTGAGGGTCGAGGTTCTGGTATCAATGGTGTCTGGCTAGTGTAGAAACACTGAGCGGTCTGAGAGTTCCAACTTGTGTTAAGATCAATGCTCCCAATGTGGTTCGTTTAAGTCAACAGTGGCAAGCAGAGTCTCGGTCTGCTCCCAGCCTACTGGACAGGTTCTGGACGCTAAGTCAAACGATGACGAAGGTCTTTAAGTCAACAACGAGCTCAAGAAGAAGAGAGTGAGGAGTTCAAGTCAAAATTGAGAGTATGATTTGATTAAGTTGGAACTAGGGAATGTACATGGTATTCTAGGGTTTATATACGTTTTGAGAACAAAGAAATTGTAAAAGGGAATGTGCAGTAAGCGCAGCTAACTACCTATAAAAAGAAATATGAAGGCATTAGCAAAAGGAGATAAATGTCCACTAAATTGTATAGTAATCGATGATGTAATAAAGTGTCCGTCATAGAAGAGGAAAAGAAACTGTAACATCTCCCTCATAGTGTTCTTGTTAAGATTGATGCTCTCAATGTAATTCGTTCTAAGTCAACAGTGGCAAGCAGAGTCTCGGTCTGCTCCCAGCCTACTGGACAAGTTCTGGACACTAAGTCAAACGATGACGAAGGTCAAATAAACGACGAGCTCAAAGAGATGAGAGTGAGGAGTTTCGTTCAGAGGTTGAGAGAAGAATTTGATTAAGTTGGAACTGGAATCTAGCTACTTTACAAGAAGGTTTATATACGTAAAAGAACAAGAGAAATATAAAAGGAAATGTACAGCTAAATACCTAAGAAAGGGAATGTGAAGGTAAAGTAGCTAAAGGAGATGAGCGTCCATGAAACGCATAACAATGATTATATAATAAAATAAGTCCGTCAACGAAAGGGAAAGAAATTGTAACAGTTCTGGCATTTCGGCTTTTGTGAGAGGTTGCGGCTCAGGTCTCAGATTGGTGCGATTATATTTGTTGATCAGGTCCACTATTGCTCCACCAATTGCCGCTGCAGCATCAAGTTGTTGCTCGTTTTGCAAAATCACCGCATTCTCATGGGCTTGTAATGCTGCTGGGTCTGCATTGGCAGCTGGTGGCAGGATATCCTGGCTGTGCTGCAAGTTTTGCCATCCCCATATGCCGTGTAGCAACCGAGTTATTGTGTTGGCCATGTACTGAAATGCTCCCACACACATGTGTCCTGCTCCTTGGGTAACTAGTATTGCCATCCGATCCCAACCTGTTTTGCCCCATTGGGTAGCAATAACATGTAAACACCCCTTATGCCCAGATGTAGACTGGAGGATTATTTGAACTTCCGTGTTCCAAAGTTCTGAATCCCATTCCATGATTTCCTGCACTTGGGGATATTGCGGCCATGCGTACTCCGACCAATACTGTTGTCAAATCAGATGCAAGTAACAGTAACCCAGCATGGATGGATTAACTGTTCCTATTACACTGGCTGGTCTAGGGTATGGATAACGAATGTCTATCTCTCTTCCCACCGTTCTTCTCCATTGGTCTATCTCCATGCATTTATGATCTAGTTCCCCTTTATTTGGTATAGTGGGGACTGTTGCCACCCAATTTTCCACTCACTGCACCAAGTCATATCCGCACCCTGAGTCCTTGTCTTAGCTTTACTGGGACCCGCTGCCTTGGCAATAACTTGTGCATATGATCCTTTTGTGACTGTAACCAATGAAGGGTTCTTTGAGGGTCCTTGAATGAATGAGGAGATTGTGGGAGCTGGCAATCATTTAAGTTTAGACTTCCCATGTCCCCTGAATTCCGCCTGTAGTCGATGATCTGGGAGACTTTCTAACTGCATTAATTCGTCCCAGGTGTAGATTTCATCATCAAATTCCCGGATAGCCAATTCCTCAATTACATGGAACCTTCAAGGATCTCTATTGTCTTGTAGTGCAAACCGGACCATCAAATCCCTGAGTTCAGGGTCCCAGCTAAGAATATCCAAAACGTGCGGCCAACATGGCCAACAGTACTTGTCGTGGTATTCCTGTGTGAATAACACCATGTAACACAGCCCGTCTTTGCACCAGGGATACTTTTTGCCTTTTCCTTTTGCAGCTGGTCCTGGCATCACCGCTCGTCCACATGGTACATCCTTTCTCCATGTGTTTAATTGTTCAGCATGGTCCCTCAGGGTCTCATCACCACCGCATTCCTCCAATAGGGTATCCAACTTGATCTTGTCCAGCTCATGGAACATGTCATTGACGTATGTCATTCCATTTGCTAATGATGGAGTTGGGGTCCCTGCTCCTGCCTTTCTCAATGTGCGCATCCTCATGTATGGATTGTATCAGATCCCTTGGCAATGCTGCTCATCCTCTAACTGCATTTGTCCATGCTGATAGGAGGTAAACTTTACATTCCCATTGAGCGCATGCATTAGCGCGTTCCAATCTTGGTGTGACATTTGCATCCCCTTGTTGGAATACAAGGTCCGCGCCCCTGCCTCATAATCTATAGCAGCAACGTCAATATGATATTTTTTGAGTGCTTTTGCCGCATCTTCTCTTCCACCACAAGGAGATATCGGTTGTAGGGAACTGCCAATATTGCCTTAACGACCGCATTGTCGGGCTGTCCTCTGTATGCTTTCTCAATTAGACCCACCAGGGTCTTCTTATCCAGGCGCCTTTGTTCCAGAAGGGCTTGCCAAGCCTCCTCCTGCTTGCAGATCTGCTCTGCCTCCCTGATTTTGAGCTTATTCACAATCCTTTGTCATTCATATGTGATTGTTGTGACGCCTGATGACTGAGTCACCAATGAATGCTGCCGGTCTCAACTGAACTGGCTCGAGTGTCACTGCCCAGTCTGCTTCAAAGATCCGTCCAATCTTTTCTAGTGTCGCCTGGGTGTAGGGTAAAACGTAACTGAACAATTGGACCATTGTTCCCAAGATAAATCTTCAACTGAACCAAACGCTCCTGGTTTGCACTTCGGTCTGTTCCTGTGGCCTTTGTCACCTAAGATCCCCATCAGATGACAAGGACTGTTGTCTTTTCATCGCGGACTACCCTTCCTGGCGTAGTCAGAGTACAATGGGTCAATAACGCACCACCACTTGTATTTTCAATTTAATTCCGTCAAATGACCTAATGGGGTGGTGCCTGGCTCTTCGCTCAGATGTCCTCGTGCTCAGGTAACTAGACCCAATACGTAATTGGTATTCTGAGACTGTGTGCCTTGATACACGACACACCAAAAGATTGTCTTCGACAGTTCCACCACCTATTCCACAGCAGCTAGTGTTGGTACTGATAAGACCCTGCCTGGTTGACTACTGCGTGCCCCAACTCTCGCCTAGTGCTGTTGTGTTGACTAGTGTGGTCCCAATGTCATTTGTGACACTGTTGTTGCCAGTCAATGTCGAAAATAAAAAGAAATGGAGAGATTCGTTCAATGCTGTGAGCGACAGCAAGCAAGGCGTGCCCGGCGCTGTGTGCAACAACGAAGAGTGTGGTTGAAAGACTCTAGATTATGTTAGGAACACCCAACACAACCACAAGCCTCATGTGAGGAATGAAAAGAATAGATTGATAGTGAAAACACAATAGACTAGTGACCTGTGTGGAGGAAACTATCTAGAGTCTTGGAGACTCATACCTACAAGACACCCTCCTTATATACCCCAACGCCTGGTCTGTGCGCACAGACTGCGCAGCTACAAGACCTAGGCCTACCATCTAGAACTACCTGGACTCACCCAGAGTCTTTGCCCCTATAACCCCATATGCTGCGGTACAGCCACTTGCTGATCTAAGCCCTCGGAGTATCCTGTTAGGGGTGAGAGTTGTTGCCCATATCCAGAGAAGTGTCAATAGAGCCCCAAGGAAAATAGATAAAAATATGAAATAATAGCCAGAAAATCGTGAGGTCGTAACACAGAATTCAGAACCTAGAAAACCTTTGTTGAGTTTTATAGATCTGTAACTAGAGAGTAAATTGGAAGTTGAGTGTCAGGGGGAGTTGCACAACCCTGAACTGAGCCAAGCCAGTTTCAACTGGCTTGGAACATGTCAGGAAAAAGGGACAAAAAGTCATATCTTTTGGCATTGAAAATAGCAAAAGAAAAGATTGAAAAAAACATAAATTTCATGTTTAAAATAACATTAGAAAGATGAGGTAAATTTTTTGAAAATTATGTGTCCAAAATGGTACTAAAAGTTTCCATGAAAAAGAATGTTTTTGTACAGCTACTTTGTAATAAAGTAGCACATCCAACATGCATGTAAAAGGTGCAATAAATCTGTAATTTAAAAAGGAATATGTTGCAGAAAGACATATAAATGGTCTGAGAAATAGTCAAATTTAGCAGCATTTTTTAAGGCTTTTTTAGCAAAAAGAGATTGTATTTGCAACTTTTTCCCATGCTTTCCCTTGTGAAATAGCCACTTGTTCATAGTGGCAAATTGTTACTAAAAGTCTTGTAAGAAGAGTAAGTATTGATAATATTTTTGTGCCACTACATTGGGATAAAATAGCAAATCTAAAATGCATTCAAAAGGTGGAGGTAAAAATGACAATTTTTGCCAGTTATTTACAGTAAAAATATGTCACTAAAGGATGCAAGTCTAAAAGTTTGAAGAAATTATCAATTTCAATTGTATTTTGCTTGCAATTCTTTTTGGAAAAAGGGGTTTTATTTGTGACCTTTTTACCCACTTTTTACCCACCCAAAGCAACATCTTGCCTGTAGTGTAAGTCTTCGGATAACGCGTGACCGTGTGACGCGAGGTGGTGCACACGGTGTGGTTTTCTCACAAGTAGTACAGTTGAACGTTGAACCCCAGTGAGAAATGCCCCGATGGGAATCCTGAAGAATCTGCGTGAACTGGCAACGGCCCGTCAAGCTCGGATCACATCTGTCCCGTCATCCGAGCGTCTGCTCTCCTCCACACCCCTCTGCACTCCTCAGTAAATAATGCACACATGTAATCCATACCCTTGTCAATCCACTTGTTGTATCCAAATTTGTCCATTGCACGATCTGTCGCTTGGTGCATGTGGACCCTTCACTGTCTGTAACACATATGGAACGCCCTCCAAGAAAACCAGAGCAACTGAAGCTTTGTGACTGTCCGAGATGTGTTCAGTGCTCAAATGATGGTAAGGGAAAGATACTTCCCTCAAGAACATATCGGACCATCTGGAGAGAACGCGACCGACGTGACATCATCTGTGTGACCCTCAAACAGACCAGCAACAACATCCCCACTGCGTGCATCCCATACTCGGATTGTCTCATCACCTGAGCCAGAGACGATGCGAGTGCCATCTGGAGAGAACGCGACTGACGTGATATAATGTGTGTGACCCTCAAACGGAACCATGCAAAGAACCGCCAGGCTGCAGAACGAGCACGTCACAACACATTTTTTGAGAGATTCGGACCACTGAACTTGCCCTCCTCTTCCAGCACAAACGTACCTCGTAGGATAAGGCAACAGAGAAAGGTACGAAGTTCTATACTATTCAACATACTATTGCACTCAACAATATACAAAACTGATAGAATACTACAAATGAGTACCAGGTGAATAATGCACAGCGCTCTCCCAATGCGCCAAGTCCCTTTGACGATCCTATGCCTATGGACCATGGAATTGGACAAAACGTTGTCCATCACGCATGCCTGTCACATGTCACCAACAAATGTCATGCATCGCCAACGCGTCGCCAATGCACCTCATGCGTTGCTGATGCATCCCATACGCATCAACTATCCCACCCCCAACCCCAGTGGCCATCGGTCATCCACCTGGACAACGCATCAAAGATGAGAAAATGACAGCTTCCAGGTGCATCGCCAATCTGCCGCCAACGCACTGTCCACGCACCGTCCATGCGTTGCCAACTTACACCCAGAGCCCAGATGAAATCCATTCGTCTGGGCGGTATGTTTTTCTTGTTTTTTTTTCCAATTGTTTTACAACCTACTTTGTTTGTCCACAGGCTGCCCACAACCCGCCACTGCTCACCGCAGCCACCCACTGCCCTTGCCCATATCCCATCCACTCGCCTTTGCCCTGTCTGCTCTCATTTGCTGTGTTTTTTATTTGCAGCTCACTAACCTTTTTTTTTAGCCACTCCATGTTAGCCCACTCATTTGCACCTGACCACACACCTTACAACCACCACTCACCATCGTTTGGCAGTCACGTACTGCCACACACAACCAACCGACTCCGTCCCACCAGTTCACCCTCAGACGCACACCCACTCGCCTACTCACGCCTTCGCCCTCACCCACCAAGTGACTCAACGAGCACCCACCCCACGCCATTGTTCGCCCACTGAACACGACCTAAAGGATGGCCCTATTGCCCAGACGAACGGATTCATCTGGGCTGTATGTTTTTTTTTCACTTTTTTTTATTAACTAAATACACTTTTTTTTAATCGTTCTCACCACCTCGACCCCACTCACAACGACCCCCAGCAGCCGTAGCCAATCCACAGACTGTTAGGAACCGATCCTAGCATCTAATTTTCGGTTTTATTCATAGGGTGATCAGGCATCACTCTACATCATTGGCACAAGGTCTGGGACCTTAGGAAGACTCTAGGAACACTTCGCGTGGGTTAGCGCATGGCAGCACTCATTAGAAGACAGGACAGCGGTTGGTTGAGCCAACCAAGGATATAAATAGGAAGGGAGGATCAACCCTGCATGATGGCGCCTCAGGATCACATCAACGCATCAGTGCATCAGCACATCATCAGGTCAAGTCATCAGGAGGATACCAATGCTCGATATGGCAGGAGACACACCTATGGGGATCGCGGGAAGCCTGGGAGGTAGCGCGTCCTATAATGGAAGCCTAGGACAGTCTGTGGGAAGTCCGGACATCATGGGAATGGGCCAGGCCTGGTCTATTAAACGGTTGACAGGTGGCAGCGCCCAAGAAGCATGGATACAATAGGATGCACAGCAAGGCAGGGAGTTAAGGTGGTCGCGGCTGTGGGAGTGCCGGTGGGACATGGTGGCTAGGGGTCTACTAGGAGGAGTATATAAGGACCTTGGTAGATAGTTGGAGTCTCTTTAGACTCTAGATGGTTTCTCTTACGCTCTGTCTATGGGCCTAGGTTACTATTTATTGTAGTCTTAATACATTCCTTCCCCCCCTTCTTCTATCCCTCCTCTGCGAGGCTTGTGGGTTTGTGTTAGGAGCGTGAGCTTGTAACACAGACCACCCACAGCAACAACCTATCACGACCTATCACAACCACCACTTAATGATGACGACTGACAAGTCTACGGTTGCAACGATTCTCACTTGCCCTGACTCTGCCACCCCTACCCCATGCCTGTGCCCTCATCGCCCTAACCCTCACCATCACCCTCACCCACTGCCCACGCCTTTTGCCATCATCCCTCACCCATCCCCTTGCCGTTGCCCATGCCTCATCCCCTTGCCTTTGCCCATGCCCATGCCTCATCCCCTTTTCCATGCCTATGCCCACGCCCACGCCTACGTCTCATCCCCATGCCCACGCCCATGTCTCATCCCCACGCCCACGCCTCATCCCCTCGCGGTTGCCCATGCCTCATCCCCTCCCTCGCAGTTGCCCTCACCCTCCACACCTACGCCCACGCCCATGCCTCATCCCCTCGCCCTTGCCCTTGCCCTCACCACACCTATGCCCATCCCTTGCCCATCCCTCTCCCATGCCCATGCCCACTCTCATGCCCTCACCTCACCCATCCCTTCGCACATGCCCATGCCCATCCCCTCTACCATGCCCATGCCCACGCCCATGCCCATCTCCATGCCCTCTCCACACTCTCACCCATGCTCACACACCCTCACCCATGCCCATGCCCATACCCACCCACTAATCACCCACTTCTACCACCAACACAACCAGCCACTGACCAGTCACTGACTATTAATTATGTATAATTATTTCAATATAATGTTTTGTATTAAATATAATGACAATAACAAATAAAATTGATCAAGTCTTGTAGGAACTGATTCCCAAAAATAAGCAGGGTAGTCGAACTTGGTGGGTGTTGGGTAGGTGGTCTTGACTTAATCTTGAATGCTCTGTTGTAACACCATATATTTTCTGTATTTTCCTTTATTTTATTCAGTAAAGTGTTGTGCAGGTCTGTCACTAAAAATAGAATAAAACTATAAATAATCCAACATGCATCATGCACATCAGTAACCATCCATGGTGGTCACATCAAACAAACTGGTTATGGATCAATATGAATTGTGTCATATTCTAGTTCTGACCAACTGCTTAATGGGATGACTCATGGGTGAGATAGTCATAGCATCCACTTTGCCTGAGATGTGCTTTACACAGCCCACTCCCCCCTTAGAGGATGTTACAGTTTCTTTCTCCTTCTATGATGGATACTTTATTATTACATCATCGTTGCTATGCAGTTTAGCGGACGCTTATTTCCTTTTAGCTATTTCCTTCATACTTCCTTTCATAGGTAAATAGCTGCACATACTGTGCATTCCTTTTACGGTTTCCTTTGTTCTCAAAACATATATAAACCCTCAAGTATCATGTACATTCTCTAGTTCCAACTTAATCAAATCCAACTCTCAATTCTGACTTGAACTCCTCACTCTCTTCCTCTTGAACTTTGACTTGAAGACCTTCATCATTGTTTGACTTAGTGTCCAGAACCGGTCCAGTAGGCTGGGAGTGGACCGAGACTCTGCTTGCCACTGTTGACTTAGAATGAACTGCATTGAGAGCATTGATCTTAACACAAGTTGGAACTCTCAGACCACTCATTGTTTCTACACTAGCCAGACACCATTGATACCAGAACCTCGACCCTCAGACCCCTGAATGGCTCTGTCCATTTCAGATGAAAGTATTATCTAGATCGAAAGGAAGTCTTTCCATCAACTACAGGAACAGGGTGGTTTTTCCACTCAGGAACTAAGAAGAAGAATGAACCAGTACCAACATCCCTCTTTGAAGGTGATTATATCGAAGGAGATGGAAAGGATGCTTTCCCAGACAACGTTTGGATTGATGGGGTCAATGAAGACCTAGAAGAGAACTTCTACTCTTTATTTTATCCACCCACTGAAGAACCAGAATCCTCCTGGTGGAACAAATTCCTCAGTCTTTCTGGGGCACCACAGCAGGACAGATATGCACTCATTGATGAAGGACTACAGCCTTGGAATAATTTCCTAGAACAGAAACAGATCGAACAGAGTCTATTCAGAGATCCAGAGTCAGGGAAAAAGAAAGACGAAACAGGAGAACCAGAAGAACCAAAAGGAGAAACAGAAAAGATGGCAACCGATGCAGCAGCACCCACCTCTAAAGGAGATATCAAACTGCAGCCTATGCGTGTTTTTACAGGAAAACGAACTGAAGCGAAGGCTTTCATTGGAAGTCTTGAAGATTACTTTGTCCTGAATGATGATAACTATAAAGGCAAAGCACAGAAGCAGATTCGATTTACTCTTGCCTGTCTTGGGCAAGAACTCGACGATTGGAAAGTCCTGATCAAGGACAAATTGGATGATGCAGAAGAAACAACCCTTACTTGGACGAATTGGGCTGAATTCAAGAAGCATTTCTTAGCTGATTGGGGCGAAGTTAATCGCGCTCTCAGGGCGCTGAACAACCTAGCCAATCTCAGAGTAGGGGGCAACATTTCAGTCCCTGAATATATTAGAAAATTCTGCATGGAGATTGGGACTTCAGGATTGAAAGGGACAACAACACAGCTGCAGGCATTTGTCAAAGGACTCCCTGAAAGTATTGCCACAAAGATCCTTGAAGTGAATGTTTTATTGATGAAAGAAGCTTATGAGAAGGCAGAACAGCTTCATGGCACTTGGGAAATGATGTGAGTGCTTGGGTGAAAACCAGGACAAGGGAATCACTCTAATTTTAACTGAAACACCAATAACAGGGGCGGATCAACCTGATCAGTAAATGCAATGCCCACTGGATGTTTGACAGATGAACAAAAAGAGGAATATACGAAATCTGGAAAATGTTTCAGATGCAGAAACCAGGGGCATGTTTCAAGGAATTGTCCCAAATGAAACACCACGTCAAAAGCCTCCTCCTCCAGAGCCTCCTCATCATTTCAGAATAAGGGGATCAGATCCATCCCTGAAGATGCGCCCAAGGACAAGAAAGACAACCCAGTTACAAGCATCAGAGGGATCCTTGCTGGGATGAAGGCTGATGAACGAGAAGGTCTTCTCAATGAACTTGAGAATGAGGGTTTTTAACCCAGAAGCGTCACACAGCAATTGACACTTCCATAACAAACAGACATTCACAGTTAGTGCTTGATTCTGTAATAGTGAGATCAAATAATGACAAGCGCCTTTCAATTTCTGTGGAAACGCCCGATTTACCTGCTGAAACTTTGGCTCTAATTGATTGTGGAGCAGAAGGGAATTTTATTGATGAAGAAGTAACCACCAAGTTATCAAAAGAAAAACTGCGAAAACCAATCAGAGTCAGAAATGCAGATGGAACAGTTAACACCAATGGAATGATCACACATCGAGTTCATATTCAATATTCAATTGGAGGAAGACAATACAGCAACTGGTTTCTAATCACCAGGTTAAAAGATCAACAGTTAATCTTGGGAATCCCTTGGTTGGAAGAAAATAACCCAACTATTGACTGGAGAGATTGTTAGGAACAACCCAACAAACCACAAGCCTCGTGTAAGAGTGAAAGAATAGATTTGACACAATAGACTAGTGACCTGGTAGGAGGAAACTATCTAGAGTCTTAGAGACTCGTACCTACAGAACACCCTCCTTATATACCCCAATGCCTGGTCTGTGCGCACAGACTGCGCAGCTACAAGACCTAGGCCTACCATCTAGAACCACCTGGACTTGCCCAGAGTCTTAGCCCCTATAACCCCATATGCCATGGTACAGCCACTTGCTGATCTAAGCCCTCGGAGTATCCCATTAGGGGTGGGAGTCATTGCCCTTATCCAGAGAAGTGTCGATAGAGCCCCAAGGAAAATAGATAAAAATATGGAAAAATCCCGTAAAAATTGTTAGGTCGTAACATAGCCCTCTCCTCAAGACTTCACATCCCAGGAAGTTGACGCTATGGGTGGTGCCATGGGGGAATGAAGCACAGGTTTAACCGGCCTGCCACGCTCAAGGTCTCTTGAGAACGCCCCTTCCGTGTCCTTTTCCGCATATATGTCCTTCCTGTTCCCCTTCCAGTGCTGCCAATTCCATTTTAACTTTTCAAGGTACTCCCGCTCAAATTTGCCATCCTCCCATCCAAAGAGTCGCTTTGGTGCGCACGCATCGGTATGATTCTGCCACTTGTGATAGTGCAAGTCTCATGCGTTAACAAGTCGTCTGGGTGCAGCAGGGTTGGCCCTATGGAATTTCAGAACCTCCTTCCTAGTGTTTTCAAGGTTCTCTGCAGGTTCCCAAGTGGAATCCTCTACTGGGTAGTTTTTCCATTTGACCAAGTATTCCAACCGCCCGCCGCTGCATCCGCTTACTTGGCTGTCCATCACTTCCTTGACTTCGTATTCATCATTGGAGGACTCCTCAACCATCTGCGCTTCCTGTCTTTGCGCGACTTTCTCCTTCTGGTTAGGAAATCCCGGTTCTTTGTATGGTTTAAGAAGAACCTCATTAAACACATTGTACACTTTCCAGGAAGTGGGAACCTTCAATCGATACACCGATTTGCCAACTTTTTTGACTACCTCCAAGGGACCCACGAACTTGCCATCCAACTTCTTGGTTGCTTGAATAACGGGCAGGTTCTCTGTGCTGAGGTAGACCTTGTCGCCAGGTTTATATTGCCGAGCTTGAGACTTGCCTGCATCATACCACGTTTTCATCATAGTTGCCATTTTTTCCAGTGCCGCTTGTGCCTGTGAATGAACGTCCTTTAACTCGTCCACCAGCATCTCGACCGCTATCACTTTCAGTTTGTATGTGGGGCTAAGACCTTTGTGTGGATGACGCCCATAGTTCATGAAAAACGGTGAGAATCCTGTGGAGGCATGTACTTGGTCGTTGTGACAGAACTGCACTACCGATAGCCAATCGCTCCAGTTGTCCTGCCTATGGTTGACAAACATTGTCAGGAATTCCTTAACCTCCTGATTGATGTGCTCCATCTGTCCATCCGTTTGCGGGTGATAGGCAGTTGATTGATTAGGTTTGATCCCCAACATGCCATACAAATCGTCCATGAACTTTGATGCGAACTGAGGCCCTCGATCACTGATGACCTTGTGTGGTAATCCATGGTCCCTGAACACATTGTCCCTCATTAAAACAGCTACCCCTTGTTATGTGATGGATGACGTAGTCGGTAAGAAATAAGCTTTCTTGGTAAAGCGATCTACCACTACCATTATCATGTTGTTGCCCTTGGATTCCGGGAGCGGTCCCATTAAGTCCACTGATATGACCTCCCATGGTTCCTGTGGCACTTCATTTGGTACTAGTGGCATGGCCCTTGGTTGTCAATCTGGCTTAGCACGCTGACAGGTTTCACAGCCTGCAATGTATTCCTCAACGTCCTGGCGCATATTTGGCCACCAATAATCGTGGGTGAGCTGCTCCACGGTTTTGGCAATCCCTGAATGTCCCCATGAATGGTGAATCTGGATTATTTCTCCTCTGATGCATTTAACGGCTGGTACATATACACAGCCCTTCCATTCCACCAATCCTTTATTGACCTTGAAATCCCCGTCACCTTCCTCTAGTCCCTTCAAGACCTGTTTTTCCCACTGGCACTTTGGGATTTTTCGAATATGATCTATGATTTCCTCCAACGCTCTGTCATCATCGAAGATCCTGACAAACAAATGTTCCTTTAACAGGATGACGCCTTTGTTGTCATTTTGACCTCACTCATGACCTGCTTGTTGTGACAGCAGATCGGCCTTAGAGTTGGATTTTCCTGATCGATGCTTAATGATGAAGTTGTACTCCTGCAAGTCTGTCACCCAACATGCCTGTCGCCTGTTCAGATTTTGTGGTTTCCGGAAGTACGTGAGGTTTTGGTGGTCTGTTAAAACTGTTAGGAACCGATCCTAGCATCTAATTTTTGGTTTTATTCATAGGGTGATCAGGCATCACTCTGCATCATTGGCACAAGGTCTGGGACCTTAGGAAGACTCTAGGAACACTTCGCGTGGGTCAGCGCATGGCAGCGCTCACTAGAAGACAGGACGGCGGTTGGTTGAGCCAACCAAGGATATAAATAGCACAGGGGATCAGACCCTGAGTGATGGCACCTCGGGATCACATCAACGCATCAGTGCATCAGCGCATCATCAGGACAAGTCATCAGGAGGATACCAATGCTCGATATGGCAGGAGACACACCTATGGGGATCGCGGGAAGCCTGGGAGGTAGCGTGTCCTATAATGGAAGCCTAGGACAGTCTGTGGGAAGTCCGGACATCATGGGAATGGGCCAGGCCTGGTCTATTAAACAGTTGACAGGCGGCAGCGCCCAAGAAGCATGGATACAATAGGATGCACAGCAAGGCAGGGAGTTAAGGTGGTCACAGCTGTGGGAGTGCTGGTGGGACATGGTGGCTAGGGGTCTACTAGGAGGAGTATATAAGGACCTTGGTAGATAGTTGGAGTCTCTTTAGACTCTAGATGGTTTTCCTTATGCTCTGTATCTGAGCCTTAGGTTATCATTGTAGTAGTTCTAATACATTCCTTCCCCCCTCTTCTCTACCCTCTCCTCTCTGCGAGGCTTGTGGTTAGGTTGTGAGCGTGAGCTTGTAACAAAAACCTCCACTATCTCCTTGGCTCCTTTAAGGTAGTGAGACCATTCATAGAAGGCGTGCATAACTGCCAACATTTCCTTGTCATAGATCTCGTAATTCCTTTCTGTGTCATTGAGTGACTTTGAAATGAAAGCTACAGGTCTCCACAGATTGTCCTTCCCCTGCTGTGACAGAATTCCACTGATAGCAAAATCTGACGCATCCACCTTGATCCAGAACTGTCCCTCGTCGTCAGGGATTTTCAAAGTCACCTCCCTCACCACAAGGTCCTTCAGTCCCTGAAAGGCTGCAGTTTCCAGTTCTGTCCACAACCAGTCAACCTTGCCAGTGAGACGAGTCAGCAGTTTTGCCATGCGCGCAAAACCCTCCACAAAACAACGATAAAAATTAATAAAGCCCAGAAACTGCTGAAGCTCCCTCTTCAATGTTGGAGTAGGCCATTCCGCCAGCGCTCTGACTTTACCCTGTTCCATCTTGATTGCATCCTGACTAATAACAAGTCCCAGAAAATCGATTTGCAGCTGATCAAACCAACATTTCTCCGGCTTTAACGACAACTTGTGATCCTCCAATTTTGCCAAAATGCGGTTAACATGATGGATATGATCTTGTTGATTATCCGAAAAGACCAGGATACCATCCATGTAAATGACCACCCATCCCTCAGCAATTTTGACTCTGAAAATGTCATTCATCATTGTTTGGAACGTGTGTCAGCGCGCGTGTCAAAATAAACGTTAACGTTAACTTTAAAGTTTTGTCTCAAGCACATTCAAAACGCTCAGCAAACCTCCTCCGAGCATGCCTTTCAGCACGCCATCGCTTCCAATTGAAGTCGTTGAGCAAATATTTGCTTTTTTCTCAACGACACTCTCAACGAGTGACCTAACACAATTTCCTTGGTTCCTCGGCCTCATCTGTTCGACATGGAGGTCTCTGTACCTATCTATGACCATGGAATTCTGGCGTAGCATTTCCATTTCTTTCAATACGAGATCCACATGGACCACAAGATTGGCCATTCGATTTTTCCTGGAACGCGACCCTGAAGCTCCATTCTCTTTCGACTTCCTTCTTCCAAATCAAGTTCTCGAATTCGCTCAATATCAGATGGACGACATAAACAGTGTTTTCGAGATGCTAATCGATGGATCAATGCGCTGGGAGCGTGTAACATTCTATGGCGGCCGCTCCGCAGATCTGTTGCCATTGATCCGTGCGAAGAACCGTCTTATGCTATTACAAGAGCTTCACCTCCCGTTTTTCGACGATGAGGTGCCAGTAGTGCCAGATCAGCTGCGCGACATCTTTGAAACTGCCCCGTCATTGGACACCATCACGATGCATGACCTTGACGATTGGACATTCGAGTGGCCAAACTTGAAGACTATTTATTTATTCGGATTGGCGTCGAGCGCCTTCATTACTGCTCTCCCACGTATGACAAAACTAGAATGGCTACACGTAAACGGCGTTCCCGACCCCGTTCCATCCACTGTCGTCCTCCTGCCTAGCCTGAAATGCATATCCTGCTATTCTAGCTGGTTACCCTTTCTGAACGCTCCCGTGCTAGTGGAATTGACGATCTGTGATGATTCCGAAACAGATCTCGCTTCTATCGACATTACATTATCCTTTTTGCGCAGGTCGTCATGCAACATCCTATGCCTTGGCATAGCATACGTCGAGGCGGCCACGGCCATAGAAATTATCAGGCATATCCCCCTCCTGACCACTTTACGTTTTACGTCGATCAGGAACATAAAGAATCTCTTCAAGCAGCTTGCTGTCTCACCAAATCCAATGCAAGAACCTTTAGCACGTCACATGGTATCGATGGAGATATCTGATGTTTCCGATGTTTGTGATGACGACATGGGCGCATTGCATGACTTGATTTTGTCACGCGTCATCGCAGCGGACAATGATTTTGGGTACAAGAAACTACAAGAGTTGAACCTATATGGATCCTGGTTTGAAGTGTCGGAGGATATGTATAATGATTTAATCCGTCTGTGCCTAGAACACGGGGTGAGATGCACCTCTTAGCTTGGTTAAAATTGAACGTTTTGAATAGCTACTGTGTATTCTTGACTGTCTGTGGTGCAGACACCATCGAAATAAAAAATACAGGACACTTCCGCACGATGCGCGTTGCCAGATGATACATATATCTGCTGGCCATATGCACTGTCTGCGCAAAGAAAGGTACATTCATTAGTGGCTAACGTAGTATCCGGTATGTGAATTATTAGGATATCCCAGGAGTTTAAACAAGAGATCGAGGTAGCAGATATCTATAACGTCCTCCGTGGACCGAATGTGCGATTTCCCCGAAGTCATGTTTAGCCGATAATATGACCGACGCCTGATTCTCAAAACATAGAACTGACTGTTAATACATATCTTCCCAGACAAGTTCAACGCTGCGTTCTTTGCACAGAGAGACTGTGCTTTCTCGCATGTCATTTGACACAAGTAGGTTTCTAGATATGCCCAACCTTTGCGGTCTCTCGCAGCCGGAATTCTCAGCTGTGCTCGTCCGCGAGACAATCAAACGATGCAACGTGTCCAGGTTGTGCACATAAGGAGCATAAATATGCAGCGATCGTATATTACGCGCTAGCGGGTCCGGCTCGCAGTGTCCGGGAGTCATCGAGAAGGCAAGCTGCTCCAGGACAAGTCCCAAATCTGTGATGTCGAAAAGCTTTAACTGGATAATCTGGGGGGTATCCCTGATGATTGCGATGGCAGTGGCTGCTTCAGCTTCTCTAATGTGAAGACGTCGGATATTGCAGGAGGACCTGTGCAGGAAGGACAGTACGACGTCATGCTGGTACGATGTGCGTTGGCAAAGGATAGTGAGATCCTCCAGGACGGGGGCTTCTATCAGTTGCAACAACATGTAATCGCAATTCAAAGTGGTCAAGTGGGGAAGGGAGATGATATTATTGGAAGGGCCGGAGTCTAGAGTCGCTCTGCGTATGGACAGCCCTGCTAGGTTGGTCATCTGCGGCAACACAGCGTACAAATCGAAATTCGCATATTTCAGCGTGACGTCCTTCAAATTTGCCCAGCTAAACTCCCAAGTTTCGACTTTTGGAATGTCGACAACATTCAAGGATGGTGCGGTTTGAAACACACCATTTAGTCGACCAAGCTCTACGGCTCCATCTAGATCAGGAATAACCAAGTGAAGCTTGTGTAATAAATGAAGGCGATCCTGTGCGCGACGCAATAGCAGCAGATTTGTAAAACTGGTCCTGAGCGAGACATCCTTCCAACGCACTGACTCGTCAATCAGCATTTCCAGCATCTGACGGACGTTGTCTTGCTCTTCTCGAGGCATAAGGGGTGACACTGTAAACATGAAAGAGAACGGGGCCGTGGCATCACGCTCCAGATAAAACTGAAGGGCTCTTCTGGCATGTTCACCGTTAGAGTGCCACGTACTCCTGGACCAGTTCTTGCCATAAAATGATATTATGATGGTATGCCAAAATTCAGCGGTCATGGATAGGAATATGGATCTCCATGTTGAACAGATGTGACCAAGAAACCACGGAAACGATGCGAGATCACATGTTCGAAGTGTTGAGGAGAACGGAGCAAATATTTGGTGGACGATTTCAGCCGGGATATTTGGCACGATGTGAGACATTGGAGGGTTGCGCGTATGGGTTAAAAGTGAGTGAGAGGGTTGTGGTCAATATAAAGTGTTCTGCCTGGCTACGTAGCTATGTAAGTGCGGTGTCCCAGCGGATCTGTTGAAGTTTTTTCCGGTCAACATCTGGTCATAACTCCGCCAGTACGCGTTTCTCGGCCGAAATAACCAATCGATCACGCCATCACGGCGGAACGCTGTTTCAAAAGACCTTCCCAACATTTTTGCACAGCGCACATTGATATTTGTTTCATTTTCCACGACCTCACAGCGTTTCCATCTGTTCAAGACGGATGGATGGCCAACAACCTGAACACTGCTCAGCCGCCACCTATTCCAAATTATAATGACTATTGGCTATTCACCCAATGGCATCAGAGTCTACCAACGAGTCTCACAAAGTGCCCAGATCGTCCTTGGATACCCCTCGTCATGTTACACGGGCCTACTTTTCGAACTGGAATGTACCTGCCCGTTTGCGACAGCGGTGCCTTGCCTTTGCAGAAATGACCAGGCTGCTGCATTTTTATTGGAACACCCGATAAGGCTCCTCCGACTTTATCGAGAAGAGTATCCAGTATTTCGCAAAAACAGTTCAATTCTACGTAATGTAGGAATGGAGTTACCGAAGCGCTCTCTAATCAAGCTTCAAAATTGGACTCGCCGAAGGTGTGCAACTTTTGGTTGCTCAGCAGAGCCTACGCTGAAGGAAGTAGCCGTATGTGGTATATAAAGCCGCCACATCCATGTGAGTCCGTGTTGAGCTAAGAATTTGAAGCTTCATTCTGATCAGACTTCGACCCCATGTGATGATATCGTCTGGGATTTGTTGGAAAGCTGGGCAGAAAATGAGATGACCCTCACACTGACACCACCACCCACACCCGCCACACACCAACCATATTTCTGAGTGTAACGAAGAGAGGGAATTGAAAGTATGGTTCATGTGTTCAACGATGTCGGACCGCTTCGCAGCTGCCTCAGCCCCTTCCACTTCGGAATTGAAAGACTGAGTCCTTTGTTTACATTCGACGGGAGGATAGAGTCAATGATTGTTGACCGGGTCTCAGGGCAAGCCTGTTTCAAAAAGCATGCGGGCTTGGAAGAAACATATTGTATACAATCCTCAAGGCCTCATGATCGTTGTCAGGGGTTGTTGTTGCACATATAAAATAGCCCCACGAATGCCGCATCTTGAGTTCTTGTGCTGGTCACCCCCATCCACCTCTGGCAGGTTCAATGTTTGTCTCCGCTCGCATCTTTCTCATCCTCTTGGTCCCTCTTCTTGTTCACGGAGCCCCAACCTCGACCCCGGACCCTCACAGTGGAAATCCGTTCAAGGATGTGTCCTGGCTACCAGACGATTATGAATTCGTTGCCAGTGGCAAATTATTACCGCTACCCAGTCATGCCCGCACAAACCCTGCCTTGCCCGTGGATTCCACAGCCGCTAATTTACTAAAATTTCCAATGTTTCCCCAGATAATCCCCACAATTCTCGTAAGCAATAAGCCCCACACTAGTTGTAGATTCCCAATAGATTCCTATTATCGCCTGCCGCCATCACCTGTTGAACATGCAATTAATAAAGTGATCCGCATAGACGCCGACCGGATCGTTATCACGCCGCGAGGCAAGACCATTCTCGTACCAAGAGGCTCCATGATCGATATATCAGAAGATGGCCACACTTACATACCTGCCATGGACACTGATATCCGAGAAGTTGATAAGAAAGTAAGCAAACGCGGTTTTTTCTCGATTTTGATGCCTCTGACTTTCACAAATGTAGAACATGGACAAGGTTAAGAAATTTTGCAAGGAGATTTACGATGGGACACCTATTGATCCAGGACTAGAATTACTTGACGAGTATGTGCTCCGTTGTTCCGATATCAACTTCTGGAATATCGGACTCCCCGAGTTCGAGAAGGTCCCCGTTAAACGCAAAAGGTTGGGCCTCATAACACGATGTGTTTTGCCAAGCGGCAGCACATATCGCGTACTATTATCAGGTACAAACTGCGTCCTCGGTCCAGCCCTCACACAGGAAGACCGGGTCGTCAGGACGCCGCAAGGTGAAATCATTCTCCTACCAGAACGTACCACTGTTAGTACATCAAGTGACCCCCGTCAGATTTACGAGCCCATCGGTAGTAACACTGACATCCGAAAAGTTTCCAAGCATGTAGGCAAACATGGTCTTTCTCGACTGTAACATGCCTGATTTCACCACTGATGTAGGACGAACTTGGCATCCAGGGATGGTGCCGTGACATTCATTCAAGGGCACGAAAACCGCATGGATGGCAACGTGAAAGGGTTGAGGGATATGTGGTCCGCTGTTCCGATATCAACTACTGGCGTATCATCGAAGGGAATTTTGTTGTTGTGCCGGTTTATGTAAATCCCAGCAAGAAAAGGTAAGCGAGGTCAGCAGCAGAGATATGTAAGAGAGATGATTGACTAGATTTCATCCAGGAAACCATCAGGACCAACCAAATTCATTAGAATAGATTGATTCCAAGTAGTAAATCTTGCTATCGACCCCGTCTGCTCCCGACGCCGGACTTCCGCTCCCGTGTCCCGCTTTCCCAATTCACGTTAGCAGGTATTGTTTACTTTTTGCATTCCAGCGCCCAACATAGAAGAAACCTTCACAGAATTTGTCAAGAGCGTCAAAGCAAATAGTCAGACACGCCTGTTATTTAGTAAAGGAGTGGAATAGCCTACTCGCTATCGGTCGGTGCTGCTGCTTTAGGATTTCAATTCTCTCGACGGATCAGGAACGCCAAGCCCCGCTTCTAAAATTTCACATGGCTACAAATACGAATGCAATAATACTTGAAACAAAGGATCCTCTAATTATGGCCCATTGTTCGAAGAAAAAACTTGTCTAATAAGGAAAACACTTCGAAGGCATATTACATTTTTCCCCTTCCTTCTCTGCCACCTATCCTACCTATCACCCATCCTTAATATATATACGTTACGATATGATATGATATGATATGATGCCCTCCGTGGATAAATGTTGCCATGCCAAATGAAATGAAGAGAAAACCGCGAATGATTGGTAGATGCACGAGTCGTAGATTTATTTTTAAAAAAGCAGAAGAAAAAAAAAACAGAGAGGGTAAACCTGCTCATGATCATTTTCTCAACGAAGGGTGCAACAGCTGCTCGTGCAGCGCTTTTCCTGCGGGAACCTGATAATAAAATGGCATCCCATGAGCATCTCCCAATTAAAGAAAGGAATTTAACCGCTCACCATCGGGAACACATGCTCGGCCTTCTCCACCGTGCACTCCAATAAGACCGGTTTAGAGTTATCGTACTCCAAAAACTCTTTCATCTTCGCTTCAAGATCCTCGGCACGGGTGCACCGGATGGCGTGGACACCCATCGCCTCGGACAGCTTGACAAAGTCGGGGTTGACCATCGTCGTGTGGGAGTAGCGATGGTCGTAGAACAAATCTGGGGAGAAGGGTAGGAATCAACTTTTCGCACAAAAAATGGGAGAAGGAGGGCCGCTGACCTTGCCACTGGACGACCATACCCTGGAACTCGTTGTTCAACACGAGGACTTTAACTCCGATCCCAAACTGGGTAGCCGTAGCGAGCTCCATGGCCGTCATGCTGAACGATGCGTCACCGTCAACATCGACGACGATCTTTTCTGGCGCAGCGACTTTTGCTCCAATCGCTGCAGGAAGGCCGTATCCCATCGTCTAATGCACCAGCGTCAGTAAAACAAACCCACCCCCAAAAAACCACGGGTCTGAACTCACCCCGAGACCACCGCTGGTCACGATCGTCCTTGGATGCGTCCACCTGAAATGCTGCGCAGCCCACATTTGGTGTTGGCCGACGCCCGTCGATAAAACGACATTATCCTTCTTATCCTTCAACTGGCGGTCCATCTCCTCGATGACCTCTTGCGGCTTCATCGGCTCGCCAGGTTGGCTCTTGTCGAACGTGAACGGATATTTTGCCTTCCACTCTCGAATCGTGTCGAACCACTCCTTCCGCTCCCCAAACTGGATCAGAGGCACCAACGCGTTCAGATTCGTCGCGAGGTCACCGAGGACGGGAATAGAGGCTTGGACGACCTTGTTGATGTTCTTGGGCATGATCTCAAAGTGGATGATACCCCCGCGCCCTTGCTGAGCCGCGACTTTGGCTGCGGGCGCAAAGGTGTCGATCTTGCCCGTTACACGGTCGTCAAAGCGCGCGCCGAGTGCGATGATCACGTCGGCCTGCTGCATGGCCAGGTTGGCGTACGCGCTTCCATGCATGCCGAGCATGTGCAGACTCTTCTCATTCGTCTCGTTATACGCGCCCAATCCCTGCAGCGTGGTGCACACGGGGATGTTGCCCTGCTCCGCTAGCTGTGACAATAGAGTAGGCCCGACGGTCGAGTTGAGGACACCTGCGCCGGCGTAGATGATCGGCTTTTGAGCTTGGTTGATGAGGATGGCGGCTTCCTCAATGAGGTGGGGGTCCACGGGAGACTCGAGACCCATAAGCGGGTTCGTGGGTAGGCCGAGGTTCACACCCGGCGTCGTTGACTTTCTCGGTACCGGAGTTTTGAGGATCCCAGCCGTCACGTCCTTTGGCAGGTCCACGAGAACGGGTCCGGGGCGGCCCGATGTGGCAATCTTGAACGCCTCTGTGATTCTCCGCGGAAGTTCTGCAATGTCCTTGACCATCACGTTCCATTTTGTGCAGGATCGCGAGATGCCGACGACGTCTGCTTCTTGGAAGGCGTCCGAGCCAATAGCGGACGTTGCGACTTGTCCACAGAACACGACGAGCGGGACGCCATCGCTCATCGCGTCTTGCATCGGCGTGATGACGTTGGTTGCACCAGGACCGGAGGTGACGAGGACGACACCAGGCTTTCCGGAGACGCGAGCGTAGCCTTCAGCCATGTGACCCGCACCCTGTTCGTGTCGTGGGAGAACAAAGTCAAAGTGTGGCGAATTGTAGATGGCGTCAAAGACGGGCAGGATGGCACCGCCTGGGTAACCGAATATGTGCTTGACGTCATGGCGCAGCATCATTTCGTGGAAGATTTGGCCACCGGAAAGGCCGATGAAGGAGTAATCTAGAGGGCCGTGGTCCAGCACGGTAAGGTTAGGCGAAGATGGCAGAGAGACGGGTGTGGGGAATGGGTGCGATGGTTTTGATCTCCTGTGCCAAGGTTATAGACGGAGAGATGTAGAAAAAGAAGAAGAGACATACACTGCAGGAGCAACTGAAGCGTTTGCGGCGGTGGATCGACTGATATGTCGCGCATGTTCTCTGACTCTAGATTTTGCTTCGAGATAGGAAGCAGAAGAGGAGGGAGCAACGGTTGAAGTCAAACGAGCACCGATAAATCTATGGGATGGAGGGCATGATTGAGCAGGGCGCAAGGATTTTGCAGCGAAGGACATTGGAAGAGAGGAAAGAGAGATGAGTTCTGTGGGAAGCAGAAGCGAATGTTTTTAAGGTGGTGACTCGCCGTTCGGCCGATGGTGCCGATCACCTCCGATTAATCGCCTCCTCTCCGACACACAAACCAATACAATGGCTGATACAACCACACCTGTCCTTCTGTCAGCTCAATGCTCAATGCTCTTCATTCGGCCTTGAGAAACTCGCCTAGAGTTGATAGAATTCCTATCTGCCAACCTGTCGATAGATGGGTCGCTAATGGACTGCGAACCATCAGATCATCGCTTCTATTCTGAATATACGCACCTCTGATATGGATTCACAGGCTCTACCATAAAATCGAAAGTGGGAACGGGCCTTGTTCAGATGACGGCTTCTTATACATTTTCTCTCCAAGCCAAGCCAATGCCGTGCCAAGAGACCAAGAAAACACGCAAACGTGCCGGCAACATGCCCTCACGGTCTCAGTGCCAAGATGTTGAAACGTTTGGACGTGTGAACGACTCAGACGTTGCCTGCTGCTTTGCTTCAGTCTAAGTACTTCAATACTACTTGAGTTATTAGATTGGTAATGTAATAGACTACCTGAGTATCCCCGTTGCCGTCGCCAATTTCCATGTCCTCGTCCTCTGTCATCGCACCCTTTTGGCGCCATGCCGCCCGCGACTTTGTCCGCTCCGGCAAAAAGGTATCTCCCCTCCTCGACTGCCCTTCACTTGACTCTTAATCCATAATGCCAAGATCGTCGCCATAGGACGCAACTATGCAGACCACGCCAAGGAGCTCAACAACCCGACCCCATCCGAGCCCTTCTTCTTCCTCAAACCTACCACCTCTTACCTCCCCTCTGGCGGCGCTCTCCAAATACCCCGCGGCGTCACCGCACACCATGAAGTCGAACTTGCCGTCATCATCTCCAAACGCGTCCGCGACCTCCCCCTCTCCGCTACCGTAACAGACTACATCGCAGGCTACACCCTCGCCGTCGACGTGACTGCACGCAACGTCCAATCCCACGCCAAATCCCTCGGACTCCCCTGGTCCACCGCCAAGGGCTTCGACGGGTTCACCCCCATCAGCCCTGCCTTTCTCCCAACCTCCTCCATCCCCGACCCCCACGCTCTTCGCCTCACCCTAAGCGTGAACGGCCAACTCAAACAGGACGGTCTCACAAAAGACATGATCTTCAAAATCCCTAGGTTAATAAGTCACGTGTCATCGATAATGACGCTCGAGGAGGGGGACGTCCTCCTGTCTGGGACACCGGCGGGGGTAGGACCGGTCAAGCCGTTTGATCAGGTCGAGTGTAAGCTGCTCGAGGATGGGGGCGAAGGAAAGACACTCGCAGAGCTCCAGTTTCATGTGGTGCAAAGGGAGGGAGGGTACGTATTCGACGAAAAACAATGATCTCATTGGATCGTTCAAACGTTCACCTCCTGGTAACACTGGATATACTAGGAAGTATCACGATTCACAATCATTAATCATTAGTCAATGAATCATATACGCGCGAACGTGACTCTCTGCCCACCACCAAAGCCTTGCCCGGGTCCGACTCGTCAACTCGTCAAGTCGACAGACATTCAAATGTCAAGGACGTTCGAGAACGTGCCAGTGACCGGGTCCGACTCGTAGTTACTACTTGACGTCAATTCGTGGCATTCAAAAATGCGTGACCGCCGGCGGATAGGGGTTTTACGCGGCTGCCGTGGGAATCACGCTCAATTCTGTCGATGGGTCACGCCTACAACTTCATTGTTCTCAACAATATCTCGGATATCCTGGGCAATAATTTCCCCGATGATATTGAATTCACCCAACCTGAAATCAGGAAGAAGATGGGATTGGAAGGGATAGATTCTATTGAGGTCTTCAACGTCGAAAAGACCATGCCCATATCAGTTATCCCATATATCTATCTTTCTGATGATGCAAAACGCGCCAAGGTTCTCGAGTCTCTCAACTCAGCAACAATCTTGAGATCTCCTGGTAATCTCTCCGATACGGAATCACTTCCACCCGATTCTAGTGTCGTGCACTTCATCGTCGATTATCCGAGGGACCTCTGCATTTCATATGCTGCCTACATTGTAGGGCAGCTCAATCATAGGTCTTCTATTGTCATTTCAAACAAGGCAGACGTCTCCACGCTCAGACGTATGATCGCGAAGGATCTTGAAAGGGAAGAAGATCTTCTCCAGCTGTTTTCAGCATGGGACGGCTTTTTAGATCATAATGAATTTCCCTCCACTCTTACTGTTGTGGGTCGAACCCCATTACAGGGTCATACCATCCTATCAGACGTTATCCCTCTCAAAGTCAAGCGTCGCATCGATGTTATTGTATATGTCGGCCTTCAGAAGCCCAACTCCACTGGTATCACAAACACAAGCATCCCCAGCACCACAGTGCCCACCGCCGCGGAAGAGTCGAGGTTGCTGCTGTTGGAGGGACAGGAATTCACGCGTCGCGCGCATGAAGAGGCCAACCGCAGGGCTGCAGAGAGTATGGAACAGCTGAGGGACTTTGGGGAGAGGGAGAAAGCAGAACGGCAACCGCCGCCGCCGCAGGGGGACTTGATGAAGCAGGATAAATTGGAAACACGGAAAGAGGAAGAGAAGGTAGCGAAGACCGAACAGGAGGTAGAGGGAGGAAAGGCCGAGTGCGATCCGAAAAAGGCTTTAGAGACCAAGGACTTTCTGAAGGCAATGATGGACGAGCAGCGGCGGCAGACGGACCTGCTGACTGGAATGCTGGCGGAGCAACGCGAACATGGTAAAAAAGTGGAGAGCCTGCTACTTAGTCTGGACCAGAAACCAAATTACCGTACTTGACATCGCTATGTATTTGTAAAACATAAACTCAGCGTCATGTTATGTACAACTTGGATGCGATTAGCAGATGTGCAATTATCAGGTGATTCGAACCGATAAGAAAGATAGAAAGTCTCTTTCCAAGTGGAAGGCAGGGGGTCGCTTGTCTCCTGGTAACACTAGAAATGATCTGATAGTATGCTAACGATCATTGAATGAATCATACAAGCGCGAACGGACCGGGTGATGCAGCCCAGTGAAAAAGATCTGTGACCTCAAGTCAGGTAATTGACTTGTACAACACTGGACGTGGCTGCATTGGAAAACTGGTAACGTTACCATATGGCCTACCTCCACTGTTAAATGGTAGGCGGATGAATTCAAAGCCTGTAAGAAAGTTGCTCCCTTGGCTAGTGTCGTATTAGTACCGCGAAGGGTACGTTTCCCGGACTGTTCCTGATAGTCGAGTCAAGGAATCGGCGATGGTCCGGACGGAAGGTAGTCGAGCACCTGAGGACCTGAACACAGATTAGCACAGAACTCTGCTGCATGGATCGTTGGCTGAAATGTCGGAATACTGTTAGGTGTGCTTGCAGCGCATTACAGCTCAGCGAGAGGATATATGCGCGTGACCGCGTGACCATCACATGAGTGGGTGCTCTGCAAGAACATGTGCTGCACAAGCGCTTACTCGCCTCGACTCGTCTTCCACAATCCTCGCAAGCCCAGCAAGCGTGGACCTCCATGTGGAAGCCTTTCAAGAAATACACGACCAAATTGAAGGATGCATTCCATCATCGCAGGCTAGGCGGTGAAGATCAATCTCGGCCTCACTCATCCCTCGATGTACGGTCTACGGTGTCTCTCAACGATGATGTTTCCAACAGTGCCATTCCAAATCAATCTCGGGACACGCTCTTAAATCCCCATGCTGCTTTTTCCCAAGTCTATATGGCAAATCAGGCGCCTATCGAAAAGGCAGATGGATCGCAACCCGAAGAGTGCTCAACATCCCTCAGACCCCCCCAGCAGTCTGCTCTTGTGAAGGCTGGAAGCGTTGCGTGGAAGGGACTAGAAACGGCGCTTAGGCTTTTGGAAGCGAGCGCCGGGGCATTTCCTCCTCTCAAGTCAGCCGTCGGTGGTCTAGTCGCTTGTCTAGATCTACGTCAGGTAAATTACTGTTTTGGCTTTGATTTTCTCGACATAGTTTTTTGAAGTGTGTCTCAGGCAGTCGTCGAGAACCGTGAAGAATACGAACGACTAGCAAATGAACTCAAAACTCTGGCGGAAATGCTGGCCCCGTATGTATCTAAGCTTGTCGAAAGCGATTCTAGAGACCAAATGGCGCATATTGCCAAGTATGTACCTAATCCTCACCCTGGAATTCGCCCCTGTTAATCGACCTTGCAGATTGATTCAAGATGAAGTAAAATCCGTTGGCGATAAGCAAGATCGCGGCATGGGCATCCGTATAGTAGAGGCGAATAGGGATTCCGGGGATATTCTTCAACGTTATCGTCGTATCGAGTCACTCTTTCGTCAACTACATGTAGGTAACCCGGTTGCCTATATTTTGCGCAGCAGTCTGACGTACAGGTAGACGTATGTTAGTCTCAAGACTGCGGAAGACGTTCGACATTTAAACGAGGTAAAATGGTTTGACTAGGCCTTGATGCACGCTCAAAACTACACCTGATAGAGAGGATTGCTCGATGAGATGTCCCCCGTGCAATCAGCCAGATATAACTCGACCTATTCCACCAATATTGGCAGACGTGGGTGTACAGCAGAGACGCGTGAGAAGATCATCCAAGATTTGAAAGATTGGGCCGGGAAGAAGGAAGGGGCAAAGGTATATTGGATGAATGGTATGGCAGGGACTGGAAAGACGACGATCGGGTACAGCCTGTGTGAATGGTTGGAGAAAGTCGGGAAACTCGGAGGCAACTTCTTTTGTTCCCGCGCTGAACCCTCATGCCGTGACGCTAATAACATTGTCCCAACTCTCGCATTCCAACTCTCACAATCCTGCCCTGAGTATCGATCGGCCTTATGCAAAGTCCTCAAAGAGGAGCCGCAGGCAAGCAAACTCGAGGTGCGATGGCAATTTCAAAAGCTCATCGAGAGGCCCGTCCGAGCGGTCAAGGAGGCGGTGCTGGAAGATATCGTCATTGTGATCGACGCCTTGGATGAGTGTGATGACGGCCAAGCATTCCGGCTATTCCTGGAGACGCTCTTGAAGCTTGCTCCGGATCTACCTTTCAAGACCTTCCTCACCAGTCGACCGGAACCTGTAATCAGACAAAAACTGTTGGCACCAGGACGTTCGAGATCTGTGCTCCATCTACACGATATCGAAGAGTCTGTCGTGGAAGCGGATATCAAGAAATATCTCACCGAAGCGTTTCACGCCATGTCCCCACCCCCATCATCAGAGCAAGTCGAACAACTTGCGAAGCGCGCCGGGAGGTTGTTCATTTACGCCGCGACCGCCGTGCGTTATATTCACCCAGACTCCTGCGCCGTCCACTCTGCCGCCCGTCTGAAAAGAGTGTTAAGTCTGGCCACTGGGTCGGGAATACAGCATGAAGAACTGGATGAATTATACACGAGTGTTCTCTCCACAGCTTTCGACAAAGGTCTTGAACAGGACGAAAAAGATAATATTCTGCTCACCCTCTGGACGGTGGTATGTGCGAGGGAGCCTGTGTCGCTCAAGACAATTGCGCTGCTTCAGCCTAGAACGAAAGATGGACTTCAAATTTGGCTGGCGCGACTACGGTCGGTTCTATTCGTTCAAGAAGGTGTAGATGGACTGGTTGCCCCTTTCCACGCATCGTTTCCCGATTATATCTTTCAACGCGATCGATCCAAACAGTTCCATTGCAATGCTGCACAGCACCACGAGCTACTTGCGAATGGTTGCTTCGATGTGATGAAAGCACAGCTGCGGTTCAATATCTGTGGCCTCGAGTCATCATTTGTATTCGACAGGGATGTACAAGACCTAGAAGCCCGAGTCAAGAAACACATCACCCCCGCCCTCTCGTACGCGTGTCGGTACTGGGCTGAGCATCTCCAAAAGAGCAATTACATCGAGGCGGTCCACGAGAACCTCGACTATTTTTTGAGAAAACAACTGTTATTTTGGATGGAGGTACTGAACCTTGAGCAACGGATGTGGATGGGCGCAGATATGCTGCAACGGGTGCAGGATGGGTTGAAGGTGAGGATATGTCCCTATGATCTCAACTCGGAAACTGAGATACACCGGAAAGGATTCTTCGGGTGATACAACGAAACAAATTGCTGATGCAGCGTCGTTCGTGTCGCGATTTGCTGGTGGGGCATGCAAACACAGTACACCCCACATCTACATCTCAGCAGTACCATTCTGTCCAAAATCGAGTTTGGTTTATAACAACTACTGGGGATATATGCGAGGGCTTATGGAGGTGGAGGGTAGTGCAATGAAAGAATGGCAAAGTGCGGCAATTATCGTGCGGGAGACAGATGCGGAAGTCAACTCAGTAGCATTCTCTCCAGATGGCACTCGCATCGTCTCTGGCTCAGACGATAAGACAATCCGAGTATGGGATGCACGCAGTGGGGATGTTGTTGCTGGTCCGTTTGAGGGTCACACACATCACGTCAGGTCGGTGGCGTTCTCTCCAGATGGCACTCGCATCGTCTCTGGCTCACGCGATAAGACAATCCGAGTATGGGATGCACGCAGTGGGGATGTTGTTGGTGGTCCGTTTGAAGGTCACACACATTACGTCACGTCGGTCGCATTCTCTCCAGATGGCACTCGCATCGTCTCTGGTTCAGAAGATATGACAATCCGAGTATGGGATGCACGCAGTGGGGATGTTGTTGCTGGTCCGTTTGAGGGTCACACACATTACGTCACGTCGGTCGCGTTCTCTCCAGATGGCACTCGCATCGTGTCTGGCTCACGCGATAAGACAATCCGAGTATGGGATGCACGCAGTGGGAATGTTGTTGCTGGTCCATTTGAGGGTCACACAGATTATGTCACGTCGGTCGCATTCTCTCCAGATGGCAGTCGCATCGTCTCTGGTTCAGAAGATAAGACAATCCGAGTATGGGATGCACGCAGTGGGGATGTTGTTGGTGGTCCGTTTGAAGGTCACACAGATTACGTCACGTCGGTCGCATTCTCTCCAGATGGCACTCGCATCGTGTCTGGCTCAGCCGATAACACAATCCGAGTATGGGATGCACGCAGTAATGTTGTTGCTGGTCCGTTTGAGGGTCACACACATTACGTCACGTCGGTCGCGTTCTCTCCAGATGGCACTCGCATCGTGTCTGGCTCACTCGATAAGACAATCCGAGTATGGGATGCACGCAGTGGGAATGTTGTTGCTGGTCCGTTCGAGGGTCACACACGTTACGTCACGTCGGTTGCATTCTCTCCAGATGGCACTCACATCGTGTCTGGCTCACGCGATAAGACAATCCGAGTATGGGATGCACGCAGTGGGAATGTTGTTGCTGGTCCATTTGAGGGTCACACAGATTATGTCACGTCGGTCGCATTTTCTCCAGATGGCACTCACATCGTCTCTGGTTCAGAAGATAAGACAATCCGAGTGTGGGATGCACGCAGTGGGGAAGTTGTTGCTGGTCCGTTTGAGGGTCACACAGATTACGTCACGTCGGTCGCGTTCTCTCCAGATGGCACTCGCATCGTCTCTGGTTCAGAAGATATGACAATCCGAGTATGGGATGCACGCAGTGGGGATGTTGTTGCTGGTCCGTTTGAGGGTCACACACATTACGTCACGTCGGTCGCGTTCTCTCCAGATGGCACTCGCATCGTCTCTGGTTCAGAAGATAAGACAATCCGAGTATGGGATGCACGCAGTGGGGATGTTGTTGCTGGTCCGTTTGAAGGTCACACACATTACGTCACGTCGGTCGCGTTCTCTCCAGATGGCACTTGCATCGTGTCTGGCTCAGCCGATGAGACAATCCGAGCATGGGATGCATGCGGCGGGGATGTTGGTGCATTTGAGGGTCACACAGATTACGTAAGGTCTGTCGCATTCTCTCCAGATGGCACTCGCATCGTCTCTGGTTCAGAAGATAAGACAATCCGAGTATGGGATGCACGCAGTGGGGATGTTGTTGCTGGTCTGTTTGAAGGTCACACACATTTCGTCACGTCGGTCGCGTTCTCTCCAGATGGCACTCACATCGTCTCTGGTTCAGAAGATATGACAATCCGAGTATGGGATGCATGCAGTGGGGATGTTGTTGCTGGTCCGTTTGAGGGTCACACAGATTACGTCACGTCGGTCGCGTTTTCTCCAGATGGCACTCGCATCGTTTCTGGCTCACGCGATAAGACAATCCGAGTATGGGATGCACGCAGTGGGGATGTTGTTGCTTCCCATCAGGCTCTTCCACACTTGAAACATTTTGCATTTAAACAGGGTGGATGGATAACTGTTGACAATTATCCATTTTTTTGGGTATCACCTCTTTTTCGTCCTTATCTACCATTTCCGAGCAATACATTTGTTATTGGTCCCCAAGGAAGTACTTCCATTACCTACCCTCCTCACCTTAACATTGGCCCAATGTGGCTTTCTTGCTTTGCTTCACATACTAGTCAAACCATGTAAATTCGAATGCAGCATGTCAGCGATATAATGGCATGTAACATCTAGATAAGAGCACAGGGACGTCACTTGAATGTTAACATTTGCTTGCCGCCCTTCAATGTCCGACACACCCTGGAAAGTGTTAAAAGTTAGATTAGATAATTAAGAATTAATTAGTGTTTTATATTTAACTAAATATCTATTCAGATTATGTGATATCACATGATTAGTCATGTGATTAGTCATGTGATTAGTCACGTGTCTATAGGCTCATCTAGACTCTGATTAGTAATAATAAACTCTTATTTGTACTTGTGTACAAAATTATAGAGTTCAGAGATATTTATATCTTTGACAGATATTATAGAGTTTGACAGATATTATAGAGTTTGATGGGACGATTATCAACTAAATTGAATAGTTGATAAGAATCATTTATATTTAGAACATGACTCAGGAATGACTCATATGACTGTGCATTGCTGTGCTATGACTGTGCAATGACTCATACTGCTGCGCATGAGTCATATAGCTGTGCTGTTGAGTCATTTAGAAGGAAATGATGTCATATAGAACATCATAGAATGATTAAAAATAGATAATAATAAAAGAAACTCGTTTAATAGTATTTTTATTATTATATTTTGTACCTAGATTAGGGTTACTGAAATGTATATAAGGAGGGCGTTTTGGACGCTAAGCTCCCCAGTTTTTCCACCTAACACTTAGGCAGATAAGCACTGTTACTAACAAATGTAAGTACATTGAAACCTTACTTAGCCAGTGCTCTGTGCTGCTGTTGTTGTTTCAATAGGTTATGGGCCCCACTAGCAACAGCCTCAAAAGCAACCTGTGCGGAGTTGTTACATGCCGCAGGAAGGATGCTGGAAATAGATACAATGTATTTTTAGATAGACGTTAGATTGGCTGGATCTCACTCAAGATCAGGCAAGCAGATATGGCTGATGGCCCTCTATCTGGTCTGATGGGATCTTGATAGCTGATCGATCTACTGTGACTGTGACTAACATCTCGATCTTCCCTCATCCGTACAGAATAGCTAACCCATGATTGTGGGATAACGATCCGGTTGATGGTACCAGGGATACCATCTAGATCTCCCTTGAGATCTACAGTGTGGGAACACTGATTAAATATCTGGAGTGGTGTTTCGGAGTCGCCCGCTGTTGTGGAACAGCGAAATCAAAATTCTCACAAGGGCTTGTCACCCTAAAGACACTGGTTTTGCCACACCAGAAAGCAAAAAGGCACGGATTACGGGCCGTCCTAGTCGACGGATAAGGGTGTGGTGGAAGCCACATCTGAAAGGGTTGATGCACCCCCGTTTGCCCAATACTTAATGCCTTTATACCATTATAGGGGTTTTCGTCCCCTGGTTACTTTCTTTTATTTGACTCGATATTCTGTATAAAGGTCATGCTGAGTGGACATTGTTCCACGTACACGCAGACTAGTGGAGGGCACCCCCTATGGACCCTCTTAGATTAGGACGATTGAGATTGTCACTTTCACTATAGTCACACAGTAGCATACTTGTAATTGGTGGATTTTGTACGCTGGGAATTTGAAGGAGCCCCAGGTACACTTATTGGCATGCAACATTCCAAACTTCAAGACGTTGTTTGCGTTGTTGGCAGCCTATAACATGTTGTTACATAAACAGCACAGCCTGATAAGCACATCTTTTCTCATGTTTTATTCGAGAAAATGAATTAGGCTAATGCAAATTTTAATAGATGTCTCAAGTTTTCCAAATCGGTTTCTTGTCTCAATCCGTCCACCCAATGCTCTACTTGGATTCTGCTATGAATAAACCTGACTATATCAATGCTGGGATTATTCGTCGAGTTATGAAAGAAGTCCATGAATTGCCGGTCGAGGACATCGAGAATATCATGAAAAAATATGACGCAGATGATATGTGTTATCTATCCAGGTCATCATCTGGCCAAATTGGTATATATGATTAATACCACCTGCTCTTATAATCGTATCAAGAATTCTCCTGAAGCTCAGGAGTTCTTCTTGCCTGCAAGGGTCTATGAAAGATCCGCCTCGCATATATGGAATGCAGTCGATGCCTCTGTCCATATATTCATTTACGATTGTTTCCTCAAAGAGGAAGTTCGTCTTCACCCTTCGTATGACTTAAATAGTACTTCCTCAGAAAAGACGTTGGGAGTCAAATATGTCAATGCGAATGGTTTATGTATGAAAATTTACACTCATCCAAATCAATTAACTGAAAAAATTGATATAGTTGTAAATGAATACGTCGTGCCTAGTGAGGCAAACAAAGTTGTTTACCCCCCTCTTTCTTCCGAATCGCCAATACAGGAAGAGGGGGATAGCAGTGAAGAAGGCGAATACAGTGGCAGCGACGCCGACGATTATGATGGCGACGACAATGACAGCATCGAGATTGATGATCAGGAGATCATCAATAATGATCTTCTTGCACCGCCACCACCGACTATGACTCAGAGTGCCCCTGAGTTACCGCCCCTTGTGAACCAACCTCATTATGATGGTCCAGCTGTTCACATGCTTGGTCTTGGAGGACGTCCAGGACCACGATATGAGTCTCTTAGGGACCTTCGTGGAGAAGCGCTTAGCAAAGCGCTAGCTGAAAGACGCAGAGCAGAAAGTCTCCCTGTCTGGATGCTAAATGAGAAGGTTTATCATAGTCGCGTTGATTATGAGGAGGCAGTTAGGCAGGCAGAATTGCAGAAGATGGACGATGAGTTACGTCGCGATATGCAGTTGGCACAGATAAAGTTGCATGATGTCATGCAAAAAGAAGAACCAAAGGTGACTTATCAAAATCAGCTATTATTTCCAAAAGCTGATAATTTTGTCACAGCGTACGTTCTTCGGGGTTACGAGAACCCCACTTGTACGAAAATCTTTGAGGCACAACCCCCTCAACTATACCAGTCCGGGGAAAAGTTTATCCCCAGTCGAAGGAGAAAGGTCTCCAAGACGACTCCGGTCATCCCCGGAGTCAATGCCCCTGTCGGGCATATTGAAGGAAGATTCGGATCAAGGATCTGAGAGGAGTTATTACAAGGTATGAAACCTTGTAATAAATATATATGTACCGTTGTGGACCAAAATGGTCCAAATATAAATTCTTTTCAGTTGTGCGATGAGTGTGTTAATCAAACTAAAAAACTCAAGTTGATAAAGTTTGATGAGGACATTTGACAAAACGAAGTCACACACACCTCAGATGGTAGCACATTTATTTACGTTCCTGAAGACAAATTTAAGGAATTGTATTATCCCCCAGGAAATCCTTTTATGGGAGAAGAACAATCAGCATTCATGATTCACAATGAAAATGTTGTTCAAGACTTTCCAAAGACGACTAGACCACTTAATAATACTCCGGAGCCTCAAGCACCTGATTGGGCTTCAGATATGATTAAGATCATTATAGAACGTCTAGATAGAGTTGCTATGAAGCAAAAAGCTACCGATACTGAAGAAGATAATCATGATAAAAAGAAAGATCATGATAACGATAATGGTTGGAATGGTCCTTGGGAAAGTTATCCATTGGAGGAAGATAAACCTTCAAAGGATGAATTGGAACATCAACAACTCAAAGAAGCGATTGAAAATTGGCCTGATAATGAACATAAGTCATCACCAAAGTCATATAATCCATACTGGCCTTTTAAGGAAGATGATGGCTTATGGCCAGGTGAAAAGGATGTTGTTCCACCCAAACGATCATACAAAGCATTTCGACAAATTCGTCGAGTTAAAAAAGTCAAAGACTTTTGTCCTTTCTTTAAGAAGACTTTTCTTAAAAAGAAGAGCCTCAACAATATATCAGATGACGAGAAATCTGAGAGAAAGATTTATCCATTGATCAAGAAACACAGATATGATCATGATTATGATGATTTTTCTGGAGCTACTCAAGTCAAATATAGAGAATTTGGAGAAGTTAAAACGGTTATTCACACCAATGAGCATCCAATTTGGAACAAACCTGGATTATGCTATATGGCATTATTCAAACAAGCTCATTTCTTCAAACGCATATGGGAGATGTATCCAGCTCTATGGGAAATAGTAGCATTACCAAAAATATGGAGACAAGATTCAAATTTTGTCTATAAATCTGAAGGACGACAATATTTGCATTTTGAAGTTACTCAAAGAGGAACTTGCAAATGGTGGAATTTAGATGACATGGTAAAATCTAATTCTAGATTTAATTCATACCTTTGTGGTGGCAAAGATGATAAAGATTTGCTTGAGAAGATGGTCTCTATCTTCAATGGTGTTTCTGATTATCAGAAATGGCGTACTAATATTATGTCATATATGGCCATGAAGGGATATACCAAATATGTCACTGGAGATACACCAGAACTTCCTTCAATGTATATCGATACTGCTGCACATCCAGCTTCTGCAGCTACTAAACTTGAATATGAATTAACATTCAAGAGGACTTGGCAAGAAATACAAGATTGGACTGAATATTCTGCCAGAGCAAATGCGATTTTCCAAATGTCGCTTGCTGCAAATCTTCATGTCTATATTAAAGCAACTCCTAAAGAAACTCTAGCAGAACTAGATAAAATATTTGGATTAAAAGGAATAGCTAAATATTTTATTCTTTATAAGAATATATTTAACTGGTCTATGAAACCTGGACAAGATCCTATCATAGCTATATCCAAATTAATGAAATTAGTTGCTGATTTAGGTACTGAAAATAATTACAAAATTCCTGATTTTGTAGTACTTTTCTTTATCTTACATAATCTTGGACAATCATATGGTACTTTAGTTACAAACTTGATAGATACCAAGATTGCAGATTTTACGATAGATAACATTATTCCTCGTATTCAAAATGAGTATAATCTACTCATATCAAAGGGCAAGATGCGTCATCATGCTCAAATTGCTAATATTGGATCAAACATTCAAAAGAATCCAAACACAAACCCAAATTGGAAAGATCAACATTCCAATAACAGTTATAACAATAATAACAGGGGAAAAGGTTCTTTTAGAGGACGTTTCAATAAAAGCAAGACATTTGTACCTCGTCAGAGTTACAATAAATTTCCTAATAGAGGAAATGCATCTTCTATGTCAAGGGATGACAAGAAGAAACGAAATGAAATAAATAGGGCTAACAAGAAATTGAAGAATAAAGCTCTAATCAATGAATTACAAGAATTAAAAGGGAAGAAGAAGGATTCATCCACTACAATCCACTTTGCAAATCCGATGATAGTAGATACAGCTCCTGGATATTATAAACAATATCCATTGGAAGAATCTGCTGGATTTATAGAAGAACTTGTACCTGATGTACAATATAATAGTTCTTTATTGGATCAGATTGGAGAAATTCAAATGGATGACGATCATACTCCTATTGAAGATAGGATAGATTATGAATACTTTCATGATGATAGTATTCGTTGATTATTCAAAACAGATTCTTCACCTTTGACACCTTTAACACCGATTTCCAGTGATGGTTCTCCTGAAGAGGAAGAACAATATCATAGTGGAGAGGAATCTGATCCATTTAAAAGTGATTATTCTGATCATGGATTAGAATATATTGATGGAACTGGAAATGATAACAACATGGCTAACCTTAACATTGGGTATGGATTAAATTCTTTAAATAATTACTTATCTAATACTGTTCTAGTGCTTGATGATATTACTAATAATGGCATATTGAATATGTCAAATCAAGACGTAAATAACAGTAGTTACAAATTTGTATGTAGTAATTATGAGAATAAAGTTTCTGGTGAACAAATTATGCTCTTAAATAAGAATGATCGATGGGTCATTGACTCTGGAGCGACACGACATTGTACACCATTCTTAAGTGATTTTACATCATATAAGAAATATATTAATCCCATGAAGGTTACCACTGCTAATAAACACAATCAGACATTTATTGAAGGAGAAGGACAAATCTGCTTCAGACATAATAAACATGTTATGAATTGGAATGTATGCTATATGCCAATGTTACCATACAGAATTATATCTGTACCACAATTAACAAGTATGGATTATCATGTCTATCATGGTAAAACCAAAACTATAATACATAAGGGAAACATAACACTTATTGGACACCCAACTGAAGCCAATTCAGTACATTGGCTGTCTACTATAATTAAAAGACCTTCTCATCATTTATTAATCAATAATAGTTCTAAAACTATTGATTATTTTATTTGGCATAGAAGGATGGCACATCCTAGTGATAATGTGTTAAACCATATGTTCAGGAATACTGAAAATAGTTCAAAACTTATTAAACCCCATATGAAGAGCATTTGCAAGACATGTATAATGGGTAAACTTGATAATAAACCATATCATGTTTCATCTAGTAGAGCAACTCAGTTGCTTGAATTAATACATGTTGATTTAATTGAAATGCCGATACAGTCGTATCATAAACAGAAATGGGCTTTATTAATTCTTGATGACTATTCTTCTTTTGCTTATGTAGCATTACTTCGATCTAAAGCTGATACTTTTAATTCAATTAAAGCATATATTGTCTTTATTGAAAATCAGTTGAACTTAAAAGTCAAAAGTATGCGTTCAGATCAAGGGGGAGAATTTGTAAATCAAAAGTTAAATAACTATTTTCAAGACAAAGGTATTAAACATGAACTAAGTGCTCCACATGTTCATCAACAAAATGGTTGTGCAGAACGATTAAATGAAACTATTCTAAAGAAAGCTTATACACTTTTATTAGAATCAGGATGCCCAAAATCCTGGTGGTCTTTTGCATTTGAAACTGCAGTTCATATATATAATCGTACACCATTAAGAAGAACTAAATGGAAAACACCTTATGAAACTATGATGGGTAAAAAACCTGACATGTCATATTTTAAAATATTTGGATGTTTGGCATATGTCTATATAGTCAAAGAAAGACGTAAAGATAAGTTATCACCAAGAGCTGAACCAATGACATTCATTGGATATGAAAGTAAATCATATAAGTTCATGAATGATAAAAATACTATAGTTATTGCCTCACATGCCATATTTGATGAAAACATATTTCCTAAGTTATCTAAAGATAAGATTATCCATAAAGATAAATACCCAACTTTAGATCTAGATAAAATTCCCACAATAGACAATCATTATAATCATGACACTATGAAAAATGATAAAAGGCAATCATTTCATGATTCAAATGATTCTGATGATAGTGATTCGTCGGATACAGATGATCATAAGTCTGATACAAAAAGAAAACCATCAGACAATCAATCAGAAGATAGTGATTCTTCTAATAATACTTATCATGATGCAAATGATAAATATTTTAAATCACAAAGTAATAAATCACACAAAGATAATATTCCTACAAAGGTTGATAAAGGAAAACAGAAAGATGATACTAAAAGATTAACTTCTTCAGAGATTCAACGACAAGTTGAACAATTTAAAAAGGATTCTGAAGAAATTAATAAAAAATATTCCAGACTTGGAAAATGGAATATTGTTAATAAACAAGTTGCAGAACTTTCTAATAATACTCCTTCAACATCAAAAACTAAACATATTGATTTATCAAGAATATATAAAATACTTGATAAACATGAAAAAGAAAGACTTGCAGAACTTGATAATCTTTCTGGACGAAATAAAAATCTTAAAATAGATGAGAAATCTATTAAAGAAGATATTAGAAAAAGAGTTAAAGAAATCTTTGATAAACCTCTTCTTAAATCTAAGTTTGAATTGAATACTGGAGATTTTTGGGATCCTACTGTTAGCATTAGAGATAATGTTACTACAGGTTCTAAACATATTGGAAAAAAGTTAGACCTGCAGGCAGCTAAAAGAGGAAAACTTGATAATGATAGACCAAAAATCATACAAGACCCAATATCTCATCCATTTGGTTTTAGAGAGCAAGAAAGAAAAGTTATACAACAAAAACTTGCTACTAGAAAATCATCTAGGAAACCAAAAGTTAGAATTATTGATAATAATGTTTATGGTGATAAACATCCTGCTAAAATACAAGCAGAAATTCAAACAGATAAAGATTTTGAAAAAATTGTTAAACAACAAAATCAAAAAGAAAAGGAATGGCGTGATATGCTTAAGAAACCAATTAACATATCAAAGCTACAAGAGTTAGATACTAAATCAACTAAAGAACAACGAGTTGTTCAACCTGAATTGACTTTAGAAGATCTCATGCCTATAGATAAATCTAAGCATGAAAGAGATCGTCTTAATAAACTCTTTGGTAAAAGACATAGAAAGGAAATTATTGTTGAACCTAAATTAGATATAAAATCTGATGATAAAAAGGTTGATGATAAACCAGAAAAATCAGAAGAAGATCTGGAAAGAACAGTAACACCAGCACCTTCTGATAATGTGATTACACCAATTCCTAGTTCTCCAAGTTCAGATATCAGTAATGAAGACTGGAAGGAAAGACGTAAACAAAGACAGAAAAGAATGGATAAATTCTTATTATCCAAAGCAGCAGCTAAACTTGTAGATCAAGAAAATAGGAAAAAGGGTATACCTGTTGTATACAGAGATCTTTTAAAGATAAAAGATAAAGATCCTGAATCATATTCAAAATGGGTAGAAGCTATGAAAGAAGAAATTAAATCTATACAGAAAAGAAATGTATGGGAATTAGTTGACAGACCTAAAGATCGTAAACCTATAGGTTGTAGATGGGTTTATACTATAAAGCAACAAGATAATAGATATAAAGCACGATTAGTTGCTCAAGGCTTTTCACAAGTACCAGGAATAGACTTTGGAGCCACATTTAGCCCGGTTTCAAGATTCAAAACTGTTAGAATCTTATTAGCATTAGCAGCTTTAGAGGGATGGGTACTCAAAGCACTAGATGTTAAAACTGCTTTTCTATATGGCCAATTAGAAGAGGAGATATATATGGAACAACTGGATGGTTTCAAAACCAATGATAAAAATAAAGTCTATAA
Source organism: Amanita fuliginea (assembly GCA_023014435.1). NCBI lineage: Eukaryota > Fungi > Basidiomycota > Agaricomycetes > Agaricales > Amanitaceae > Amanita > Amanita fuliginea. The sequence continues at coordinate 254,806 of JAEBUQ010000023.1, forward strand.
ATTAAATAGAGCTTTATATGGTTCGAAACAAGCATCATTAGCTTGGAATATTCAAGCTCATAACAGTATAACTAAATTAGGATTTAGAAGATTATATGCCGACACAGGAATATATGTTAAACAAACAGAGAATGACATTATAGTTATTATATTATATGTTGATGACATAATATTCATGGGCAATAATGAAAAGACTGTTAATGATCATAAAAAGAAATTCATGGATAAATGGGAGAGTAGAGATTTAGGAGATTTAAGTGAATATTTAGGAATGAACATTGTGATTGATAAACAAAATCATATAGTCACAATTGATCAAGCTAAATATGCGAAGAAGATTGTTGAAAGGTTTGGTCTTATTAATGCAAAACCAGTAAACACGCCTTTACCAGCTGGTTATGTACCAAACAAACAAATAGAGGGTCAAGCAACACAAGAAATGATTACATACTATCAACAATTGATAGGATCATTATTGTTTCTTGCAATGTGTACAAGATTAGATATTGTTTATGCAACAATTCTAATGTCACAATTTGTAAGTAATCCTTCACAGGATCACATTAAAAAGGCATTACATATAATCCAATATGTTGGAAGTACATTGGATTACTGCATTCAATATAACGGAAAAGATAAATATGGTTTAATTTGTTATGCTGATGCTGATTGGGCATCAAATCCCATTGATCGTAAATCAACAACTGGGATGGTTGTCAAGTTAGCTGGAGCACCAGTATATTGGAAATCAGCAAAACAAAAAACTATTGCGTTGTCTTCAACAGAAGCAGAATACATGGCTGCATCAGATGCATGCAGACAGATATCTTGGTTGAAGAATTTGTTTGAAGAGTTAGGATATAACATAAGATCCATTCCATTAATAATGGATAATCAATCAGCAATTTATATGGCTTCAAATCCAGCTCAAGAACAAAGAACGAAACATATGGATGTCAGATATCATTATATAAGATCATGTGTTAAAGATGATTTAGTTGATCTTTATTATATTAAAACTGAAGATCAAGCTGCTGACATATTAACTAAAAACTTATTGTTGAATAAGCATAATAGAATGCTTAAATTATGTGGAATACACATTTAGTAAAATATTCAACAAGGGGGAGTGTTAAAAGTTAGATTAGATAATTAAGAATTAATTAGTGTTTTATATTTAACTAAATATCTATTCAGATTATGTGATATCACATGATTAGTCATGTGATTAGTCATGTGATTAGTCACGTGTCTATAGGCTCATCTAGACTCTGATTAGTAATAATAAACTCTTATTTGTACTTGTGTACAAAATTATAGAGTTCAGAGATATTTATATCTTTGACAGATATTATAGAGTTTGACAGATATTATAGAGTTTGATGGGACGATTATCAACTAAATTGAATAGTTGATAAGAATCATTTATATTTAGAACATGACTCAGGAATGACTCATATGACTGTGCATTGCTGTGCTATGACTGTGCAATGACTCATACTGCTGCGCATGAGTCATATAGCTGTGCTGTTGAGTCATTTAGAAGGAAATGATGTCATGTAGAACATCATAGAATGATTAAAAATAGATAATAATAAAAGAAACTCGTTTAATAGTATTTTTATTATTATATTTTGTACCTAGATTAGGGTTACTGAAATGTATATAAGGAGGGCGTTTTGGACGCTAAGCTCCCCAGTTTTTCCACCTAACACTTAGGCAGATAAGCACTGTTACTAACAAATGTAAGTACATTGAAACCTTACTTAGCCAGTGCTCTGTGCTGCTGTTGTTGTTTCAATAGAAAGCACTTCAGGTGCATGGGTAATTGGGTATCCAGGTGTAGACTTGTACCCATACCCTTACTTACGGTTGAGCCGCAGGTGGGGACAAACGTAAGCCATTTTGACTCTTCTAGTTAGATGCAACATGCCATTTGATCTGCAGACGATGATGTTGACTAAGCTGCTTGTCAATATGTCAAATCTGTGTTTGGGTTAGCATTGGGAATGCCAGGGAAGATGTTTTTGTGCAGTTGAAGGCAGTGTCACATTCTACCTCCAGCCGCCAGCGCGCATCACGCCCAGCTGAAATCAGGGCAGGCCAACCAATGGGGTTCACTACCCCCAAACGTTGGACCATGTCCTATCGTCTCTGTCGCCTACATTTTCTGTCTCCACGCGACGCTGGCAGCTCCAATGTTACTCCATCATCACTGTTCAATCTTCAATACTGGCATTAACCTGTGGGCATTCTACCTCTGCATCCTCTTCCCGGCCTACATTTGGAACCAAATGCTGTTAAAAGCCATACCAAGGTTTGTTCAGTGGTTTGATTAAGGAACGCTAGCACTGACTGGGACCCTCGAACTGACAATCACACAACATTGGATCTCAGCACATTTCATGCAGCATCTCAAGCAGCTGTGGATGCGGAGCAGGGAAAGTGAGAAGCATTAGTTGATTTGGAGGTGCAGCATTGTATCTTCAGCAGACGGGCAACTTGACAGATTGATCTATGGAGAGGCGCAGGGGCGACATTCAAAATCGGCATTGTAGGGATGAACAATGGATCGTATTCGATATTGTCAACAGAATAGAGATCCAACATGGCATCCAGAGGAAGTTGTCGTCGTCCACAGTCACTGATAAAAGGGTAATCGCCTTCAATCTCACACATGGTAGAAGGAAAACTCACCGCTGTTGTACCCTCAAACCGTATTAGGTACTTTTCGGACAGTGGTAAGAGTACGGAGGCCATGGTGTTAGGAATCGATCCTAGCATCTAATTTTCGGTTTTATTCATAGGGTGATCAGGCATCACTTTGCATCATTGGCGCATGGTCTGGGACCTTAGGAAGGCCATGGGAACACTTCGCGTGGGTTAGCGCATGGGAGCGCTCACTAGAAGACAGGACGGCGGTTGGCATCAGCGCATCATCAGGTCAAGTCATCAGGAGGATACCAATGCTTGATATGGCAGGAGACACACCTATGGGGATCGCGGGAAGCCTGGGAGGTAGCGCGTCCTATAATGGAAGCCTAGGACAGTCTGTGGGAAGTCCGGACATCATGGGAATGGGCCAGGCCTGGTCTATTAAACAGTTGACAGGCGGCAGCGCCCAAGAAGCATGGATACAATAGGACGCACAGCAAGGCAGGGAGTTAAGGTGGTCGCGGCTGTGGGAGTGCCGGTGGGACATGGTGGCTAGGGGTCTACTAGGAGGAGTATATAAGGACCTTGGTAGATAGTTAGAGTCTCTTTAGACTCTAGATGGTTTCTCTTACGCTCTGTATATGGGCCTAGGTTACTGTTTATTGTAGTCTGAATACATTCTCTTCCCCCTCTTCTTCTATCCCTCCTCTGCAAGGCTTGTGGGTTTGTGTTAGGAGCGTGAGCTTGTAACACATGGGATGTCTAACCAACGACACCAACTATCATCATTGGCATATATTATCGACCATCATACATTGGGGAAAGACTTGACCTTTCCATGATATCGTGCGGAATGTTTTTTTGGGTAGGAAAACAAGAGAACCGTGACGAGGAGCTTGAAACTGCAGTGAAAATTAACCTGGAGGACCATCATTGAGTGAAGCGTGTCATCTGCCTTTGGATTGCAATGCGATTGGATAATGCCATCCTCTGCATGTGTAAAAAATCTTCCCTGTCACTGGATAATGGAGTGAATGGCTACAACTGTAATCTGGTGAATCGCTTGAGACTGTATTCAGGGATGGCTTAACCAATGGTGGCGATGCTGTTGACGCTTGGAGGGCAGCTCAATTCTAGGTCAGTGGAAAAGTCACCACTGACTGAGTCATCACTGGGGATCAATAGCTGAGCGCTAAGCGAGCAGGGCCAGTAAGGGCATTCGGCTTTGGGCTATGTGACGTGACAAGCATCATGCACGTCAAAATTTCGGCACACTGCTTGCCTCCCTCCTAGTACCAGTTCCATATGCCTACCTTATTCCATACCAAACATGAGATACAGGAGTTGCTTACCTTTGCTGCTGCTCAGTCAAGTGTCACTCCAGCAGATCCATCAGCAGAGGACCAACAAGCTGATGGTGGATTAGCTGATTATGGTGGAAATATTGGAGATGAAGAAGTCAATGTCCCAGCAGGAGAAACTGATGCAGCACTTAGGAAAGAAGGTTATGCATTGAGAGAGTGACTATTGAATGAACTGTATCCAAATCTGTAAAGTAAAGTAATTAAAGAATGGTGTCATTAAAAATTAAATCATGGTGAGATGATAGTGATCAAGAAGGAAATGGAATTAGAAGCTGAAGTTATGATTGACCATATTGGACAAAAATAAGGAAGTTGGTCATGCACAGCAGTGCACAGTAGTGTATGGTAGTGCACAATTGTGCAAATCACATATGTATGACATCATGCATAGCAATGCACCATTTGCATGACATCATGCAAAGCAGTGCATAGTATGCATGACCCAAATTCCAAAGAAACACAATCAAATGTTGATCATGCACAAGCAGTGCATGCACTGTTCACGAGATAAGCATTGTTGCTTGCATCAACGATGCAATATGAACCGTGGAATTGAACTAATGGTGGCACCGTTGCTGATGCATTTGCAATGCAGTCTAGTGTCACACATTGGCAAAGCACTGTTGATGCATATCACGCATCGGTGTTTGCCTGTGGACGAAAACAATACTATGGCATTGCAGATGTGTATGACAGCCTTTATTCAAAGAATGTGGCAAAATACATGCGTATTGGGGGGTGGATGCTGTGACATATGATACATTGGATGATGCATGCAGCCAGGTTATGGCAGCGTGATGAGGGGGCGTACTCACGAAGCCAGAGATATCAGTTCAGGCTTACATAGCACAGACTAAAGCCAATCTCGTGCATTCTGACTCTTCTAACCCAGATAGAACATCACTACAAATGGAAGTAAGTGTGGATTACAGTAAAATATGAGATACTCCCTCAGTCTCGTGTGTTGGGACTGAGGTGAGTGGGCAGTGCTGAACCAATATTTATATGTACAGGGAACAGAGCTTGACATTGAAGGGTTGACAAGAATACGTACCAATATTATTCAATAGTCGCCAAAAGATGATGACGGCGAAAAAGAACCCAGCCTAGAACAACCAAACCTGGAACAACCGCCTGCCACAACATGACATATCCCAAAGATAGACAGCTGATTGATAAATTTGTCCGTCAATGCCTCTCTGACAAATGAGCAACAGCAACCTACACCTTCAGACTTGAAAACATAGCTGCGTCTCCTTCAGTCGGCTGAGAGAGAGCCTGGTTTGAAGCAACTCACAGCCTGAAGCAAGCAATGAGAAGGCGGAGAAGAGAGGTCAAGGAGGGATACTGCTGTTTACTGGTCCGTAAAACCGTTGTATCGTTGTATTGTTTTCTTAGTACCAGAGCGCCCACGCTAGAGAAAACTTGGCCACGTCCCCCCTTCTCCCACCCTACCTCTTTTGACAACGTGGTTCTTGTTATTCTAACATGGAACATGAGCTCTATGAACTTGTCAGAAACTTGATAACCAAAAAATATGTTAGTATCATGATGGAGTGTGTCTTGAGAGCGGTAGAAATGAATGCGGGTATCATTTGTTGGTCGAGTTATAATGCTAGTCTGGTAGAATGGGTCATAATGTGAGTGATATTGGTCTTCTGGTATGCGCACCTGTGGTGGGAAGCTTACACCCATCTGTGGTAGGGGAGGCTTACACCAGTCGCCGTCCAGCCATATTCCTCATTGGACCGTCCGCAGGTTCAGCAAAGGGCACCCGTTTTTCACGATGCATGTCTTTGCAGGCGACGAGGAGACCGAGGTGTTCAACAATGGTGGGATAGGCCATGGACTAGATGTTGCAAATACCTGCAGCTTTTTAGGGAAACTGAAACTGGGTTAGTTGACTGTGGCAGCACAACAGGAATGTCTTGTGCAATGTAACACTACTTTTCTTGTGTAGCCTATCATGTATCTGTATTTCTTTTTGCATTTTTGCGAATTTGCCTATCTATTTTTAGATCGTATTAAGGTCCAAGTGTACAGCCACTCACAGATATAGCCTCAGTGATTGGCGGGTATAAAATTATTTTTGGTATCTGTTGAAGTGTACAGCCACTTACATATATATGTCCATTGCTTTTTCTTGAGGGTTCATGGTATCTATCATCTATGGACAATATCAATATACCATTTTTCATATTATTAGCTAGCCACATGGGTGACAAGTAACTTGTTGAACCACCACTTGTGTCGCGTGAGAAATAAATTCAAAATATGATAGCTCATGTCCCATCACAAGAGCTAGCGATCCAATCAGTGCGACCAACAGGATGAACATTAAGTGATCATGTGTTTAAAGTAAAAAGATATATATATCTAAGAATCAATTGTCAGCCACCAGTTTTATAAATAAGGAATCATGCGCACTGCTGCTATTTAAAAACAACCCACTTCATCTGGTTTAATTTAGTAGATAAGGGCATATGAACAACTACGAACCTGTCTAATCTAACTTTTGACAAAATTATGTGGAATACACATTTAGTAAAATATTCAACAAGGGGGAGTGTTAAAAGTTAGATTAGATAATTAAGAATTAATTAGATAATTAGAATTAGAATTAATTAGTGTTTTATATTTAACTAAATATCTATTCAGATTATGTGATATCACATGATAAGCACGTGATTAGTCATATGATTATAGGCTCATCTAGACTCTGATTAGTAATAATAAACTCTTATTTGCACTTGTGTACAAAATTATAGAGTTCAGAGATATTTATATCTTTGACAGATATTATAGAGTTTGACAGATATTATAGAGTTTGATGGGACGATTATCAACTGAATTGAATAGTTGATAAGAATCATTTATATTTAGAACATGACTCATAAATGACTCATATGACTGTGCATTGCTGTGCAATGACTGTGCAATGACTCTACTACTGCGCATGAGTCATATACCTGTGCACATGAGTCATTTAGAAGGAAATGATGTCATATAGAACATCATAGAATGATTAAAAATAGATAATAATAAAAGAAATTTGTTTAATAGTATTTTTATTATTATATTTTGTACCTAGATTAGGGTTACTGAAATGTATATAAGGAGGGCGTTTTGGACGCTAAGCTCCCCAGTTTTTCCACCTAACATACAGGCAGAATAAGCTACACTTCTAACAAATGTAAGTTAATTGAAACCTTACTTAGCTAGTGTACTGCGCTGCTGTCTATTGTTTCAATACACAGCAGCTGCATTGGGTACAGTTGAAGCGCTTGAGTAGGAAATTGGTCATTAGAGCAAAGAGGAGGGGATCAGAAAAAAAAAATTGCCACAATGATATGCATATGTTTGGTTATACCGTATTTGGTGGGTATGCGGCAGTTTGATTTTAGCAGGACATATCATACGTAGGGCAGATGGTCATGATTGGGTATCTTGGCTTATGCAAATGTTGGTGTCAATGGCTGAATATTAGAGGCCTAATCTTGGTTGGTCTTCAAGGCCTTAAATGTTATATAAAGTGTATTTATACCATGCACTACTGTGCACTGTGCATTGCGCATCATGAACATTAAAATTCATATGTGCATCATGCACAGGCCGTGCATGCATGACACAGCCACCATCATGCTGATCTGCTTTTTACGTGATTGAGATCATGCATATTGTGCATCGTGCATCTGATGCATGGTTATGCATCATGCTGCATCATGTACTGCTCCATGCATGATGCAGCATGATGCACACACTGTGCACTCCCTACTCTTTATCTACTTGATTTTTGTCCGATACGGACCATCATATGAAGTAGTTCATGAGGAAGTCAGAAGCTTTCTTCTTCAGCTCAGGAAGTGCATTAGGATTGGCAATAATCTCTTGAGCTTGCTTCACTTTCAATTCTTTCTCCTTCAACTCTCTGTCTGACCTTAACTTTTCTTCCTCCAATCTCAATTTCCTCTCATCTCTGTCTTGCTTGGCTTGAAAGATCTCTAGACGCATCTTGTTAGCTTCTTGAGACAGTTTCAAAAATTGTGAGTTGCTAGCCAGCAGTTCTGATGCCATGTTGCCAATGCTTTGAGACTTGCGGTGAGCATGTGTTGAGGAAGAAGATGATTTGGAGGTAGATGGCTTAGATGATATCATTATGGGAGAAGAACTTTCATCTTCTGAAGAGACAGTGGTAGTTGAATGAAAAGGCTTCTCCCTGGTCACATTAGGATGCTGTGAGTTGTTGAATTAATAATGATCTGGAGCCAAGGGGATTGAACCCACAGCTTCATGTATTATAGTATCATTATTAATGAGACGCTAAATAATCCCTTATTATAATCATTGACAGAAATTATAGAGTTTGACAGAAATTATAGAGTTTATACTCAGAGTAGAGAAGCCAGCAAAGCACCACCTGGCGCTACCCTCTGTAGCGCTCTGCTGGCATTACCTTAGGTAGTCTTAATATACTCTGGCCCACATGTATATAAGGAGGGCCTTATGCCCTCGTTTCAATAACATAGCATCGTCTCTGTTATCTGTTAGTTGAGCCCCTAGCTCCTAAACAGCCTTCAACACATACAAACAGTATTAAGTAAGTCTCCCACTTACTAAGCCTTGGTCTGCGCTGCCGTCAATAAATTTCAACAGGTTATGGGCCCCACTGGGACGAATGGCCTTGTCGCTGGCATAGACATTAGTCAGCAACCTCTTGTCATAACAAAGGTAAACAAGGAAGGTCGTACATAGCATATATGCCTGTAGTACTGTTATTTGTACCTGTTTACTGACATTTGTTCCTGCTAATGCACTACTCTTGGGCTATGACAGGAATAGTCTTCACTCCCTTTTTTTTTGGGTTGAGTGACCACCTTGGATGGTGTGACAATAATCACCAGTGTGACACACTCTACTAGTCCCCAGTTTTGCGATATCTGGGTTAATAATAGAAACACTTCTTGATTGGTGGATCAATAAACCACTCAGTCTGGTGAACCGATTAAATCACTCGGGTTTAGGGCTGCCCCATGGCAGATAACAAGTTATGACATCATAGTCTAGACTTGGAAAGGTTTCGCACCCCCTATTGGCCATGAATAATTAAGTGCTTATATCATTATACAAGTTTTCGTCTCGTTCTTCACATCTATTTATAAAACTATTCTGTATAAGGGTCGTGCTGCTTGGACCTTGTTCCATGGTACACGCAGACCATCAATGGGCACTGATTAGCATCCCATTTAGAGTAGGAACGCTTCTTAGTGTCATAAATAGCTTAGTATCTAAATATAGCTGGTGGATATTTTTAACTGGCTGTGGGGAACTTGATGGAGCCCCCAAGTCAATAGAAGTGTGGAAACGCTTCTGACAATGAATTATAAAGTGCATTTATGACAAAGAGCAAACTGAAATGTCTATGAAGCACTTGGAATTCTACCCAGATGGAGGAAAAATCGTTCTATCCTTAGAGCGATCCCAAACCTAGTTTGGCTATTTATAGCATGGATCGATTTGCAAGGATCGTCGCTTACCCAATCTATTTTAGACTCGCTCCAACTCAATCAATCTATTTTTACAAATGTCTTCGATCACCAACTCCGCATCTTCAACTGCCACTTCTGGCAACACCACCCCTGGAACCCTCAGTTCCAAAAATACTTCTAGCTCTGATCTTCAGGGCAAGATCGCCAGGGCTGGATTTTCCAGCACTATTTTTATCAACTCTCTCAAAAGCGCGACTGCTCGTCGCGCTACCATTCCCACTGCTCCCATTGGGGAGATTATCAAGACCAATTCTGCAGAAGTGCAGGAGGTTCGTCATTGCCTGGAGGAACGTCACGCTCGCATTGCTGGAGTGCAACAGCGCATGGAGGAGCGCTGCCTTGCGCTGGAAAAAGAGAAGGTGCTATTAGACCAAGGAGGTCAGGAGATTCTCGATATTCTCGAGGATGTTTGTTGATGGGAGGCTGACCGCCTTTCAAAAGTTTGAGGGGCTTATTCCGTTGAAATTGGGACTGGGAAAAAGATTCCCAATCCACCCATATCAGTGTCATACACTGATAAAGCAAAAGCAGGCCTGTCTGCTGCCCAGGCAGGCAAAACTATTTCACCCTTTAATCCTTGACTCACCTACTGCCCCACCTCTGCAGACATCCAACAATGGGGTGGGAAACTTGGAGGGGAGGCAAAGGACTGGGAGGAGAAGGCAGTTCCGGTACTGCCGGTACCGACATCCAATCTCGCATCGAGAACTGGTGGATCTAGAACTGAACCCTGGTATTCGGTTAAGGAGTGGGAAAAAGTTGGACGAACTAAAATAGTGCCAGCTAGAAAGCGGGGGAATCGTACCCCTGCTATATTATCTAATATATCTCCATTGGTTTCTGCATATCCACAGTCTGATAAGACACTGATAGAGAAGATGAGAGAGGACATTCAGGTTATGATAAAGAACCTGAATATTGAAGTGGCTGAGAAAGCTGCTAAAAAGGCTAACAAGAAGTTGCACCAAAAACAGAAATGCCAAGCAGCCTGGAAGGCATTTGAGGATTCGAATTGTCCTCCTACACACAGAAAAGACATCATTAATCATGATATCTTTGAATCAGACAACTCACACACAGAGTTGGATGATGATACCTATAGCACACTTTTGCGTGCTAACGATGATTCAGAACTTGAACCAGGCAAAATCATGTATGTCAGACTTGACACCATGATAGATCCCTTCATACATTCCAGAAATACCCCAGTATGGGAAGTACGCAGATACTGTTATTTGGTGGTGATCAAAACAAGGGCACTTCCTTGTTATCAATGGCAGCCTTTCATTAAAATCAAAGCGTTGGCATCCTACTCCAAGTTGATTAGGAAGAATGTGGCCTTTGATCTTATGAAAACTGAGATTCATGACAACTATCATCTCCAATTAAATCCACAATCTACTTCTGGATGGATGGAAATTGATAGCATTGCTAGCGGTAGTAATGCTCGTCTTTCACTAGGTGGAGATGAAGATGTCAGCAAAATTCCAACTTTAACAGGATTAAATTGGAATGAGTGGTCTGTAGCCATGATCGCCTATCTTCATTATAAAGGTCCTTGGCTATATGTCAAAGGATCTAAAGCAGCAATCACAAATCTGACCGATTCAGAGAAAGTACTTTACAATGTGGCAGATACTAAAAAAGAAGATAGGGACAGGCTACAAACCAAGCTTGAACTTTGGGAAGAATTTCTTGAATACGATGACAAAGCACTTGGGTTAATCACACTCAAACTGGCATCATCATTGCGTCACTATGTCGACTCTACTGCATTAAAAACATGGGACGCATTAGAAAAAGCTTTTGGGCAACCAGGAGCTGCAGGAATCTTCGTTGATTTTTCAAAAGCAATTCATTGGAAAGTCAATGTCAACAAAGTCACTGAGTCAGTTAACAAATTATTGACTACTACTCAACGACTCCATACCAATGGATTCACCTTTCCTGACAACATGGTCACCATGTTAGTGCTGGCATCACTTCCACAAGGATGGGACGGTGTCTCATCCAGTATTCTTATCACTATGAAAGCAAGTGATTTAAAACTTGCTGATGTCCTTCCTAAGATAGAGGAAGAACAGCAAAGACGTAGAACGTCTTCATCATCAGGGGGGGCTGTTAATACAGCTCGCATACTAGAGGCCCTATGAGACCTCAATGGCAAAACTCTGGATTGGCCGGTCCTAGTAATAGGACCAATTTTCAATGTCAATCTGGAAATTTCCAAAATAACAAGGGAAAAACCAGAGATCAGAATCAACCGCCTGCAGGACCATCCAGGCAGTTTAGTTCTAATCAGGAACGCAACTGCTTCAATTGTGCAAATAAGAAGAAGAAGCATGCTTTCTTGTTGTAACAGGAACAATCTGCTGGGTCCAGTAGATCTAAAGGAAAAGCGAAGGCACCTACCTTTGCTAGCGCAGCATTGATTGATAGGCTTGGATCTCAACCCCTGATTGACAGGGTTGAACCAGCCTTATTACCAGATAATCTCAAAATGCTACAAGAGCAAGGCTTTTGTGTGGCAGATGAGATTGAATGGCCAGTTAAAACTGGAGGGAATGCAGAAAATCGCTTTATTCCAAAGAGCGATGACATGGATGTGGATAAAGATGATGCATTGGATACAGTCTCTTTAGGAGAATTTGAAGATGCAGAATCTTGGTATCAGTGTGTATATTTCACTAATTTAAAGTCTGATACTGATAATAAATCAGTGAGGACTATGCTACAGAAGACTTCAGAGAATTCAAAGCTTCTTAAATTTAAAGGTAATAATAGTAGTAATCAATGTACTGCTGTAGATAGCGATAATGTAATTGCTAAAATTACCTGCTATAATAGTGAGATTAAGGCGTGCTATTGTAATAATTGCCTTAAAATGGCACTTAAAGGAAAGTCATGGATGATAGACTCTGGAGCGTCTGTTCATGTAACTCATGACTTAGAAGACTTTACTGATTATCAACCATTTGATAATCCAAAACCTATTTATACTGCTGATAAAAAATCAAAAGTTTCTTTATTAGGTGAAGGGACTGTGTTCCTTCAAATAGAAAATTCCAAAGCGCTTAGACATTTCATTAAACTTGAGAAAGTTTGCTACATGCCTGAAGCTAGTCATAGACTTATATCGTCTGGACAGTTAAAGCTTCAAGGCTGGCAGGAACAATCAGATAAACATGGGACAATTTTTTCGCTAAAATCTGGTCAACATGTTCTACGAGCATATCCTAGACATGATAATGAACCCATTCATTGGGTCTTGACTCAGATAGTCAAGCCAGATAGACAAATAATGGACCATGCTGTGTATGTTGTCAATTATGACACTTGGCATAGACGATTGGGACATCCTTCAAAGAATGTTCTTAAATATACTTTTGAACATACTAAAGGATTTGATGAGAAAATCACATTCCCATCAACAAATCCCATATGTCCTGGTTGTACTCAAGGAAAAATGCACAATAAATCTTTCCCTATTTCTAATAAGCATGCTTCTAAACTGCTTGAATTAATTCATGCTGATTTACTTGAACTACCAATGGAATCATATCATCGTAAAAAGTGGTGTTTAATGCTACTAGATGATTACTCTTCATTTGCTCATATGGCACTTCTTCAATCAAAATCAGAAACCTTTACTGCTGTCCAAAGTTATATAGAACTTATGGAAAATCAGCACAATATTAAAGTAAAATGTTTCAGATTGGATCGAGGGGGGGAATTTAAGTCACATGAATTTGACAAATATCTTGCATCTAAAGGGATATTTAGGGAACAGAGTGCACCACACATACATCAGCAAAATGGTCGTGCAGAATGTCTTAATGACACTATACTTGAGAAAGCAGAAAGCATGAGACTTGAGTCTTCCTGTCCAAAATCATGGTGGGAATTTGCTTTTGAAACTGCTATTCATGTATACAATCACACTCCATTAAGAAGAACAAACTGGAAAATGTCACATCCTGCCTAATGCCAGGATATGGCTTTTGCCCACCAAAAAGTTGGTCATTTTGCCAATTTTTTCATGCCACAGTCCGTCAGTTCATGGTGAATCCAGTATATTCATGCCCTACACATCCTTGTGGTTAGCCCTGTCATTCTCTGCCCATCTCTGCCCGTCCCTGCTCCTTGCTCTCCTGCCATTTCCTGCTTCTTCCTGCTCCCCTCTGCCATTCCTCCTCACATTTGGATCCCCCTGCTATTCCTGCCTCTCCCTGTCATTTCCTGCTTTCCCCTTCCCATTCCTGCTCCCCTTACTTTTCCTGCCCATTCCTGCCCTTCCTGTCACTCCCTGCTTTGCCCTCCCTCTTCCCGCTCCCCTTCACTTTCTCCTGCCCCTTCCCACTCCCCTTCACTTTCTCCTGCCCCTTCCCGCTCCCCTTCACTTTCTCCTGCCCCTTCCCGCTCCCCTTCACTTTCTCCTGCCCCTTCCCGCTCCCCCACACTCCCCTCTTGTTGTTGCTTTCCCTTCACTTTCCCTTTTCCCTTCCCTTTTCCAGATCCCTTCCCTTTTCAAGCACCTCCCTGTTTCCCCTTCCCCTTCTCTGCTTCAACTAGCTTCGCATCGGAACTTGCAATATTTGTGACAGCATCAGTGGTGAGAGCAGTGGAAGACGAGGCCACCACCTCAGTTGCATCATCAGCAAGGCTTGGGGCCTTGGATTGTTATTTTTGTTGGTTTACTGCATGTAACTTTAGTTAATCAAATAGATATGATTAAAAACATATGGTTTCAATGGGGCAACAATTGATATGTCGTTGGCAGCAGGAGAAGCAGCCAGAACATCCTTGGTAGAATCGTTAGGTGGAGGAATAGAGATGGCACTGGTTGCAATGGGGGTGCGTGGGCTGGTGTTTGGAGTGTTCACAGTTGTGGCATCGGCAATAGGGCAGGTGGGCACAGGGCTGCAGTTCGGCTGGACTGTTATTCTTGTTGAATCACTGGATGTATCGAGCCGTAGCAGCTACAGTGACTCACAAAAGGTTTCCAATGTTTGGTAATTTCAGATTGACTTGGATGTAGGGTGGGAAATAAATTTTATAAAAATCCTCAGAAATCAGGGTTGGTAGGTTTATATGTGTAGTATTTGGTAATAAAGCCATGTAATGTTATTTCCATTTTTGGAGAAGACAGAAATAGATTAGCACAGGCTGGGCATTGGAAACCTTTTGTTGCTGGCAGCTTTGAGTGCTGGAACAAGGTCAGTCACATGACTCTGTCAATTAATTTCACACAGTCATGTGACTATATCTACTTTGTGCTGATTTCAACATATACAGCAACTCTCACAACCACCAATCCATCATGCACTCTCTTACTCCTGCCCAACAGCAACAGGTCATCTTCCTGCTCCTTGCTGGGTATTCTGCAAAGTCAATTGCTTCATCCACTTCTTATGGACTTGCCACTGTCTTCAGGATTTACTCTGAGCACTGACAACACCTCCCAAAGTCTATTGGAGGTCATCCCTAGAAGCTTTCCAGTACCAACATGCACCATGCCATGCACCTTATCACCTCCATGAAGACTGAGACAGCTGTTGATGTGGCCAAAACCCTTAGAACCATCACAAACCAGCCTCTGTCTGTCCAGACAGTTTGTGGATGTTTGAGGGCTGGTGGTATGAAGGCTGTGATGAAGAGAAAGAAGCCATTCTTGTCCTCAAGGCACTGGGGAGCACACCTAGCCTGGGCCAAGGTACACCAACACTGGACTGTGGATGACTGGATGAGGGTTGTATGGTCTGATGAGACCAAAATATATTGTCTGGGGTCAGATGGAAGGAAATGGGCTTGGAAAATGGCTGGGGAGGGTCTAACTGACAGGCTTGCACAGGGAAGAGTGAATTTTGGAGGAGGATCTGTCATGATTTGGGGTTGCATGATGTGTGATGGAGTTGGGTATGCCACCAAAATTGAAGGGAGGATGGATGGGGAGCTCTACACTGGCATTTTGGAGGATGAACTGCAGAACAGCATCAAGTATTATGGGAAGTCTACTGAAGACATCATCTTTCAGCAGGACAATGACCCAAAGCACACCAGCCAGAGGCCCAAGAAATGGTTTGGAGAACATGATATGAATGTCCTGGATTGGCCTGCACAATCTCATGACCTCAACCCTATATAACACTCTGAAGAGGAGGCTGGGACAGTATGAGACACCACCAAAGGGAATGCTTGAGCTGTGGGAAAGGATTGAAAAGGAGTGGGAAGCAATACCTGCTTCTGAGTGTCAGAAGTTGATTGAAAGTATGCCTAGAAGAGTTGAGGCAGTAATCAAGGTCAAGAGAGGGTCTACAAAGTACTAAATGTTGTGTGTATTGGGTCCAGATTCATTGGCAACAAAAGGTTTCCAATGCCCAGTCTGTGCTAATCTATTTCTGTCTTCTCCAAAAATAGAAATAACATCACGTGGCTTTATTACCAAATACTACACATATAAACCTACCAACCCTGATTTTTGAGGAGTTCTATAGAATTTATTTCCCACCCTACATCCAAGTCAATCTGAAATTACCAAACATTGGAAACCTTTCGTGAGTCACTGTATAATGATGCATCGTGATGTGTAACTACAGGCAGACCCTGAGACAAAAGACCCTGTAATTGCAGGGCTGCCAGTGCCATGCTTGCCTGATGCATCAACGTACCTCCCTCCACAACCCCTGATGCATCATGCACAAGCTTCTTTGTGCCTCCCGCCACTTTTGTCCTTTTGTCCTGCCACTGTATTCTACCGCCACCCACCACCCGCCACCTGCCACCTGCCACCACACATGCACCACCTGCTGCCACCTCCCACACACCCACACACTGCCCGCTGCCTGCCACCCACCACCTCACCTGTGCCACAGCCCACATTGTCTGCCTGCCGTCCTGATGCATCACCCACTGCCCACCATCCACCATCTGCCATGCACCACATGCTGCCCACCACCCACTGCCCACCACCCACTGCCCACTGCCTACTGCCCACCACGTGCCATGCACTGCCCACCTCCCACCACACGCTCCCTGTTGCACCAATCACTCACTGCCACCTACTGCCCACTTGCTGCCTGCCTTCCACTTGCCACCTGCCACCTGCCACTTGCTGCCCACTGCCTGCTGCCCACCACCCCCACACTCAGTAATGTTTATTTCAGTATATATGTTATTTTTTGAATATATATGTTTTTATAACCAAAAGATTATGTTTAAACTAAATTAATGCATGAAAGATAAGTAAATGGAATAGAAAGTGATGATAGTTTGCCTGTAGGGTATGTTTTACCATATGTTTCCGACATATGCGAAGGTCACATGACCACGCCAAAATATTGGCTGGCTTATATCCTGTCTTACACTCAAATTTGTGGGGCACTGATCATAGAAATATATAGTGTACATATATACTAATCATATTTAGGTATTATCTAGCCTTATATAAGTGTAAAGGTCCAATGTTGCAGCAATAAGCACTATGACCACCTATGTATTCATGTTCAATTTGTGACCAATACACCACTCTTTACACATGAACTTGAACAACAATTAAATAATACATAAATACCATTAGGATATATGTACATTATATATTTCTATGATCAGCGCCCAACAAATTTGAGTGTAAGACAGGATATAAGCCAGCCAATATTTCAGCATGGTCACATTGGTGGGCAGCAGGCAGCAGGTGGCAAGCGGCAGGCAGCAGCATGTGGTGCAGGCAGTGGGCAGTGGGTGGCACATGGCATGTGGTGGATGGTGGACAGTGGGCAGTGGGCAGTGGGTGATGCATCAGGATGGCAGGCAGACGATGTGGGCTGTGGCACATGAGGTGGTGGGTGGCAGGTGGCAGGCAGTGTGGGTGCATGGGAGGTGGCAGCAGGTGGCGCATGGTGGGTGGCAGGCAGTGGGTGGTGTGTGGTGCATGGTGCATGGCAGATGGTGGGCAGTGGGTGATGCATCAGGGCAGCAGGCAGACGATGTGGGCTGTCAGTCATCACATTTGTGGCTATGTTGACACACCATAAGGCAGCTCTGTAATTACAGAGCTTTTTGTTTCAGAGCATTGCCTGTTATTACACATGGTGATGCATCATTATAGTTGCCTCAGGTGCAGGCAGGCCAAGTCTTGTATGTCCTCGTTGAGGCTTTTAAAATTCAGTGTGATGACATCTGGCATACACCTCCAAAGCCTTGTAAACATTCCTTTAAGTTGATTACACATGACTTGAACTTGAGAGTCATCGAGTCATTTACCATTTTCATCTTCTAAACAATAAAGCTTTTTTGTCAACTCGCCCCAGAGTGCCTTTCCAGCACCCTTTGCATTATTTTTATACCAATTGTTGAACTCATCTGACTTCCAGTATTTCACTTGCAGGTATGTTTCTTGGTCTTTCAATGTAGCGACACTTGGCTTTGATGGCATTTGGGAAAGCAAGCGCATATAGCACTTCCTCTTCGGTTCTTGTATTTGTGCCACTATTTGGGCATGGCAGTGTTGCTGATGGTGTACAGGTTTGGGAATCTATTTTTATTGTGTCTAATTGTGCTCTGCATTGCTCAAAAATTAGTCAGTATGCATATATATGAAAACACGTACTTGAGTTCTTTATTAATATTTTCAATGGTTCAAAAACTTGGTCCTGACATCAAAATTCATCACAATGAATAACTTGAAGGCATGTGAAAGTGAGATGTACTTCAGATCCAGGTATTCTACAAGCAGGTGCATATATGTGGCATTTCCTGCATCTTTGAGCATTTTGTCAGTAGCTGAGCTGAGTGCTCTCATGAATTCATTGTTTGCAAATAAATTTGGCTATATCATATATCACTTACACCAAGGAAACAGTGGGGACCACATTACCTGAGAATCTGGAGTATAACTTGGGCCCAAAGGCATAAACTTGTTGGTACATAGTTCATGGGGATGTGAGTTTGAAGTGAGTTCTGGTAAAGTGACATAGCAAAATGACTGTACAGGGAAGAGCATAGAGATACGATGCTGGGGTATATGCATGAAGCGTGTGCCAAAAATAGATCACTCTGATTAGATAATGTATAAGTCTGTCAAGCAGGAACAGGAAATGACAGTCAAATACTATGTACATACCTGCAAATACAAAATATACATATGTTGTGTATGTCAAGAAATTCTGTGAGTACCAAGAATAGGCAAGAAAACCAAGACAGCACTTTTATATGAGATTGGCCATTTCAATGTCGTTCAGTTCACCGTTTCCCATTTCAACATTGTCGTCATCTCCAGCATCCATTTCAACGTCATTCAGTTCACCATCGCCCATTTCAACATTGTCATCATTTCCAGCATCCATTTAAATGTCATTCAGTTTACTGTCACCCATTTCAACATTGTCGTCATCCCCTGCACGTACTTATAATTCTGCCATGACTTGAAAAAATATATTTGCCACTTAGCAATACAAACTAATGACAAGAATCTAAACTATAGACATGTAAGAAAAATTTATTTCAAAAATTGGGACAGACTATACCTGTAGGATGCTGTTCTCCTTCCTGTGAGACAAAGGTGCACAGTTCTTCAGTGAGATTGTTAATCATTTCTTCAGCTTTTTTGAGATGATGGCCTGCTGCTTTTACCAAATTGAGGTAGGCATAGTTGAGCCACATTTGCTTCTGCATGTAGACTGGAATTGTGTGAGAGATATTGACAATGAGCAAAATGCAATGGAATGAGAGGGCATGGAGGGTCAATATGAGAAAATGGTAGGACTCTCGGTTCATAGCTGGTTGAGGGGGAAGAAGTCTGATATATTCATAAGATATTGTGCATGAAGACTTGCACAGTTTCAAGAATGGATTGAGGCTCTCTCTTATCACTGTGTCAGCCAATGGGAGATTGGCAGTAGTGAATGGAGTCATGGTGGGATAGAGCTCGTTCTGGAACTCCATGGTGGGTGGGGCATGTGGTTGAACCTGTGTAGCTATCAAAAATCAAGGTACAAGGTTCAAGTGGATTATGTACAGGGATGATAATAGCAGATGCCAAAGTGATCTCAGGCCTGTTGTCCGGTTCTGTGTCTGAGCTATATAGTTCCTGCACTGCAAGTGTTTCTGTTGGAAAATCACTATCTGGTTCGGTTACTGAGCTGGATAGAGTACTATGCACTGGACACATAATGCAGAAAGGCACAATGTGCTGCAGGTTTTGATGGGGAAGAGGTTAATGGTGTTACTCACTCAAAACCAAGGAAGACATACTTTTAGTCAGTCTTGTCATCCAAAGCTTCTCGGACACTTCCTTCAACGGTGAGCTCAATAAATGGCTTCTCACTGACATAGAAGCAATTATTGTATGCTGCTTTAACTTCTGGCACCTTCTCCTCGTCTTCTTTCAATGGAAATGGAACCATCACAATGACAGCCTGGATACTCTTAATATTGATAGCTTTGGGTGCCTCTTCACTAACACAGCAGATGAAAAGTGTCCCATGTGAGTCCTTCAAAAGGTTGGGTTGAGCATCGGAGTATTTTCAAACCATTGCCACAGTCACTACGACCTCTTGCACAGGAATCTGAAAGAAATACAGTATTTCTGCATGGCAGATGTTGCCATTCAAGGTATACTACCTTTAGGTTAGACAAAATTAAGGATTGGAATGTCATGCCTTACCTTGATGTTGCATGAATTCTGTTAAGATCGATGCTCTCAACACAGTTTGTTCTAAGTCAACAGTGGCAAGCAGAGTCTCGGTCTGCTCCCAACCTACTGGACAAGTTCTGGACACTAAGTCAAATGATGACAAAGGTCAAAGTAAACGACGAGCTCAAGAAGATGAGAGCAAGGAGTTTTGTTCAGAAGTTGAGAGGATAATTCAATTAAGTTGGAACTGGATTTTAGCTACTTTACAGAAGGTTTATATATGTAAAAGAACAAGAGAAATATAAAAGGAAACACACAGCTAAATACCTAAGAAAGGAAATGTGAAGGTAAAGTAGCTAAAGGAGATGAGCATCCATGAAACGCATAACGATGATTATATAATAAAACGAGTCCGTTAACGAAGGGAAAAGAAAACTGTAACAAATTCTGGTAATTTTGCTTCCTTTCCTTAGTCTCTTCTTTCCATGCACATTGCGCTATTTGACCATTTGGTAATTCACATAGGTAAGTTACAGTGTAGCATGTGACATGGTGCAGCGAAGGCATACAGTGTAGCATGCGACACAGGTCGAGCAAATTTGCTGGGCCCTATTGGCTTCGCTAGGTCCTCACAGGTGTTCTCTGGGTCTTTGGGCATATCTACCATCCTGCTTGGCAACCCACACAGTTGCTGGGGGAGTGTGGTGACGGCAGTACATTGTAGGCTGGCAGGGACAATTTTGGAGCTATAATAAAGGCAGGTATGGTGCCCTGCACAGGAGGGCAGTTCAGTCACGCCAGCCACAATAGGTGACAGGATGTGGCTTTCATCCTCATCAGGTCCAGTGTTGTGCTGCCCATTGTATTGGCTGGTTTGGGATAATGTGGATGATTTGATTATACAGGCTGATTTGATATTGAATTGGCCATTGTGAGTGAAACGGCCAATGACGAAGTTCATGTCCTGCAGCTGTAAGGGCATTAACCAGTGTGATGGACAGTGAAAGTAGAAAGTACCCACATTGTTTAAATGGCCAATGAATATAGGCTCGCATAGCTGGGGTTGGCCGGCATGATGGGCAGGGTGAAGTACTGCAGATATTTATTTGTCCTACAATGCTTGGCTGATGATTGAGAATGGGCTGGTGTGAAGAAATGCTCCGCAATATGATTTGGCTTAAATGGCCAATGACTAGCTAGGCCAGCATATGGAAACCCATGATATAGCCCACAATGTGCGCCAGCGTCAATGGCCAATGACCAGGTGAAGGTACCCCAGATATGTATGTCCCACAACACATTGTTTACATGGCTTTGGCTTGAATGTGATATGGCCCACAATGTGCGCCGGCGTCAATGGCCAATGATTATACTAGCTGGTGTAATGGGCCAGGTGAAAGTACCCAGATATGTATGTCCCATAACACATTGTTTACATGGCCAATCAATATGGGCTGGCATAGCTAGCTAGTGTTGGCCGGTATGATGGGCAGGGTGAGGGAAGTGCTGCAGATATTTATTTGTCCTACAATGCATGGCTGACGTGAAAGAATGACCAGCAATATGCAGCTTCAATGGCTGATGATTATGCAGGCCAGCCTTGCAAGTTTGATGGGATCCATCTGTATCTTTCCAGGCGATATGATCATCCCTAAAAACTCAACTTCTTGAACAGCGAATTTACATTTCTCTAGTTTCAGGTATAGGTCATTTTCCTCCAATCAATTAAGGACTCTTTTCATTCATTCTTCTAGCTTGTCCAGGTCCTGAGAACAAATCAAGATATCATCCATATAAATGATGAGCCATCCTTCATTAATCATATCTCTGAAGTATTCATTCATCATGGTTTGGAATGTAGATGGCGAGTTGCACAATCCAAAGAACATAACAGTTGGTTCATATAATCCTCTGTTGGTAATGAAAGCGGCTTTCCATTCATCGCCTTTCTTAATCCTGACATTGTTGTATCCCCAACAAAGGTCCAATTTAGTGAAGTACTGTGTGCCAGCAAGTTTTGTAAGGAGATCAGATACTAGAGGTAATGGATACGCATTTTTGATTGTCCAGTCATTTAGATATCTGTAATCTTGACAAGGTTGAAGTGCCCCGCTTTCCTTTTTTGAAACAAAGAAAAATGGCGAAGCTTGAGGAGACTTTGATGATCTGATGTACCCTTCAGCCAGCTGTTCCTCAATCCATTCATCCAATGACGATTGTTCTTTGATTGATAATGGGTAAATTTTGCTAACTTTGGGAATAAAACTGGTTTTTAGATCAATATTGTGATCCCAGGTTCTGGATGTTGGGAATCGTTCAGATGCCTTTTTCTCAAAGACTGAGCGCCATGTCTCATATTCTGATGGTAACTCTGTTTTTGGTTCATCCTTTTTCAGCTGATGTTCTAATGCTTGAGATGCTGATGTCTTGACTCTGATCCAGTAATTGTCCTCTCCCCATTGTTGGTTATCTAATGCCATTTGCCAAATAGTCTGTTCATTTTGCTGCTCATCAATGAAGTGTATCATCTTATCTCTCCAATCAATAGTAGGATTGTTTTCTTCTAACCAAGGGATTCCCAAAATTAACCGTTGATCCAAGGTGTTTACACTCCCCCCCTCATTCCTGGTGGAGTCCAGTGGAGTCCTGGTAGAGTCCCGGAAATTCCCAGGAATTCCCAGGACTCAGGAATATTGAAACAAGGGACAGCAGCACAGAGCACTGGCTAAGTAAGGTTTCGATGTACTTACATTTGTTAGTAACAGTGCTTATCTGCCTATTGGTTAGGTGGAAAAATTGGGGAGCTTAGTGTCCAAAACGCCCTCCTTATATACATTTCAGTAACCCTAATTTAGGTACAAAATATAATAATAAAAATACTATTAAACGAGTTTCTTTTATTATTATCTATTTCTAATCATTCTATGATGTTCTATATGACATCATTTCCTTCTAAATGACTCATGTGCACAGCTATATGACTCATGTGCAGTGGTATGAGTCATTGCACAGTCATTGCACAGCAATGCTCAGTCATATGAGTCATTTATGAATCATGTTCTAAATATAAATGATTCTTATCAACTATTCAATTCAGTTGATAATCGTCCCATCAAACTCTATAATATCTGTCAAACTCTATAATATCTGTCAAAGATATAAATATCTCTGAACTCTATAATTTTGTACACAAGTACAAATAAGAGTTTATTATTACTAATCAGAGTCTAGATGAGCCTATAATCATATGACTAATCACGTGCTTATCATGTGATATCACATAATCTGAATAGATATTTAGTTAAATATAAAACACTAATTAATTCTAATTCTAATTATCTAATCTAACTTTTAACACTCCCCCTTGTTGAATATTTTACTAAATGTGTATTCCACATAATTTAAGCATTCTACTATGCTTATTCAACAATAAGTTTTTTGTTAATATGTCAGCAGCTTGATCTTCAGTTTTAATATAATAAAGATCAACTAAATCATCTTTGACACATGATCTTATATAATGACATCTGACATCCATATGTTTTGTTCTTTGTTCTTGAGCTGGATTTGAAGCCATATAAATTGCTGCTTGATTATCCATTATTAATGGAATGGATCTAATGTTATATCCTAACTCTTCAAACAAATTCTTCAACCAAGATATCTGTCTGCATGCATCTGATGCAGCCATGTATTCTGCTTCTGTTGAAGACAACGCAATAGTTTTTTGTTTTGCTGATTTCCAGTATACTGGTGCTCCAGCTAACTTGACAACCATCCCTGTCATTGATTTTCGATCAATAGGATTTGATGCCCAATCAGCATCAGCATAACAAATTAAACCATATTTATCTTTTCCGTTATATTTAATACAGTAATCCAATGTACTTCCAACATATTGGATTATATGTAATGCCTTTTTAATGTGATCCTGTGAAGGATTACTTACAAATTGTGACATTAGAATTGTTGCATAAACAATATCTAATCTTGTACACATTGCAAGAAACAATAATGATCCTATCAATTGTTGATAGTATGTAATCATTGCTTGTGTTGCTTGACCCTCTAATTGTTTGTTTGGTACATAACCAGCTGGTAAAGGCATGTTTACTGGTTTTGCATTAATAAGACCAAACCTTTCAACAATCTTCTTCGCATATTTAGCTTGATCAATTGTGACTATATGATTTTGTTTATCAATCACAATGTTCATTCCTAAATATTCACTTAAATCTCCTAAATCTCTACTTGTTACAGTTTTCTTTTCCCTTTGTTGACAGACTTGCTTATTATATAATCACCATTATGCGTTTCATGGATGCTCATCTCCTTTAGCTACTTTACCTTCATGTTTCCTTTCTTAGGTATTTAGCTGTACATTTCCTTTTATATTTCTCTTGTTCTTTTACATATATAAACCCTCCTGTAAAGTAGCTAGACTCCAGTTCCAACTTAATCGAACCTAACTCCCAACTTTGACTCGAACTCCTTGCTCTTTTTCTCTTCAGCTCGTTGTCAACTTAAAGACCTTTGTCATCATTTGACTTAGTGTCCAGAACTTGTCCAGTAGGCTGGGAGCAGACCAAGACTCTGTTTGCCGCTGTTGACTTAGAACGAACTGCATTGGGAGCATCGATCTTTACACAAGTTGGAACTCCCAGAACTGCTCAGTGTTTCTACACTAGCCAGACATCATTGATACCAGAACCTTGAACCTCAGACCACCAAACGGCTCTGCCCATTTCAGACAAAAGTACTATCTAGATCGACGAGAGGTTTTTCCGTCGACTACAGGAACAGGGTGGTTTTTCTGCTCAGGAACTAAGAAGAAGAACGAACCAGTACCAGAATCCCTCTTTGAAGGTGATTATATTGAAGGACCAGAGGACGCCTTCCCAGACAATGTTTGGATTAATTGGGTAAACGAAGAACACGAAAAAGAACTTCTTTCTTTATTTAAACCACCTACAAATGAACCAGAACTCTCTTGGTGGAACGAATATCTCAGCCTTGCTGATATTGCAGGACGAGATTGATACGCACTTAAGGAAGGAGAACTACAGCCTTGGATAGAATTCCAAGAACAGAAACAGATCGAAGCAAATCTGTTCGGAGATCCAGAATCAGAAAAGAAAAAAGACAAAACAGGAGAATCCACAAATCCAAAAGAAGAAACAGAAAAAATGACATCTGACGCAGCAGCACCCACCTCTAAGGGAGATATCAAACCGCAGCCTATGCGTGTTTTTACAGGAAAACGAACCAAAGCAAAGGTTTTTATTGGAAGTCTTGAAGATTACTTTGTCTTGAACGATGATAACTACAAGAACAAAGCACAGAAACAGATTCGATTCACTCTTGCTTGTCTTGGGCAAGAACTTGACGATTGGAAAGTCTTGATCAAAGATGAATTAGACGACGAAGAAGAAACAAATCTCACTTGGACAAGTTGGACCGAGTTCAAAAAGCATTTCTTAGCCAATTGGGGAGAAGTTAATAGCGCTCTGAGGGCGCTGAACAATCTAGCCAATCTCAGAGTAGGGGGCCATGTTTCAGTCCCTGAATATATCAGAAAATTTTGCATGGAAATCGGTACTTCAGGTTTGAAGGGAACAACCGCACAGCTTCAGGCGTTTGTCAAAGGACTCCCTGAGAGTATCGCTACAAAGATCCTCGAGGCAAACGTTCTATCCATGAAAGAAGCATATGAAAAGGCAGAACAGCTTCATGGCGCTTGGGAAATGATGCGAGCGCTTGGGCAAAAACCAGGACAAGGGAATCACTCCAATTATAATCGAAACACCAATAATAGGGGCGGATCAACCCGATCAGTAAATGCGATGCCCACTGGACGTTTGACAGATGAACAAAAGGAGGAATACATGAAATCTGGAAAGTGTTTCAGATGTGGAAACCAGGGGCATGTTTCAAGGAATTGTCCCAAATGAAACACCACGTCAAATGCTTCCTTCAGGGCCTCATCGTTTCAGAATAAGGGGATCAGATCTATCCCTGAAGATGCGCCCAAGGAAAAGAAAGATGACCCAGTTGCAAGCATCAGAGCGATCCTTGCTGGAATGAAGGCCGATGAAAGAGAAGGTCTTCTCAATGAACTCGAGAATGAGGGTTTTTAATCCGGAAGCGTCACACAGCGGTTGGCACTTCCATAATAAATGGACATTCACAGTTAGCACTTGGTTCTGTAATAGTAAGATTGAATAATGACAAGCGCCTTTCAATCTCTGTGGAAACGTCCGATTTACCTGCTGAAACTTTGGCTCTAATTGATTGTGGAGCAGAAGGGAATTTTATTGATGAAGAAGTAACCACCAAGTTACCAAAAGAAAAATTGCGAAAACCAATTAGAGTCAGAAACGCAGATGGAACAGTTAACACTAATGGAATGATCACACATCGAGTCCACATTCAATATTCAATTGGAGGAAAACGATACAGCAACTGGTTTCTAATCACCAGATTGGGAGATCAACGATTAATTTTGGGAATCCCTTGGTTAGAAGAAATCAATCCTACTATTGACTGGAGAGATAAAACGATACACCTTATTGATGAACAACGGAATGAAGGAACTATCTGGCAAATGGCATTGGACAATCAACAATGGGGAGAAGACGATTACTGGATCAGAGTCAAGACATCAACATCTCAAGCATTAGAACATCAGTTGAAAAAGGATGAACCAAAGACGGAATTACCATTGGAATATGGGAAATGGCGCTCAGTCTTTGAAAAGAAGGCATCAGAACAATTCCCAACCTCCAGAACTTGGGATCATGCTATCAATTTGAAAACTGATTTTAGTCCTAAAGTTAGCAAGATTTATCCGTTATCAATCAAAGAACAGTCATCGCTAGACGAATGGATTGAAGAACAGCTAGCTAAAGGATACATCAAACCATTGAAATCTCCTCAAGCATCGTCGTTTTTCTTTGTCTCAAAAAAGGAAAGTGGTGCGCTTCGACCGTGCCAAGATTATAGATATTTAAATGATTGGACAATCAAGAACGCATACCCATTACCCCTAGTATCCGACCTCCTTACAAAACTTACTGGCGCACAATATTTCACCAAATTGGACCTCCGATGGGGATATAATAACGTCAGAATCAAGAAAGGGGACAAATGGAAAGCTGCTTTCATTACCAACAGAGGATTATACGAACCAACTGTTATGTTCTTTGGCCTATGCAATTTGCCATCTACATTTCAAACTATGATGAATGAATACTTTAGAGACATGATTAATGAAGGATGGCTCATCATCTACATGGATGATATCTTGATATGCTCTCAGAACTTAAACGAACTGGAAGAACGAACGAAGAGAGTCCTTGATCGGTTGGAAGAAAATGATCTGTTCCTGAAATTAGAAAAATGTAAATTTGCTGTTCAAGAAGTTGAATTTTTAGGCATGATCATCTCACCTGGAAAGATACGAATGGATCCTATCAAACTCGCAGGAATAGCCGATTGGCCAGTACCATCTACAGTTAAACAAGTCTGATCATTCCTAGGTTTTGGGAACTTTTACCAATGTTTTATTGGGAATTTTGCAGCAATCGCGAAACCACTCACAGATCTGACCAAGAAAGCAGAACCATTCGACTGGAATAATGAACGACAACTTGCCTTTGATACCCTAAAGCAGCGGTTTGCCTCTATGCCAGTTTTGTTAATGCCAAATCCTGCAAAACCATTCATCCTCCAAACTGATGCTTCTAACAAAGCAATTGGAGCAGTACTGAAACAAGCTGATGAATCAGGAGCACTCCATCCATGCGGATTTATATCCCATGCATTAACACCAACAGAACAGAATTACCAAATCTATGATAGAGAACTGCTTGCGATCATCAAAGGACTTGCAGTCTGGCGCCATCTATTACATGGTTCTCCTCATACAATCATTGTCCACTGTGATCACAAGAACTTGTCCTATTACCAAACCGCTCAACATTTAACACCTCGACAAGCTCGGTGGTCGTCACTGTTATCTGAATTTGATCTTCATATTGAACATGTACCAGGGACGAAGATGTTTGAAGCAGACGCATTGTCCAGACGACCAGATCATATGGGCAATGATGAGGAACAAACTACTGTCACAGTTCTACCAAATGATCGATTTATTCGGCTTATCAATGATGATCTTGCCAGTGAATTAAAGAAATATATGGCAAATGACGATTTTGGATGAATTCTCATTGAAGTAATCACAAAACAATGGGCACCGCTGATTAAATCGAAACTACAAGACTGGACATATACTCATGGCATCATTTACTACCTTGGCAAAATCTATGTCCCTGATCGAATTGAGTTGTGAACTCGGTTGATTAAAGAGATACACGAAGCACTATCTTCGGGACATCCTGGGCGATTGAAAATGCTAGCACTATTGAAGCGTGATTACTGGTGGCCTGGAATGTATAGACATGTCAAAGAATGGGTTGAAGGTTGCACACTTTGCCAACAGATGAAGGTCAATACTCGCCCGAATTCACCAGCATTAATCCCTATTCCATCGAAAGCCACCCAGCCATTTCAACAGGTCACACTTGATTTTATTACAGATCTCCCTATATCAGACGGCTATGATTCCATCCTGGTCACGGTGGACCATGGCCTTACGAAGGGGGTAATTTTCACTCCTTGCAACAAGACGATTGACGCCCTAGGAACCGCAGATCTCTATATTTCTGAAATCTTTAAACGTTTTGGACTCCCTGATATCTTAATCTCTGACAGAGGACCACAATTCTCTGCTAAAGTATTTCAAGAAATATGAAGAGCTTTAGGAATTGACCACAGGATGAGCACAGCTTATCATCCTCAGACAGATGGAGAAACTGAACGTGTTAATCAAGAACTCGAGATTTATCTTCGAATGTTCTGTACAAATGAACCCCATAAATGGAAGCCACTATTACCCATCGCTGAATTTGCACATAATAATCGATATCATGACACAATAAAGACATCTCCATTTCAACTTTAGTGTGACCATTCATAAAATGCCTGCATGACCGCCAACATTTCCTTATCGTAAATCTCATAATTCCGCTCCGCCGGATTTAACAATTTGGAAATGAAGGCCACTGGTTGCCATAATCCGTCAGTCTGCTGTTGGGACAGAATTCCTCCAATCGCGTATTCCGATGCGTCAACTTCTACACGATATTGACCTTCGTCAGCTGGAATCGCCAAGACCACTTCTTCTGCAATACGCACTTTTAGCCCATCGAAAGCCCTCTGCTGGTCATCCGTCCATTGCCAGCCATCTTTGCCAGTCAACTTGGTGAGGGGTTTGGAAATGAGCGCAAACCCTTGAACAAATCATCAATAAAAGTTGACAAATCCCAGAAACTGCTGAACATGTTTTTTGCATGTTGGGGTTGGCCATTCGACAATTGCCTGAACCTTTGCCTTATCCATACTGACTGAATTGTGGGAGATAATAAGGCCCAGAAATTCGATGGTGTCCTTATCGAACCAACATTTCTCTGGTTTTAACGATAATTTGTGTTCCTGTAATTTCGCCAGTATCCAGTTTACGTGTTCGGTATGACTCTTCTGATCCGTGGAAAATACAAGAATGTTGTCCATGTAAATGATGACCCATCCTTTCGCGATTTCTTCCCTGAAGAGATCATTCATCATTGTTTGGAAAGTTGCCAGTGAGTTCGTCAAACCAAAGAACATAACGAGTGGTTCAAATAGTCCTCGATTAGTGCAGAACGCCGCTTTCCACTCATCTCCCTCCTTGATACGGATATTGTTATATCCCCAGCGAATGTCCATTTTTGAAAACACCTTGGCATGTGATAACTTGTCGATCAATTCTGATATTAATGGTAATGGGTATTGGTTTTTGATTGTCATCTCATTCAACTTTCTATAGTCCTGTACCGGTCTAAGAGAGCCGTCCTTTTTCTTGACAAAAAAGAAAGGCGATGCCATCGGTGATTTACTGGATCATATTCGTCCCGTTTCTAAGTTTTCTTTGAGAAACTCCTCGAGCTTCCCCTGTTCCTCTTTACTTAATGGATAGATTTTGCAATCTAATGGCTTCGAACCCGGTAT
Source organism: Amanita fuliginea (assembly GCA_023014435.1). NCBI lineage: Eukaryota > Fungi > Basidiomycota > Agaricomycetes > Agaricales > Amanitaceae > Amanita > Amanita fuliginea. The sequence goes on from JAEBUQ010000023.1 coordinate 285,108, forward strand.
TAATTCGATTGCATGATCCCATGGACGCCTAGGTGGTAGTTCGTCAAACGTTTGTTTTTCGAATACTTTTCAGTAACCCAAATAATGTTCAGGTACGATTTCTTCCAGGGTCCATTTGATTGTATGTTCGGATGCAATCTTAGTAGCCGTATATTCATACGCCCGTATCCATTCTACATCCACGTCCTCCTTCATCACTGCTATCAATCTATCTCCATCTTCCCAATGCAAGCTGCACTCTTCCTCCTCATCTTGATCACTTTCTTCTTCGGGCTCCTCAGTGTGCGTATCTGGTTGGCACATGCCTGGGCATCGGCTGAATCGGAGTGAGTTCTTTTGCCAGTTCACCTCTGGATTATGATACTTCAACCAATCGTGTCCTAAAAACAAATCCGTTTTCCCCAGGGATGACACGCCAAATTCCCAAAGTTCTGAGTGCGCTCCAATTACCATTTTCAACTGTACCATCTCCGACAGTTTACCATCTTTGTTTTCCGATCCGTCAGCATTCCCAGGACGTACTTCTGATGTTTCTTTAAATTGTTTAATTGCCAGAAGGTTTCTGCCTCCATCCCCCTGTTCAGGTCTCTCACCATCACTTCCATTACCTCCGCCTGTCGTGATTCATGACTCCATGTCCGAAGCGACTCTAGAGCTTGACTCATGGGTCGCTCCCATATGCATCTCACCATCCATGGAGTCTGCCAGGCCTTCAAGCGAGATCCTATCGCCCTGATAGGTTCTTGTCACCATTTTTGTTCCTGCTTACTCATTTCATACTCGATGTAATTTAAAATGCATGGATTGGTCATAGAAATATTACATGTAGTATGAAACGAGTCCTTGCTTGATCGGTCGGAACCTGTTCCATTCGAGCCTGCTAAAAACCCTTTTCCTTGGCCCATTCCGCTATGGCCTTCGCGTCCTCGTCCATCATATCTTCCACCAGGAACTCCTTCCAGCCCATCTCCCTGATCCTCGTCTTCCCTGTCCAAACCTTCGGCGCTTTGCAATCACGTGCCATGTGACTCTGCTTGCCACAGTTATAGCACGTAATTATTCGCCTCTTCCTATCCACGTCCATTGCATTAGGATCTCTTGGTTTGGAACCTGATGCAGCTGCGGGGGGTGGACCTTGCGTTGCCCTGCTGCTTTGGTTCACAGGTGTTGGTGCAACCCTGTTTTGGGTTCCCTGTGGAGCCGTCTTCCTCACCCGATTGTCCTGGTGCGTCCTCCCTTCTATATGGTAGAAAGCCTTTGCGTCCCTCCACGCCTTATTCAATTCCGTCGCCTTCGTAAACCATCTCTCTAAATCCCCTGCCTGCAATCCATCACCCGGCGCTCCTGTTTCCACAATCCTTAAACCCAGTTGTGGGTTTAATCCCTTCCTGAATTGCGCTATTAACGCAATCTCGTTATACCCCGTCAGTTCCTTCAATCCCTTGAACTCAACAATGTAGTCCTCTACTGGTCGACTCCCCTGAATCAATTTATTCATTTTACGGATCGCCTCGTTGCACGTCTCTGTAGTCATGAAGTAAGCCTTCATCTTCTCCTCAAACCCGGGCCATCCCACAAACAGACATGGTTTGTTCATTGGCGCTTGTACTAGTATCAGTGGTTGAGCCGGTTGTCCCGTTGCTACCAACGGTTCTTCCCATATGCCCATCCTTTCTTGTGCATATGAAGTGTCCGCTCGATACGTTCCCGCTGCGTCTCTTGCCGCTTTCTCGTCAATATACTCCATCATTTCCTGCAGTTTAGTTGCCACCCAGTTACCCGCTCGATTCGCCGACCCGCCCTTAATCCTTTGTAGAGCAATCATCATGCGCTGATCAAAATGTCATATTTGCATCATCATGAAATACGCGCGCATCTGTCGCAACCAATTTGCAACTAACTGTGGTTGTCCTTCAAATGAGTCTGGCAGGTCAACCTTTAGTGCCGGCGGCCTCTCTTCCGGTGGTGTGGGTGGCGTCCTTACTGCTTGAATGATGGTGTTGGCCAACTTGGCCAATCCCGCCGCTGTCTGTCTTTGGCCTTCGTCTCCTCTGGCTGTCCACACTTCTTGTTGTGCAGCTGATCCAAAGCTCCTCAACAGAGCTGTGACAAGCACCATTATTGCTGCTAGCAGTGCATCTGTCACGTCAAATCCAACCGACACATTGGCGTATTCATTTGACTTGTTCTTCTCCAACAAGTCCCATCCACATTCTCCAATCTGAGCCGGTACCACATGCAACTTGAATGTGAGAAAACTGAAAGGTGCTTGCACCCTTATCTCTGCATTCCTCAGTTCCTCATTGTAATTTGCAATCGTCCTCCACGATGGGTTGTGTGGCCATGCAAACCGTGTCCAATATTCCGGTTTGAACAACCATAAGTAGCAGAGTCCGGGTGTTTCTGGACCCAAACCACAATACCCTGGAGGTGGTAACGATTCCCTCATCGCTCGTTCTACTCCTCGCAACCACGCGCCTATGTCTATCCTGGAGATCGATATTTCTCGTAGTCGAGTGTGTACCTCTTCTACGAACCAATCTCCTACGACTCTCCCGTAAACGTTTCTAGTCATCCTTCTAGTGATTCTTCGGGTGACTGTTAACAGTTCTCGGGGGTAGACCACATCATCCTCCTCTTGACGTTCTGCGCCCAATCTCACTTCTTTCCACCCCCACTTCCACTCGACAAGCTCGTCTATATCCTTCCACGTATAGACACCAATGTCGTACTTCCTCTCTGGATCTCTAACCAGTACTACATGGAAGACTCCATCTGAGTCTCCATCTGCCAACTCGAAAAGAGCCGACTCATCCCTAAGTTCTTGTTCATACCCGTGTATCTCTGAAATCGTTGGGTATGCTGGCCAGTCGTACATGTCATAGTGTACCTCTTTGAACAGGTACATGTAGCAAAAGCCCTTTCTGCGCCACGGGGCTCCGCCTTCACTCATGTATCAGTACGACCTTTTTGCCTCAGGTTTCTTAGGTCGTCGTCTCTTCCCGGGTAACGCCAGTTCCTTGGCGTGTTGTACTTGCCATCAATCTATCCTCCTCATGTGGTCCGTCAGACCCTCCTCCTCACACTCTTTCAGAAACGCATTCAGGCTGATTCCCCACAGCCCGTCTAGTACGCCTTCCCCAATATAATTCTTTGGAGTTGGTGGTGGTGCCATGCGCTCTGGCCTGCAGTACGGCAATGGATCATAACGTAGCCATTTTGCATGTCTTAATGAGTTCATTATGTTGCCATTTAATGCATGTTGCAACTTGTTCCTAGCCTCGTGAGATAGAGACCAGTGTCGCGCCACTAGGTCTAGATCGCGTTCTGTGCAATCGAATGCCCTTTTAACATAACTTGCTAACACCTGCAAGTCTATTTCGATTTTCAGAATCACGTCCTGGCCGTCTCCCATCCCCTTACCACCAACCTGGTGTAGGGTGACGAACGCTCCTTGAGACCACTTAGATTTTTGGTCCATGATCGTCTTGTTGCACTCTTGCACATGAATCCTGTTGTACATGCACTCTTTGCTGAAGTTAATTTGGACACCCTTCATTTGTTCGAATTTATTTATCATCTTGTCGTAGCGTCCAAATACTCCTTCATATAGTGTAACTGCCGACCTCTTCTTCTTATCCCATGATGCTTTGGGAACAAAGTGTCCGTTCATCTCATCCGCGCTAAACTTCCACTCAGCTGGCACATTCCTTACCCAATCCTGAGTGACTGGTTTAGGAACGGCCACTACTGCGCATGCCTTTTCTCTCTCTTGCGCCTTCTGCGCCCTTTCTTTAATAACGTGAGCTTCCTCACGTTCCTTCAACAACGCCTCCCATGTGGCGTCTTCCTCAGCCCAAGCCACTCTGTCAGCCTCCTCCAAGAGGCGGGGTGCCTCCTGTTGGCACTGCTGGCACTCCTCGGCTTGATGCACAATCCACCTTAGGACGTGCGAGTTCTGTTGTACCGGGACAGCCGGCACTTTCTTGGGTTGGTGAGCAAGCCACCGCTGTCGCTCGATCTGGAAGCACTCCCGCTCCCTCATCTCCCTATTTGTCTCAATGAGACCCTGTAAGAACAACTCCCACTTGTACGGCCCCTCCTCTGAGCCGTCACAAGACGCATTCCGTTCGTCCGCAGAGACGCCCTTACGGGGATGTCGCCTAGTGGAGTTGGTCCGCACGCTCCCACTTGTATGCAATGCCTGGGTTTTCACTGAGGCGTCCTCGTGCTCAGGGCATAAGCCCTGATACATAATTGGTGCCCTCAGACTGTTCATCCTTGACACATTGCATACTCGTGGTTGTTTACGCAGTTTCCTCCTGCTCTTCCGCTGTACAACCTGCCACAGCCCCTGACCCACTATCCCAGGGAGGAGTGACGCTCTCGGTTTATACAGTTGCGTTGCCTGAGATATCTTCAATGGCTTACCGCCATCACTGGATGCTGTTGTTACCAGGACAGCTCCCGGTCGAACCAGCATCACTGTCGTAGCGGCGCTGGTTGTCATATCAATGTTGAGAAAAGATGTAGTCAATGCGTGTGGATTTGAAGTCGTCGACATCGTGTCCAGTAGTCTTGAAGGCTCTTGATTATGCCACAAGGTCGTCAGACCAAGGGACATGCTCAGAGGAACAAGAGAAGAAAGAAAAGAAAAACTCTGTTGGATAGTCTGTGACTATGACAATCAAGAGCCTGGAGCTCTTGACACTACAACCAAGACTATATACCCAAAGCCTCACCTCCCTTACTAATCCATCACCTGACCGCCTCACCTCCGCCTCATGGAGACTGTTACGGACCCCCACAGATTCCGCTTTTTCCGGCCCAATCCGGTCTGGAAAAAGTGGATTCCGCCCCATACATTCATCCAACAAAAAAAAAAAAAACCGAACCAAGCACCGGAAATCCGCCCAAACGAGCGGATTCCGCAGTGCCCAGTAGGGAGCAGACATGTGGAAGCCACTGGCGTCCGACGGACGCCAGTGGGCTGTGTGTCGTGGTCACAGTGCAGCAAGGTCTTTTTAATGGCCTGTGTGACGCCATGACCATAGTCACAGACGCGCGCAAACGACGCGCCATTGATTGTCACGCAACTTCACGTGACGCTCACTCCCACCTCGTCAACGTCGCCAATGACGCAAATGCCTGCCCACTCGCATTCGCCTTCGCCTTCGCCCTCACCCACCAAGTGACTCGACGAGCACCCTACGCCACCGTTCGCCCGCCCAACACCACCTAAAGGATGGCGGACGGCCCTATTGCCCAGACGAATCCGTTCGTCTGGGCCGTATGTTTTTTTTGTTTTTTTTTCACTTTTTTTTTAACTAAATACACCGCTGCCCACAGCAACAACCTATCACGACCCATCGCAACCGCCACTCAACGACGACGACGACCGACAAGCCTACGGTCGCAACGACCCTCACTTGCCCTGACTCTGCCACCTACCCCATGCCTACGCCCTCGTTGCCCTAACCCTCGCCGTCGCCCTCACCCACTGCCCACGCCTTTCACCCTCGCCCGTTACCCTCGCCTTCGCCGTCGTCCCTCACCCATCCCCTCGCCGTCGTCTATGCCGTCGCCGTCGCCCACGCCCATGCCCATACCATCCCCTCCCTCACCCTCGCCCTCACCCTCGCTCATGCCTCATCCCCTCGTCCACGTCCACATCCACGCCCATGCCTCATCCCCTCGCCCACGTCTCATCCCCTTCCTCGCCCTCGCCCTCGCCCTTGCCCACCCCCACGCCTCATCCCCTTCCTCGCCCTCGCCCATGCCCACGCCTCATCCCCTCGCCCACGCCCTCAGTCCCTCACCCATTCCCTCGCCGTCGCCCATGCCTCATCCCCTCGCTGTCGCCCATGCCCCTCGCTGTCGCCCATGCCCCTCGCCCACGCTTCATCCCCTCCCTTGCCCTCGCCCTCGCCCACACACATGCCCTTGCCCACGCCCACGCCCACGCCCTCACCACACCTACGCCCATCCCTTGCCCAAACGCCAACGCCATTGTCGTCTCCGCTGCCACTGCCCATGGTTTAGGTCTCTGCTCAGCTGCCCTTTTTCGTTTCTGCAGTCGACTGGTAGGAGTTGCTCTGTCTCCGCAGTTAGTCAATCCTGCAATAGTGCCCGGCGTCTGTTCTTTTTTGAGTCCATCCCGTCCCTTTGTATGCATACTCTAATCCAATTTTCTATTCAAAAAAAAAAAAAAGACCTGTGATCTGTGATGTGACTTACCAAAAACGGCAGCTACGTCAAACCAAGCAAGACAATATCAGTTGCACTGGGCACCTACAACTTACAAGACGCCATGCCGAAGACGCAATCCACTCGAAAGAAGAATCAGGCCGCTGCAGCCTCATCTCCTCCAAAACTTCGCAGTCGCAAGCGTGCGACATCCGCTGTCGACACTGGGAAAGGTAGCAAGAAGGTGAAGGCAGCGGGCGGGGACGATCTGAAAGATGGAAACGGCTTAGTGTACGTTTATTCTATTCTATTTCATCACCATATCTCACTGGTTTCAGTAGTACATCCTCGGGCAATCGGTAAGCTAGAACTACATCCTTCAAGATCTCACATGACAGGGATGTATACAGGGCTGAGGACATCCTCGCAAGGAGCGGCGTAACAGTAGCCCCTCCCTGTCGTACTCGCTCTGGAGCCATTGGCCACCTTCCCCCTCCTCCATCCCAAACTGGCCGGAAGCGCTGAACAGCCACCACGATCCCCATGACGAGGGAAACAGGAAATGACAACAACAACAACAACGAGTGCCGAACAGCCACTACGATCTCCACAACAAAGGAAACAGGAAATGACGTCAACAACAACAACAACAACAACAACAACAACAATGACAACAACAATAACAACAACAACGATAATGACAACAACAATAACGACAATGACGATAATGACAACGACGATAACGACAATGATGATAACGACAACGACAATGACAATGACAACGACAATGACAATGACAACAACGACAACAACGACAACAACGACAATGATGATGGCAACGGCAACAGCAACAGCGATGACAACGACAATGATGACAATGACAATGAGCACCGAGCAGCTACCACAATCCCCATGACAAAGGAAACTGGAAATGGCGATGACAATGTCAATGTCAATGATGACGATGACCTGACCAGGACAGCCACTATGGGAGCCTATGGAAATAATGATGACAATGCTGGGATGGGAAGTGCCTGCTGCACCACCACCATGACACGCACATTTGAGGAAATGGGAGACAGTAATGACAACAATGATGTGACTGCTGCAATAGGGAGCAGCCATGATCACTGTACTACTGCCACAACAGAGGATTTGGGGGGATATGACAACAACAACAACAACAACAACAATGCCAGGATGGCCACAATGGGGAGCAGGCATGACAGCCACACTGTTACGGTCGAAAGCCATAGCCCTAGGTTCTAACCCTAGACTAGGAGAGTAGAAGAGGAGAGCAGTCTAGAGCTAAGACTGTTACTCGACTAAGGTCAAGATGGGGAGCTACAGGCTCTACCTAGCTACTTATATACCTATGGACCCAGGTAGCTGTTACATGTATCAGATCATAAGGGATCAGACAGGGGCTGACACAAGGGATGAAACTAGGGGCTGATACAGGGGGTGAAACCAGGGGTTGAAACCAGATCAGCCCTTAAGGGTCTGTGAGAGAGTTCCCAGGATCGTGGGAGAGATCTAGGCCAGATGGGGAACCCTAGGGTAGGGTCGCAGTTAGGGTAACAAGGTTGATCGTAAAACACACTGCTGCCACCACCACAACAGAGGATTTGGGGGGAGATGGCAACAACAATAACAACAGTACCAGGATGGCTGTGATGGAGAGCATGCCAAAGCCTGTTGGTGATATTGGTGAGTGAACTGAATCCAGTTAGTGTTCAACTAACTATATATTACAACCTTAGATATACACATGAAGAGTCCTCCTGTCAGTCCTCCTGTTGATCTTCAGGGAGCTTCACGTGTCACAGGTGAGAATTTCAATCTTGTCACCTGATTTTCTGAATCTAGACTTTTCAACCAGGTGGTATTCTTCGGGGACATGCCCTAGGCAACACTTTCAATTTTGGTGATGAACTGGCTAATTCAAGTGATACTGTTTCCAGAACAGGCAAAGTTCAACTTTATGCAGGTCTTTATGCTCATACTAGTGGCTTTTTGCCAAGAAATATTTCTATTCCTATTGCTTGGACAATGAAACCTATTTTGGAGGGACTTGCACACAAGTGGCCTCCAATTGCTTGTTTGTCTTTTGTATTTGATTTCTTATTTTAAAAATAACATTATTTTACACATTAGATGGAAATCCTTACATCTCTGTTCTAGAGCATGGAGAATGGAACACTTTGGGTCCTTATAACACAGCACTGGAACTTGATGAAGATGCTCATTGGGTCAGAGAATCTGGAAAATATGTTCTCCCTCTTTGCTATGAAACAGAGGATATGGCTCTTCAGGCCAATATTGGAGGTTCTATGCCCAATAAAGGAGTAGAAATGGCTCCCAGCACTGTTTCTGGTGCTTCTTCTAGTTTTGTTCAAACTACTGGTGGCAGTTCTGTGAATACCCTGCCATTCAAAGATAAACTTGTGTCAGTTCTGAATGTTCCTGAGGGACTGGTCAATCATACAGATAAAGGCCTAAGAGATGCCTGGAAAAAATACCAAGCTTATCTCATAGCTGAAAAGAGGTTGAATGAACTATGGGATGCAGGAGAACTACAAGATGTGTTCCATAAGAAACCTTTACCAGTTCATATCAAGGAGTTATTCAAGGGAAAAACACAATTTCATAAAACCTTTCAAAAATTGTTTCCACAAGTCTCTGATTACCCTGAAATGATGAAATGGCTAGATGATGAGGCTGATAAGCAATCTGATAAACAGCTTTGGGGTGTTCAGAAGGATGTGTACAGATTCCAAGACCTGAAAGGATGGCTTGATAATGATGGCAATGGTCTAGATATCATTATGTCTAGTTCAGAGGAAATTGAGGTGAAGAAAGGAGCTAAAAAAAATAAAGGAAAGAAAAAGCAGATTGAAACTGAGGAGTCCAGTTCTGAGGAGGTGATTAAGCCCAAGAAGGATAAAAAGGGCAAAGCAAAGGGAAAGGGCCATTCCAAGAACAAAGTCTCAAAGCAGGGAAAGGGTTCAAAGTTGTAAGTAGATTTGTATTTAGAAATGGACAATTATCAGTTGAAGTATGCTGCAACAGTTTGTCTTTTTGGAATCTGATATTTGATCTGCAATGGTTGTTATGCTTTTTGATATTGTGTAAACTGCTGCCACTTGCTTCAGCTTTACCCCCTCAACATCCATTTCCAGACATGAAATTTTCCTCTTTCAGCCAGTTTGTCCTGCAAGAATTCTCCATGGAAATTACACTTTCATCTGTCTTAACCATTTTGTTCAGCTTGATAGAAAACCCAGATCTTCTTAATCTGCATGCCAGGCAACAATATTCCCTGCATAAGAATGAAAACAGTATCTCAACTTCTTCATGGATCAAACAGTTATCTCAAGCAGTGTATAAACAATTGGATGTGGATGATGTTAAACTACTTCAAAAACATGACTGGTATTCTGGAATCACTGATAATCAGCTTTATACCAACTTTGCTGTGAGATTGGATCACATGGCTAGGCACTTAAATCTAATCAAATTCAATAATGAGAGATTAGTTGCTCTTCATCCAGTTTCATGTAAAGATATTCAAGCAGCTTATGTCATTTGTCCTACTTCATATGAATGTCAAACTGAAGATTGCAAATCTCGATCTTTGCATTTGAAAAGTAGAAACTGAGATATTCCCTTGGTTACACTGATTAAAGACAATCACATATATGAGAATGTCCCTGTAGTTGCAGGAGAATGCTCTGAGTGCCATACTTCATACCATGCAGATCATGAGCGATATCCTTTCCCTGAACAAGGCCAATTTTCAAAAGTGTACTTAAATTCAGCAAAATATCTCAAAGTTGGCACTAAGACATGGGTTGATCGAACTTTTTCTAAAGCTGTGATAAACAGCATGTACCAGTTTCATGCTTCTACCAATGCATACACAGCATTTTGGAATAGTTCATATTGGAAAACACAGTCTATTGATTGTGAGCCAATATCTCGGAGACAAGTCTGGCAGTCATTTGTACATGACTCTATTCGCACTGTAGCCCATGCTTCTGATTTAAATTTGGAACTCAATGACAATTTATCTATTGATGAGATTCCAAGAGAGGCATATGCAATTTTGGGTGAACAAGGATTGATAAGAGCTGCTGATAAACATGCATGTCTTGAATGCACTCAGAAATACATACCACCAAATGGATCTGCTTCAGAAGCAGAGAATAATGATGCACAAGTTAAAATGGTTGTGGTTGATGGAATTGTCATGGGACCAAAACACTGTGCTTTTGAAGAATGCATTTCAGAACTTGATAATAACACAAGTGATGTTTTTTGCTTATATCATAAACAAGAGTATGGATCCAAATGTCATATCAAAAATTGTTCCAGGGAAAAAGTTAGGGAAACACAAGCATGTCAACAACATCAAGATCAGTGGAAAAAACATGTTGGAAAAGCTGAACGTAGATCTGCTTCTGGTTTTCGAAAAATTAAGCAAAGACAAAATCAAAACTTGCCTTGGGTATATCAAGAAGATATACCACATCAACCACATGATGAAGAAGTAGCTGAAGGGAATTTAAAAAATTATTTTAATGCTTCAAGGTTCTACTGTGTAGAAACCATATGTGCTCCATGTGGTGTTGTAGTTGGTTGGACCAAGTTTCCAAAATCTGAATCTCCAACCAGGATTTTATCTTTTCTAGAGGATGTCTTTCCAACAAATGAATCAAAACCTGATTACATTTGCATTGATAAAGCATGCTTATTGTTAAAAACTGCTATGAGAAATGGATCATGGGAAAGATGTTGGAAAGATACCTCTCGATTTATAGTTGATTCATATCACTACATGAATCACAAAAAAACTGATACATTGTGCCGCACATACTGTAATCCTGCTCCAAATGATGGCTCAGCACCCAATCTAGTTGTTGAAGCAATGGATAAAAAAGGAAGAACCTATTGGAAAAGAGCTTTTAATACTCAAGCATGTGAACAATTAAATGCATGGCTTGGAGGATATGAACCAATTGCCAACAGAATGACAGTTGGTAACTTTGATTGGTTTATACATGTCATGCTCTTTATTCATACTATCCATGTTGTTGAACAGCAAAAGTTCAAAGCCTCTAAGACAAATGCTGAGAATGCTGAGGTTTTTACTGATAGTGACTAGATAATTAACATTGTACATTCAGAATGGTAATATATTAGCTTGAATATACCACCTGCTCATACATCCAAATGCTTGTTGTTGTTGTTGGTTGTTGTTGCTGTTGCTGTTGCTGTTGTTGTTGTTGTTGTTGCTGTTGTTGTTGTTGGTTGCTGTTGCTGTTGTTGTTGCTGTTGGTTGCTGTTGCTGTTGTTGTTGCTGTTGTTGTTGTTGGTTGCTGTTGCTGTTGCTGTTGTTGTTGTTGTGTTGTTGTTGTTGTTGTTGTTGTTGGTTTTATTTTTGCTGCTGTTTGTATTTTTGCTGCTGCTGTCATTGTTGTGCTTTTATTTTGTTTTTCCTTTTGCCTGTGGGAATGTTGAGTATCAATTGGTGTGTAGGAATGTGAATTGTAAATGTGTGGGAAAATGGAAAGTGTATGGGAATATTGACAAGTGCATGGGAAAATAAAAAAGTTTGTAGGTATATTGATAGGTGTGTGGAAAAATGGAAAGTGTGTGGGAATGTTGACAGATGTATGGAAAAGTGAATGTATGTTGGCAGGTGTATAGAAGATGAAAAAGTGTGTAGGAATGTTGACAGGCATGTGTAAAAATGAAAAAGTGTGTGGGAATATTGACAGGTGTGTGGGAAAATAAAAGGGTGTGTAAGTATATTGAAAGGTGTGTGTAGGAAATTGAAAGAAGTGTGGGAATGTGGTCAGGTGTGTGGGAAAATGAAAAGCACATAGGAATGTTAACAGGTGTGTGGATATGTCAGAAGAAGGGTGAGTATGTAGTAGTTGAGTACTGTTGGTGTGGGAATGTGAACTGTAAATGTGTGGGAAAAAATGTATTATGAAATGGCTTGAGTGTAGATGTTGTGATATATGGGAAAATTGACTGGAATCCACTGGCATCCAGAAGTAACAGGTAGTATGAATATGGTGGGAATATGGATGGTGAGGGAATGTTGACAAGTGTGTGGGAATGTGGTTTGGTGTGTGTGGGAATGTGGTCTGGTGTGTGTGGGAATGTGTTCTGGTGTGTGTGGGAATGTGGTCTGGCATGTGGGGATGTAAACTGGTAGTTGAGAGTAGTGTATGGAAATGTAAATAGGTGCTAATAACACAGAGATGAGGGAGGGGAATGTGGAACAACTTGCATAAGGTGTGTGGGAAAGTGACTAATCAATATGTGTGAAAAATGTATAATAAAATGGCTTGAGTGTAGATATGTGGGAAAGTGGATTGGTATGTGAAAAGTGTCTTTGTTGAGTATTGATTGGTGTGTGGGAAAGTGGATAGTACATGTGTGGGAAAAAATGTATCATAGAATGGCTTGGCAGTAGAAGCATGGGAATGTGGACAAGTATGTGGGAATGTTGGTGCTTTGTCATTGTACTGGCATTGGCAGGAAGCCACTGGCATCCACTGGAATCCACTGGAATCCACTGGCATCCACCGGAATCCACTGGCATCCACCGGCATCCACTGGAATAAGTGGGAGACTGTGATGTTCTGCGTCCTCCTACACACAAAAAAGATGTCATTAATCATGATATCTTTGAATCGGACAACTCACACACAGAGTTGGACGACGATACCTATAGCACACTTTTGCGTGCTAATGACGATTCAGAACTTGAACCAGGCGAAATCATGTATGTCAGACTTGACACCATGATAAATCCCTTCATACATTCCAGAAATACCCCAGTATGGGAAGTACGCGGATACTGTTATTTGGCGGCAATTAAAACAAGGGCACTTCCTTGTTATCAATGGCAGCCTTTTATTAAAATCAAAGCGTTGGCATCCTATTCCAAGTTAATTAGGAAGAATGTCACCTTTGATCTGATGAAAACTGAGATTCGCGACAACTATCATCTCCAATTAAACCCACGATCTACTTCTGGATGGAGGGAAATTGATAGCATTGCTAGCAGTAGCAATGCTCGCCTTTCACTTGGTGGAGATGAGGATGTCGGCAAAATTCCAATTTTAACAGGATTAAATTGGAATGAGTGGTCTGTAGCCATGACCGCCTACCTTCGCTATAAAGGACTTTGGCAATATGTCAAAGGATCAAAATCATCTGCTTCTAATTTAGATGAATCAGAAAGGGCTATTTTAACAGCTCTAGATACCAAAAAGGAGGCAAGGGATGCGTTACAAAATAAACTCGATATTTGGGAAGATTATGTCGATAGTGACGACAAAGCACTTGGGTTAATCACACTCAAACTGGCACCATCATTGTGTCATTATGTTGACTCTACTGCATTAAAAACTTGGACTGCATTAGAAAAAGCTTTTGGGAAACCAGGAGCTGCAGGAATCTTCATTGATTTTTCAAAAGCGATTCATTGGAAAGTCAATGTCAACAAAGTCACTGAGTCCGTTAATGATTTATTAACTACTACTCAACAACTCCATGCCAATGGATTTACTTTTCCTGACAACATGGTTGCCATGTTAGTGCTGGCATCACTTCCACAAGGATGGGACTGTGTCTCGTCCAGCATTCTTCTCACTACGAAAGCAAGTGATTTAAAACTTGCTGATGTCCTTCCTAAGATAGAGGAAGAACAGCAAAGACATAGAACGTCTTCATCATCAGGGGGGGCTGTTAATACAGCTCGCATCACTAGAGGCCCTATGAGACCTCAATGGCAAAACTCTGGTTCGGCCGGTCCTAGCAATAGGACCAATTTTCAACGACAATCTGGAAATTTCCAAAATAACAAGGGAAAATCCAGAGATCAGAATCAACTGCCTGCAGGACCATCCAGGCAGTTTACTTCTAATCAGGAACGCAACCGCTTCAATCGAGCAAATAAGAAAAAGAAGCGTGCTTTCTTGTTGCAACAGGAACAATCTGCTGGGTCCAGTAGATCTAAAGGAAAAGCGAAGGCACCGACCTTTGCTAGCGCAGTGTTGATTGATAGGCTCGGATCTCAACCCCTGATCGACAGGGTTGAACCAGCCTTGTTACCCGATAATCTCAAAATGCTACAAGAGCAAGGTTTTTGTGTGGCAGATGAGATTGAATGGCCAGTTAAAACTGGAGGAAATGCAGAAAATCGCTTTATTCCAAAGAGCGATGACATGGATGTGGATAAAGATGATGCATCGGATACAGTCTCTTTAGGAGAATTTGAAGATGCAGAATCTTGGTATCAGTGCGTATATTTCACTAATTTAAAGTCTGATACTGATAATAAATCAGTGAGGACTATGCTACAGAAGACTTTGGAGAATTCGAAGCTTCTTAATTTTAAAGGTAATAATAGTAGTAATCAATGTACTGCTATAGATAGCAATAATGTAATCGCTGAAATTACCTGCTATAATAGTGAGATTAAGGCGTGCTATTGTAACAATTGCCTTAAAATGGCACTTAAAGGAAAGTCATGGATGATAGACTCTGGAGCGTCTGTACATGTAACTCATGACTTAGAAGACTTTGCTGATTATCAACCGTTTGATAATCCCAAACCTATTTATACTGCTGATAAAAAATCAAAAGTTTCTTTATTAGGTGAAGGAACTGTGTTCCTTCAAATAGAAAATTCCAAAGCACTTAGACATTTCATTAAACTTGAGAAAGTTTGCTACATGCCTGAAGCTAGTCATAGACTTATATCGTCTGGACAGTTAAAGCTTCAAGGCTGGCAGGAACAATCAGATAAACATGGGACAATTTTTTCGCTAAAATCTGGTCAACATGTTCTACGAGCATATCCTAGACATGATAATGAACCTATTCATTGGGTCTTGACTCAGATAGTCAAGCCAGATAGACAAATAATGGACCATGCTGCGTATGTTGTCAATTATGACACTTGGCATAGACGATTGGGACATCCTTCAAAGAATGTTCTTAAACATACTTTTGAACATACTAAAGGATTTGATGAGAAAATCACATTCCCATCAACAAATCCTATATGTCCTGGTTGTGCTCAAGGAAAAATGCACAATAAATCTTTTCCTATTTCTAATAAGCGTGCTTCTAAACCGCTTGAATTAATTCATGCTGATTTACTTGAACTACCAATGGAATCATATCATCAAAAAAAGTGGTGTTTAATGCTACTAGATGATTATTCTTCATTTGCTCATATGGCACTTCTTCAATCAAAGTCAGAAACCTTTACTGCTGTCCAAAGTTACATAGAACTTATGGAAAATCAGCATAATATTAAAGTAAAACGTTTCAGATCGGATCGAGGGGGGGAATTTAAGTCACATGAATTTGACAAATATCTTGCATCTAAAGGGATATTTAGGGAACAGATTGCACCACACATACATCAGCAAAATGGTCGTGCAGAACATATTAATGACACTATACTTGAGAAAGCAGAAAGCATGAGACTTGAGTCTTCCTGTCCAAAATCATGGTGGGAATTTGCTTTTGAAACTGCTATTCATGTATATAATCGCACTCCATTAAGAAGAACAAACTGGAAAACACCTTATGAAAATCTGACTGATAAAAAGCCAGATGTAAGCTATTTTAAAATATTTGGTTGTCTTGCATGGGTTCTTATACCCAAAGAAATGAGAAAAGATAAGCTAGCGCCAAGATCTGAACCAATGACCTTCATAGGTTATGAACAAGGATCTAAAGCTTATAAATTTATGAGAAAAGACAACACAATATTTATAGGTGTCCAATCACTGTTTGATGAATCAGTGTTTCCACGAAAAAGCGAAAATTACAACAAAGATAGAATATTTGAACGTCCACCAGGTATTGATCAATGGGATCAATATGGACAAGAATCTAACTCCGATTCCCAAAGTGATTATCTCGATGATAGTGATAATGATGATCCCACATCAAAAAGAAAATCATATAGAAATCATGATTCTACACGTGACGATCAGCAGACATTGTCTCATGATAAAGATGATATGGATAAAGAGCTTGAGAAAGAGGTTGAAGAACAGGAACCATTAGTGGAACCTCCTGTTGATCCTGATGTTCGAGGACCAAGTGAAAACAGGTCTGTAGAGAACCCTAGTGAACGGCCTAGGATACAACATCAGATTGAACCTCCTAGTATTAAGAAAACACGAAAAGAGAAAAAGGATTCCAAACGTGCTGAACAAAGAATACCACGTAAAGAGCCTATTCAATTTCCTCTTCGCAGGGGAATAAGAGATAGAAAACCAGTCTATAGAGAGGGAAATATATATGGTCAAAAGACTCCTCTTGAAATTGAAAAAGACTTGGGTAATGACTCTGATCCTTTCGGTTCAGATCAGGATGATAACAATAATAATCCTGATAAAACTATTTATGAAGATGCACCAGAAGGGCCAAATCCTGGTTCTAGTCAGGATATTCAGGATACTCTTGATAGTCTAAGACTGCTCAAGAAATTACAAAAAGAAGGAGGCACAAAATTTGTGAACTTCTTATTATCAAAAGCAGTTGAAGTAAAATCAGAGGTACCTGTGCACTTTAGAGACGTGTTGAAAATTAAAAATCTCAATCCAAAAGCTTTCCAAGAATGGGTTATAGCTATGGAAGAAGAGATACAAGCTCTATGTGATCGAGATGTCTGGGAGTTAGTGGAATGTCCCAAAAATCGTAAACCTGTTAAGTGTAGATGGGTTTACAATATTAAAAGTGATGGTCGAAAACGTGCTCGATTAGTTGCTAAAGGTTTTTCACAAATACCTGGTATTGATTATGATGACACATTTTCTCCTGTCGCACGCTTTGAGACAGTGAGATTACTTTTGGCTTCTGCAGCACTCAAAGATTGGGATATTTTCTTATATGGAAATCTCAATGAAGAGATTTACATGGAACAGCCAGAAGGTTTTGTCACTAAAGGACAAGAAGGGAAAGTCTATCGCCTTAAAAAGGCCTTGTATGGTCTCAAACAAGCATCTTATGCTTGGAACAAACAAGCTGATAAAAGCTTGAAATCCTTAGGATTCCATCGATGTCTTTCAGACACAGGAGTTTATATCTTAAGAAAAAATTCATCAATTTTAGTAGTTATCTTATATGTAGATGACGTTTTATGGATGGGCAATAACTCTGAACTGCTACAAACTCTCAAAAGCAAGTTCATGAAAATATGGGAATGTAGAGATTTAGGAAAAGTCTCTGAATATCTTGGAATGAAAATTGTCCGAGATAGACAAAATTGATTATTAACTATCGATCAAATAGACTATGCTATGAAAGTTGTTAAACGTTTTGGTCAAGAAAATGCCAAACCTGCTAGAACACCTTTACCAGCAGGCTATGTTCCTAAACCAAATGATGGAATAGCAACTTCTCAGCAGAGAAGCCATTATCAATCTATAATTGGATCCTTATTATATCTGACACTTGGAACTCGTCCAGATATTGCTTATGCAGTAATCATGATGTCACAATTCATGGTTAATCCTTCTGAAGAACACATTCAGAAAGCATTATATATTGTCAAATATGTTGCCACTAATTCTAATGGCAAAATAATATATAATGGTAAACAAAAAGAAGGATTTGTTGCATATTGTGATGCAGACTGGGCAGGTGACCAGATTAATCGAAAATCAGTCACTGGTTACATTGTAAAGTTAGCTGGAGGACCAGTTAGCTGGGTTTCAAGAAAACAGAAAACTGTTGCTTTGTCTTCAACAGAAGCAGAGTATATGAGTTTGTCAGATACATCTAGACAGTTAGTCTGGATAGAATCCTTATTTTATGAAATAGGGATGTATTTAAGAAACATCCAATTAGGTGTTGATAATCAAGGAGCTATATTCTTAGCATCCAATCCTGCTCAAGAGCATAGGTCTAAATATATTGATATCCGCTACCACTATGTGAGAAATTGCATAGAGGAAGGTAAAGTGGAATTAATATATATTCCCACAGATGAGCAACTTGCTGATATCTTAACTAAGAACTTGTCTTTTGATAAGTTCGCACAGTTAAGATCTAAAATTGGATTAGTGATTTATTAGCGAGGGGGAGTGTTGAATTAATAATGATCTGGAGCTAAGGGGATTGAACCCACAGCTTCATGTATTATAATATCATTATTAATGAGATGCTAAATAATCCCTTATTATAATCATTGACAGAAATTATAGAGTTTGACAGAAATTATAGAGTTCATACTCAGAGTAGAGACGCCAGCAAAGCGCCACCTGGCGCTACCCACAGTGCCACCTGGCGCTACACCCAGTTGCCACCTGGCGTTACCCTCTGTAGCGCTCTGCTGGCATTACCTTAGGTAGTCTTAATGTACTCTGGCCCACATGTATACAGTGACCCAAAAAACTGTCCGGATGTTTGGTGGATTTGGAAAGATGGGCCCATAGCTCCTGAAATAAAATACATAGAAATTTGAAATAATCATATGTTGGAGGTATATATATAATATATATGCTGACATCAGCTTGATCTTACATGGTAGCTAGTTATGTGATTAGAAATTCAACAACCGACTGGGCACATCCGGACAGTTTCTTTGCTCTTGTATTAATAGTTGTTTTCAGTACTTAGTGTATCCTCCTTTGGCCTTCAACACTGCAGCAACCCTTCTAGGCATGCTTTTGATCAAATCAATGCATACTTCCTTTGGAATCTTCTCCCATTCTGCCTCCACCCTCTCCCACAACTCCAAGATCCCCTTTGGTGCTTCTGGGTATGTTCCAAGCCTCTTCTTGAGGTGCCACCATAGATGCTCTATTGGATTCAAGTCTGGAGACTGTGCTGGCCAGTCTAAAACCTCAACCTGATTCTCCACAAACCATTCCTTGGCCACCCTGGATGTGTGTTTGGGATCATTGTCCTGCTGGAACACAAACCTTTCCCTATCCATCCCATAATAATCCAATGTCTGAAACAAGTGGTCTTCCATGATCTCCCTGTAAAGTTCTCCATTCATCCTACCATCTATCCTGCACATATATCCCACCCCATGAGCTGTCATGCACCCCCAAACCATTAGGCTTCCCCCACCAAATTTGAGTGTCCCATTAACATGCTGATGTGTGAGCCCTGTGCCTTGCCTTTTCCACACCCAATCCCTCCCATCAGAGCCCAAACGATTGATTTTAGTCTCATCTGAGAATATGACCCTAAACCAATCCTCTTCAGTCCAGTCTTTGTGCTTGAGAGCAAAGTTGTAGCATTGCTTCATATGTCGTTGGGTGAGAAGGGGCTTCTTGGACTTCACCACAGCCCTCAGATTCCCCCTCTTGAGTGCATTACGAACAGTTTGGGTGCTAACATTCAGGGAGAGAAGGGACTTTGCCTGGGAGGCATTGTCAACCTGTCCAGAGGTGATGGAACGGATGAGATGGCGTTGATCCTGGGGGGACAGCTTGGATGGTCGACCTCCAGCAGGTGTTGGGAGTGTAAGAGAAAGTTGAGAGCGGATTTCAGAGACAGTGGAACGCCCAATATGAAGTTTAGAAGCAATAGAGCGACAGGAATGACCCTCCTGAAGAAGGGAGATGACTGAGAGACGAGTGTCAGCAGAAAGGGGCCTCATGAGATGGTGAGGAATGAAAGATGGTCAAAGTTGATGTCAGAGCGTTATTTCAACATTGGTCACATGACTTTGTTGAATACAAGTTGAAATTCCCACAATCAGATGATGTTCAATGAGCCAGGACACTGAGCAAAGAAACTGTCCGGATGTACCCAGTCAGTTGTTGAATTTCTAATCACATGACTAGCTACCATATAAAGTCAAGCTGATGTCAGCATATATTATATATATATACCTCCAACATATGATTATTTCAGATTTTTATATATTTTATTTCCAGAGATATGAACCCATCTTTCCAAATCCACCAAACATCCGGACAGTTTTTTGGGTCACTGTATAAGGAGGGCCTTATGCCCTCGTTTCAATAACATTGTATCGCCTCTGTTATCTGTTAGTTGAGCCCCTAGCTCCTAAACAGCCTTCAACAACTATAAACAGTATTAAGTAAGTCTCCCACTTACTAAGCCTCGGTCTGCGCCGCTGTCATATTAGTTTCAACATGAAGATCAAATTCAGATAACAGTGATGACCACCAAGCTTGTTGAGGTGTGAAGCGTTGAGCAGTTTGGTAGTAGGACAAGTTCTTGTGACCACAGTGGACAATGACCGTGTGAGGAGAACCGAGCGCTTTACACTCCCCCCCCTAAACATCAGACTCCGAGCTCACTCCAAGCAAAACGCTCGGAGTGAATCCAAGCTCAGTCCGAGCTCAGTCCGATTGGAGCTCGGACAATGCTTGATTGTCCTAGGACTGCCAATGCTCAGACTGAGCTAGGACTCCGAGTGGAGTGTGAGCTGGGTAAGCTGACTGAGGTGGGGTAGGTACAATGCTTGCCACTACCCATATATAACATTGTGACATGTGACTGCATGATGTCAGACGCGCATGTTGCATCTTTGTTTATTGTCTGTCATGTGCATCACTCCCGCCGTCACTCCCCTCTCTCACCATCACCCTCGCCATCACCTCCGCCGTCACCGTCACCGTCACGCTCATCCTCGCCCCCGTCGTTGCACTCTCACCGTCATCGCCACCCTCGCCCTCGGCCGTCATCGTCACCTCGTCACCCCGCCCTCGCCCTCTTACTGTCACCATCGCCTCCCCCTCGCCCTCATCCTCATCCCCACCCCCGTCCTCGGCCGTCACTGTCACTGTCACTGTCACCACCCTCGCCCTCGGCCGTCACTGTCACCATCACTGTCACCACCCTCGCCCTCAGCCGTCATCGTCACCTCGTCACCCTGCCCTCGCCCTCTTACCGTCACCGTCACCTCCTCATCCTGCCCTCGCCCTCGCCCTCGCCCTCGCCCTCGCCCTCTCCCTCGGCTGTCGCCGTCACCATCACCTCGTCACCCCGCCCTCGCCCTTGTCCTTGTCCTCGGCCATCACCATCACCGCCCTCGCCCTCTTACCATCACCGTGCCCTCGTCACCATGCCCTCGCCCTCGCCCTCGCCCTCGTCCTCAGCCATTGCCGTCACCTCGTCACCCCGCCCTCGCCCTCACCCTCGCCCTCGGCCGTCGCCGTCACTGTCGCCTCGTCACCTCTCCCTCGCCCTCACCCGGCCATCACCATCACCGTCACCGTCACCTCGCCACCCCGCCCTCGCCCTCTTCTTACCGTCACCGTGCCCTTGTCACCACGCCCTCGCCCACGCCCTCGCCCACGTCCTCATCCTCAGCCGTCACCATCACCTCGTCACCCCACCCTCACCCTCTTACCGTCACCGTGCCCTCGTCACCTCGCCCTCGCCCTCGCCCTCGCCCCCTTACCGTCACTGCCACCCTGCCCTCGCCCTCGCCATGTCATCCTCCCCCACCACTGCTACAGACTCCTCTAATGGGGCCCAGACGACTGAGTCCAGGCCCGTCGTAAGTTTTTCTTTATAATGTTCTTTTTTGCTAACCTTTATTTCAACTCCCAGGGCTGTTATATGTGCCCTCACCCTGTTTGCCTGCAGCTGTGCCCACCTGCAAACACTGCCTATGACCACCCACACCCCTTTTCCCCACCACACCACCTATGACCACTCACATCCACTCCCCCACATGCACATGCACTGGCCCCAAATGACCACCCACACCCATCACACACACACTACCTATGACTACCTATGCCTGTTTGCCCATGCCCACCCATTTGCCAGCCACACCCAATGGTTTGCCCATGTCCTGTTTGCCTGCCCACACCTGCACCCCTCACCCTGCCATCACCCTCCAGCTGTCACCCTTGCTGTCACCATGTCATCCCCACCACCACTGCCACAGACTCTAATGGGGCCGGACGCAGCCGTCTGGGCCCATTGTACGTTGTTTTTGTTGTGTTCTTTTTTACTAACATTATATTTCAGCTGCCAGCACTGTTCCATGTGTCATTTGAGCCCACCCACACCTGCACACACTGCCTACAACCACCTACACCCTGATGCACATGCACTAACCATATTAATTACATTGCTTGTATTTTATGTAGCAAATGAATATTACCTGGTTTGTGTATGAAATTACAAGGCTGCCAAAAAAACGAAAAAAATACTGTATTACTATGTTTTTCACATCAGTTGAACATGTGGGAAAAAGTTGAAAAAATGTGCACCAGAAAGATATCAGTGTAACTTGCTGAGTTTGGGGTGAAATAACATCAGTATTAGTGCATTAAAACTGGAATAAAGTCTATTCATTGTAATGATCCAAGCATACAAAGATCAAGTTTTGGAGATTTCAGTTATCCCCCAAAAATTGGTGATCCACAGCAAGCAAATCATTAATAATCTATCAGTTACATCATGGCACACATTGAAACACTTCCAACTTGAATAGTATTGACAATTCCAACCACCACAAATGCATTGGTACTTGTTGGCTGCCCACCCCATAACCATTGCCACCTGCTTGCTACTTACTGTCCACAACCACCTGCCAGATACAGTGTCTCAGCCCTTAGCCCCACCCACTGGTTGAGATGGCAATGCAGCCAATGGCCCAGCTCAGCAGGTTGTGCACTGATTGAGGAAGGCACTTTGAATGCACAGCTATGGTGATAACAGTGTATGTAAAGTGCACCAGTGATACTTGTTGTAAAATTATAATTCCAACAAATGACTTGGTTTATCAAGAACCATTCCAGGAGAAGGTACTTTTTATGTTCATATTATTTGGTGAGAATACTTCATGCTGTTTCTGATTATGGGAAATATGCAAAGTCATGCCCTGTGGAAAATGTGTTATGATAGTTGGCCACATCAATGTCAAGAATGGGAAAGTGTCAAAAAATGGGACACTCTGGATGTCACAATTCTTTGCAGACTGGAAATATATGAGAGAAGTGAGCTAAGTGCATACAATGTTTACATGCTATCTGCACAAAATGGCCAAAGTTATGTATGCACAAACAAATGTAAACAACCATATGTATATGCCCATATGACACCAGGCAATCACATTCCATGCACTGATAATGATAGCATCAAGTAATGAGTATCTGCACAATAGTGATAGTCATGCATGCACAAGCAATCATACATATGCACAAATCACACTAAGTAGTGACAATCCATGCAGTGATAGCAATAGCACTCAGCAATGAGCAAGACATAAGCCTGAAACAATATTTTCATGCACAAAGAATGATTCTTATGAAGTCTTTGCTTGTACACATCCAGTGCATTTACTCAAGGGAATAGAGTGACTACCCTGGAAATGGGTTGTCAGGAACATGATGGAAATGGGGTTTGTTATTGTTTGTATGTGTTTTTAGTAGAGGTGTTGTGGTATCAAGAAATATGTGCCTTGGTTACAAGACCTAGACTTGGTCAGGGCTTACCCAGCAGTCCTGGCATGGTCCAAGGATAGGAAGCAGATAGGTAAATGGGAACATGGGAGATGTGGTTTGTTCCTAGTATATATTTTTAACTGAACCAGGTCAGGCAATGCAAAGGACCATCATAACTTGAGCAATAATTCACCTTTGACACAACTAGGAATGGGCTCAGATTGAACTCGGAGTCCGAGCTCACTCTGAGTTCAGCTCGGATTGAATGGAAAAAGTTCTCAACTTGGATTGAGCTCGGACTGGACTCGGAGTCTACTCAGATTCCTAGTACTTTTTTACCCTACTCGGACTGGACTCGGACTGGACTCGGACTGGACTCGGACTGGACTCGGACTGGACTCGGATTCTACTCGGAATCCTTGGAGTGAGCTCGGATTCCACTTGTAGGGGGGGGGGAGTGTAAACTGCTGGGAGAACCATGCAACAAATGGCGCCAAACTGCAAGTCCTTTGATGATCGCAAGCAGTTCTCTGTCATAGATCTGGTAATTTTGTTCTGTTGGTGTTAGCGCATGGGATGTAAATCCACACGGGTGGAGTGCTCCTGATTCATCAGCTTGTTTCAGTACTGCTCCAATTGCTTTGTTAGAGGCATCAGTTTGAAGAATGAATGGTTTTGCAGGATTTGGCATTAACAAAACTGGCATAAAGGCGAACCGTTGCTTTAGGGTGTCAAAAGCAAGTTGTCGTTTGTTATTCCAGTCAAATGGTTCTGTTTTCTTGGTCAGATCTGTGAGTGGTTTTGCGATTGCTGCAAAATTTCCAATAAAACGTCGGTAAAAGTTCCCAAAACCTAGGAATGATCAGACTTGTTTAACCGTTGATGGTATTGGCCAATCGGCTATTCCTGCAAGTTTGATAGGATCCATTTGTATTTTTCCAGGTGAGATGATCATGCCTAGAAATTCGACTTCTTGAACAGCGAATTTACATTTCTCTAATTTCAGGAACAGATCATTCTCTTCCAACCGATCAAGGACTCTCTTTGTTCATTCTTCCAGTTCGTTTAAGTTCTGAGAACATATCAGGATGTTGTCCATGTAGATAATAAGCCATCCTTCATTAATCATATCTCTGAAGTATTCGTTCAACATAGTTTGGAATGTAGGTGGCAAATTGCATAGGCCAAAGAACATAACAGTTGGTTCGTATAGTCCTCTGTTGGTAATGAAAGCGGCTTTCCATTCATCACCTTTCTTGATCCTGACATTATTATATCCCCAACAGAGGTCTAATGTTACGATTCAATCTTATCTTAAAGATCTTATCTTATCTTATCTCTTATCTCGGGGAGCTCGGATCTCTTATTGGGTTATCAGAGATCTTATCTTTCAGGATTATGTAAGCGGACCGCGGGTCGGCATGAGGCGGGGGTGAGGTGGTCAGGTGACGGATTAGTAAGAGGGGTGAGGCTTTGGGTATATAGTCTTGGTTGTAGCATCAAGAGCCCCAGGCTCTTGATTGTCATAGTCATAGACTGTACAACAGAGTTTTCCTTTCTCTTCTCCCCTTCTTCCTCTGAGAGTGCGACCTGGTCTATCGACCTTGTGGCATAATCAAGAGCCTTGAAGGACTACCTCGCACGACGTTCACAACAACTTCGTTTGACATCGACACATCTTTTTCCAATATCGATATGACAACTGGCGCCGCCATGACGGTGACACTGGTTCGACCAGGAGCTGTCCTGATAACAGCATCCAGTGATGGCGGTAAGCCATTGAAGAATGCTAAGGCAACACAACTGTACACACCGAGAGCGTCACTCCTCCCTGGGATGGTGGGTTGGGGGCTGTGGCAGGTCGTACAGCGGAAAGGTGGGAGGAAACCATGAAGACAACTATAAACACATGGTGTGTCAAGGGTGTACAGTCTGGGGGCACCAATCATGTATCGGGGTTCACACCCTGAGCACAAGGACACCCCAGTGAAGTCCCAGGCATCGTGTGTAAGTAGGAGCATGAGGACCAACTTCCCTAGGTGACATCCCCTCACGGGCGTCTTGGTGGAAGAATGGAAGGCTCCTTCCGTCAGGTCGGTGTGGGACCTGGGCAAGCAGGAGTTTTTGTTACAGGGTCTCATAGAGACGAACAGAGAGATGCGGGAGCGAGAGCGCTTCCAGGTGGAGCGACAGCAGTGGCTTGCTTGCCAACCAAAGAGAGTGCCAGCCATTCCTGTTACAAGCTCACGCTCACAACAACAACCACAAGCCTTGCAGAGGAAAGGGTAGAGAAGAGAGGGGGAAGGGAATGTATTAAGACTACTACAAATAGTATCCTAGGCCCTTAGACAGAGCGTAAGAGAAACCATCTAGAGTCTAAAGAGACTTCAACTATCTACCAAGGTCCTTATATACTCCTCCTAGTAGACCCCTAGCCACCATGTCCCACCGGCACTCCCACAGCCGCGACCACTTTAACTCCCTGCCTTGCTGTGCGTCCTATTGTATCCATGCTTCTTGGGCGCTGCCGCCTGTCAACTGTTTAATAGACCAGGCCTGGCCCATTCCCATGATGTCCGGACTTCCCACAGACTGTCCTAGGCTTCCATTATAGGACACGCTACCTCCCAGGCTTCCCGCGATCCCCATAGGTGTGTCTCCTGCCATATCGAGCATTGGTATCTTCCTGATGACTTGACCTGATGATGCACTGATGCGTTGATGTGATCCCAAGGCGCCATCACTCAGGGTCTGATCCCCTGTGCTATTTATATCCTTGGTTGGCTCAACCAACCGTCGTCCTGTCTTCTAGTGAGCGCTGCCATGCGCTGACCCACGCGAAGTGTTCCTAGAATCTTCCTAAGGTCCCAGACCTTGTGCCAATGGTGCTGAGTGATGCCTGATCACCCAATGAATAAAACCGAAAATAAGATGCTAGGATCGGTTCCTAACAATTCCAGTACAACAGAACTCGCACATCCTAAGGTGGATTGTGCACCAAGCTGAGGAGCGCCAGCAGTGCCAACAGGAGGCACGCCGCCTCTTGGAGGAGGCTGATAGAGTGGCTCGGGCTGAGCAGGAAGCCGCATGGGAGGCATTGTTGAAGGAGCGTGAGGAGGCTCGCACTGTTAAAGAAAGGGCGCAGAAGGTGCAGGAGAGAGTAAAGGCACGCATGGTAGCAGCCATTCCCAAACCAGTCACTCAGGATTGGGTAAGGAATGTGCCAGCTGAGTGGAAGTTTAGCGCAGATGAGATGAGCAGACACTTTGTCCCTAAAGCATTATGGGACAAAAAGAAGCGGTTGTCGGTTGCACTGTATGAAGGAGTGTTCGGACGATATAATGAAATGATAAACAAGTTCGAACAGATGAAGGGTGTACACATCAGCTTTGATAAAGAGCGCTTGTACAACCGGATTCATGTGCAAGAGTGCAACAAGACAATCAGGGACCAAAAGTCTAAGTGGTCTCAGGGAGCGTTCGTCACCCTACACCAGGTTGGTGGTAAGGGTATGGGAGATGGTCAGGACATGGTCCTGGAAATTGAGATTGACTTGCAAGTGTTGGCAAGTTATGTGAAGAGGGTGTTTGATTGTACAGAACGCGATCTAGAACTGGTGGCATGTCATTGGTCTCTATCACACGAGGCTAGAAACAAACTTCAACATGCGCTGAATGGCAATATCATGAACTCATTAAGACATGCAAAACGGCTATGCTATGATCCGTTACCATACTGCAAGCCAGAGCGCATGGCACCACCACCAACTCCAAAGAATTATATAGGAGAAGGTGTTCTAGACGGGCTGTGGGGCATCAGCCTGAATGCGTTTTTAAAAGAATGCGAGGATGAGAGTCTGACAGACCACATGAGGAGGATAGATAGGTGGCGAGTACAGCACGCTAAAGAACCGGCGTTACCAGGGAAGAGACAATGACCCAAGGAACCAAAGGCTAAGAGTCGTATCGATACATGAGTGAAGGCGGAGCTCCTTGGCGCAAAAAGGGTTTCTGCTACATGTACCTATTCAAGGAGGTGCATTATGACATGTACGACTGGCCGGCATACCCAACGATTTCAGAAATACATGGGTATGAACAGGAACTTAGGGACG
Organism: Amanita fuliginea; assembly: GCA_023014435.1. NCBI lineage: Eukaryota > Fungi > Basidiomycota > Agaricomycetes > Agaricales > Amanitaceae > Amanita > Amanita fuliginea. The sequence goes on from JAEBUQ010000023.1 coordinate 312,846, forward strand.
AGTCGGCTCTTTTCAAGCTAGCGGATGGAGACTCGGACAGAGTCTTTCATGTGGTACCAGTCAGAGACCCCAAGAGGAAGTACGACATTGGCGTCTATACGTGGAAGGATATAAATGAGCTTGCTGAGTGGAAGTGGGGGTGGAAAGAAGTGAGATTAGGCGCAGAACATCGAGAGGAGGATGATGTGGTCTATCCTAGGGAATTGTTAATGGTCACTCGAAGAATCACCAGGCGAATGACCAGAAATGTATATGGGAGGATCGTAGGGGATTGGTTTGTGGAAGAGGTACACACTCAACTACGGGAAATATCAATCTCCAGGATAGACATAGGCGCGTGGTCGCGGGGAGTAGAACGAGCGACAAGAGAGTCATTACCACCTCCAGGGTATTGTGGTTCAGGTCCAGAAACACCTGGACTCTGTTACTTATGGTTATTTAAACCGGAATACTGGATGCGGTTTGCGTGGCCACACAACCCGTCATGGAGGACCATTGCGAGCTACGACGAGGAACTAAGAAATACAGAAATAAGGGTGCAAGCACCTTTCAGTTTCCTCACATTCAAGTCACATGTGGTACTGGCTCGAATTGGAGAACGAGGATGGGACTTGTTGGAGAAAAACAAGTCAAATGAGTATGCTCATGTATCGGTTGGATTCAATGTGACGGACGCACTACTAGTGGCAATAATGGAGTGTTTGGTCGAGTGAATTCATCTTCTCTAATGAACGCTCCTTGAGCTGTGACCCTGCTAGTAATCTTTGGATATCCTGGTTTGAAGTCATAAGTGGGATAATGTGGAGGTTTTGGCAGGTAAGGAGGGGGAATGCGTTCCCATGTTAATGAATTGTATGGTGGTGGAATGATTGCATCAGGGTTTTCCATGGGGAATTCGATTTCACATATCATGATTTGGCAGGCAACCCCAGCTCACATTCATGTACACTAAATAGACTGAGCATCAGGAGAATGTAAAAAATGTGTTTAAACACTGTTTTTGCAAAATATATATTTTACCTGGACTCCACAAGGACTGAACCTGGACTCCCTACAATGACCTTGGTTGTGCCTGGACTGAACCTGGACAGTCCCTGGAGTGCAGGGACTTTACCTGGACTCCACAAGGACATGTGGGGGAGTGTAAAGTGCTGGCAGCATTTCCCAGATGTCGTTCAGGTTCCCAGGTATTGTCATTCGATCCATAGCCTTTCCACTTAACCAAATATTGATAGCCTGCTCCGCGTTTTTGATGTCCAAGGATAGCTTCGATCTCAAACTCCTCCTGTCCATTTACTATATCGGGAGGTGGTGTGGTAAAGTTTGGTCCATGCAATGATGTTTCCTTATATGGAGTGAGAAGTGATGCATGAAATACAGGATGAATGCGCCATTGTTTTGGTAATTTCAGCTTGTATGTAACTGGTCCCATGACTTGTTCAACCTGAAAGGGTCCTTCTCGTTTTGGCGCAAGCTTTCTTGATTGATATGGGATGTGTAAGTTCTTGTTCTCAAGCCAGACCTTGTTGCCTTTCTCAAATTTAATCGACTTGTCTCTGAATCTTTGAGCAACTGTTTGCCTGGCAAGTTTGTGTGCTGCTAAAGCTTCTTCTCTTGCTTTTCGAAGCATCTGAAGATGCTCTTCTGCTGCTGGGGCAGTCATCTTGAGTGCTGCTGTGGGAATAGCAATCGGATCTGTTCCATACATGAGTTGGAATGGGGATGTTCTTATTGTATCATGATAACAATTATTGTGTGCAAATTTGGCGATAGGTAAGAGTGGTTTCCATTTGTGGGGTTCATTAGTACAAAACATCCGAAGGTAGATTTCGAGTTCTTGATTAACACGTTTGGTTTCCCCATCTGTTTGAGGGTGATAGGCAGTGCTCATCCTGTGGTCGATTCCTAATGCCTTTCGTATTTCTTGGAATACTTTGGCGGAGAACTGTGGTCCTCTATCAGAGATTAAGACGTCAGGGAGTCCAAAGTGCTTGAAGATTTCAGAGATGTAGAGATTGGCTGTCCCTAAAGCGTCGATTGTCTTGTTGCAAGGGGTGAAAATTACCCCCTTCGTAAGGCCATGGTCCACCATGACCAATATTGAGTCATATCCATCCGAGATTGGAAGATTGGTAATGAAATCAAGGGTTACTTGTTGAAATGGACGTGTCGCTTTTGATGGAATAGGGATTAAAGCTGGCGCATTTGGGTGAGTGTTAACTTTCATCTGTTGGCATAATGCACATCCCTCTACCCATTCTTTGACATGTCTGTACATTCCTGGCCACCAGTAATCGCATTTTAGAAGTGCCAATGTTTTTAATCGTCCAGGGTGTCCAGAGGATAAAGCTTCGTGTGTATCTTTGATTAATCTAGTTCTCAATTCGATCCGATCAGGAATATAGATCTTCCCAAGATAGTAGACAATGCCATGGGTATATGTCCAGTCTTGTAGCTTTGATTTAATTGGTGGCGCTCTTTGTCTTTTAATGACATCAATCAGAATTCATCCAAAATCGTCATATGCCATATATTTCTTCAATTCATCGGCTAAATCGTTATTGATGAGGCAAATGAAGCGATCATTTGGTAACATAGTGACTGTGGTCTGTTCTTCATCATTTCCCATATGATCTGGTCGTCTAGATAGAGCATCTGCTTCAAACATCTTCGTTCCTGGTACATGTTCAATCTGGAGGTCAAATTCAGATAATAAAGATGACCATCTGGCTTGTCTAGGTGTCAATTGTTGAGCCATTCTGTAGTAGGACAGGTTCTTGTGATCGCAATGCACAATGATAGTATGAGGTGATCCATGCAGAAGGTGACGCCAAACTGCCAACCCTTTAATGATGGCAAGTAATTCTCTATCATAAATCTGGTAGTTCTGTTCCGTTGGTGTTAGGGCATGGGAAATAAAACCGCAGGGATGTAGTGCGCCAGAGTCGTCCGCTTGTTTTAGTACCACTCCTATTGCCTTGTTAGAGGCATCGGTTTGGAGGATAAATGGTTTTGCTGGGTTTGGCATTAAGAGAACTGGCATGGAGGTGAATCGTTGTTTCAGGGTATCAAAAGCAGCTTGACGTTCAGTATTCCAGTCAAATATCTCTGTCTTCTTTGTTAAATCGGTGAGTGGTTTTGCTATAGCTGCAAAATTTCCAATAAATTGTCAATAGAAGTTTCCAAAGCCTAGGAATGATCAAACTTGTTTGACTGTTGTTGGTACTGGCCAATCGGCTATCCCTGCTAGTTTGATAGGATCCATCTGTATTTTTCCAGGTGATATGATCATTCCTAGAAACTCGACTTCTTGTACAGCAAATTTACATTTTTCCAGTTTCAGGAACAAGTCGTTTTCCTCTAATCAGTCTAGAACTTGTTTTGTCTGCTCTTCCAATTCTGTCTTGTTTTGGGAACAAATCAAAATGTCGTCCATGTAAATGATGAGCCATCCTTCGTTAATCATATCTCTGAAATATTCGCTCATCATGGTTTGGAATGTAGATGGCGAATTGCATAGTCCAAAGAACATGACAGTTGGTTCATATAATCCTCTGTTTGTGATAAAAGCTGCTTTCCATTCATCGCCTTTCTTGATTCGAACATTATTGGATCCCCAGCGGAGATCTTGCTAACTTTAGGGGTGAAACCGTTTTTCAGTTCGATCGCATGATCCCAAGTTCTAGAGGTAGGAAATCGCTCTGAAGCTTTCTTTTCAAAGACTGATCGCCATTTCTCGTACTCCGTAGGTAATTCTGTCTTTGGTTCATCCCTTTTCAGTTGATGTTCTAATGCCTGTGATGCTGATGTTTTGACCCTAATCCAATAGTCGTCTTCTCCCCATTGATTGTCCAGTGCCAGTTGCCAGATCGTCTCATCTTGTCGTTGATCATCAATGAGGTGAATCATTTTGTCTCTCTAATCAATAGTTGGGTTATTTTCTTCTAACCAAGGAATTCCCAAGATTAGTTGTTGGTCTCCTAGCTTGGTGATTAAGAACCAGTTACTGTGATGCTTTCCTCCAATTGAATATTGAATTAATACTCGATGAGTGATCATTCCATTCGTGTTGATTGTTCCATCTGCGTTCCTGACTCGAATCAGTTTTCTTAGCTTTTCCTTTGGTAGTTTTGTTGTTATTTCTTCATCAATAAAATTCCCTTCTGCTCCACAATCAATGAGGGCAGAGGTTTCAGCAGGTAAATTGATCGTTTCAACAGTGATTGAAAGGCGCTTGTCATTATTGTTGAGCAGCAATTGGACATCCTTAAGATGCCAATTGTCCCAGTGGTCGTCACTATCTTGAACGATGAGCTCATATGTCCGTCAGACATAGAGTCATCGATTCATGATGACAAAAGTATTGTATCACTGTCATAGACAGTGACCAGACACCTCTCCAGGTGTTTTGAGTATTGTATCATTGTCAATGACAATGACCAGAGACCTCTCCAGGTCTTTACTCTCATAGAGAGGAGATACTCACATGCTGGAAAGCAAGAAAGAGCAACTATCGTTTATTGAGATACGAGCTTTCTTATATACACTTCTAGTGTTGTGCTACGGTATCGTAAATAAACATGTACAAATAAAATAATAAAATGTTCGTTTAACAATTATTTGATCGTACTATTACAGAATCAAGCGCTAACTGTGAAAGTCCATTTGCTGTGGAAGTGCCAACCGCTGTGTGATGCTTCCTGATCAAAAACCCTCATTCTCAAGTTCGTTAAGAAGACCTTCTCATTCATCAGCCTTCATTCCAGCAAGGATCGCTCTGATATTTGCAACTGGGTCGTCTTGCTTGTCCTTGGACGTATCTTCAGGGATGGATCTGATCCCCTTATTCTGAAATGATGAGGAGAACCTGAAGGAGGCATTTGGAGTGGTGTTTCGTTTCGGACAATTTTTTGAAACATGTCCCTGGTTTCCACATCTGAAACACTTCCCTGCTTTCATGTACTCCTCTTTTTGTTCGTCTGTCAAACATCCAGTGGGCATAGCATTAACTGATTGGGTTGATCTGCTCCTAGTGTTGGTGTTTCGGCTAAAATTAGAGTGGTTCCCTTGTCCTGGTTTGCGTCCAAGCACTCGCATCATTTCCCAAGCGCCATGAAGCTGTTCTGCTTTTTCATATGCTTCCTTCATTGATAGAACATTTGCCTCGAGGATTTTAGTGGCGATACTTTCAGGAAGTCCTTTAACAAATGCCTGAAGTTGTGCGGTTGTCCCTTTCAATCCTGAAGTTCCAATCTCCATGCGGAATTTCCTGATATATTCAGGGACTGAAACGTCACCCCCTACTCTAAGATTGGCCAAATTGTTCAAGGCCCTGAGTGCGCTGTTAACTTCGCCCCAATCTGCTAAAAAGTGCTTCTTGAATTCAGCCCAACTCGTCCAGGTAAGGGTTGTTTCTTCATCATCATCTAGTTCTTCTTTGATTAGAACCTTCCAATCGTCGAGTTCCTGTCCTAGGCAGGCAAGGGCAAATCAAATCTGTTTCTGGCCTTTGTTCTTATAATTATCGTCGTTCAAAACAAAATAATCCTCCAGGTTTCCAATGAAAGCTTTTGCTTTGGTTCGTTTTCCTGTAAAAATGCGCATAGGCTGCGGCTTAATATCTCCTTTAAAGGCAGGTGCTGCTGCGTCAGATGCCATCTTTTCTGTTTCTTCTTTTGGGTCTGTAGGTTCTCCTGTTTCGTCTTTCTTTTTCCCTGATTCTGGATCTCCAAATAGATTTGCTTCAATCTGTTTCTGTTCTTGGAATTCTATCCAGGGCTGTAGTTCTCCATCCCCAAGTGCGTATCGCTCTCGTCCTGTTGTTTCAGTAAGACTGAGATATTCGTTCCACCAAGAGAGTTCTGGTTCGTCTGTAGGCGGTTTGAATAATGAAAGAAATCCTTCTTCGTGTTCTTCGTTTACCCAATCAATCCAAACATCGTCTGGGAAGGCGTTCTCTTGTCCTTCAATATAATCACCTTCGAAGAGGGATTCTGGTACTGGTTCGTTCTTCTTCTTGGTTCCTGAGTGGAAAAACCACCCTGTTCCTGTAGTCGATGGAAAGACTTCCCTTCGATCTAGATAATACTTTCGTCTGAAATGGACAGAGCCATTAGGGGGTCTGAGGGTCGAGGTTCTGGTATCAATGGTGTCTGGCTAGTGTAGAAACACTGAGTGGTCTGAGAGTTCCAACTTGTGTTAAGATCGATGCTCCCAACACAGTTTGTTCTAAGTCAACAGTGGCAAGCAGAGTCTCGGTCCACTCCCAGCCTACTGGACAGATTCTGGACACTAAGTCAAACAATGACAAAGGTCTTTAAGTCGACGACAAGCTCAAGGAAAAGAGAGCGAGGAGTTCAAGTCAAATTGGGAGTATGATTCGATTAAGTTGGAACTAGGGAATGTACAGGATATTCTAGGGTTTATATACATTCTGAGAACAAAGAAAACTATAAAGGGAATGCACAGTAAGCGCAGCTAACTACCTATGAAAGGAAATGTGAAAGCGTTAGCAAAAGGAGATAAACGTCCACTAAATCGTATGTAATGATGATGTAATAGTAAAACATCCGTCATAGAAGAGGAAAAGAAACTGTAACAGTAGCTAAACTTCAGTTCCAACTTAATCGAATTATCCTCTCAACTTCTGAATGAAACTCCTCGCTCTCATCTTCTTGAGCTCGTCGTTTACTTTGACCTTTGTCGTCGTTTGACTTAGTGTCCAGAACTTGTCCAGTAGGTTGGGAGCAGACCGAGACTCTGCTTGCCACTGTTGATTTAGAACAAACTGTGTTGAGAGCATCAATCCTAACACAAGTTGGAACTCTCAGACCGCTCAGTGTTTCTACACTAGCCAGACACCATTGATACCAGAACCTCGACCCTCAGACCCCCCAATGGCTCTGTCCGTTTCAGACGAAAGTATTATCTAGATCGAAAGGAAGTCTTTCCATTGACCACAGGAACAGGGTGGTTTTTCCGCTCAGGAACTAAGAAAAAGAACGGACCAGTACCAAAATCCCTCTTTGAAGGTGATTACATTGAAGGACCAGAGGACGCCTTCCCAGATGATGTTTGGATCGATTGGATAAACGAAGAACACGAAGAAGGATTTCTTTCATTATTCAAACCACCTACAGATGAACCAGAACTCTCCTGGTGGAACGAATATCTCAACCTTGCTGATATTGCAGGACGAGAACAATACGCACTTAAGGATGGAGAACTACAGCCTTGGATAGAATTCCAAGAACAGAAACAGATTGAAGCAAATCTATTCAGAGATCCAGAATCAGGGAAAAAGAAAGACGAAACAGGAGAACCTACAGACCCGAAAGAAGAAACAGAAAAGATGGCATCTGATGCAGCAGCACCTGCCTCTAAAGGAGATATCAAACCGCAGCCTATGTGTGTTTTTACAGGAAAACGAACCAAAGCAAAGGCTTTTATTGGAAGTCTTGAAGATTACTTTGTCTTGAACGATGATAACTACAAGAACAAAGCACAGAAACAGATTTGATTCACTCTTGCTTGTCTTGGGCAAGAACTCGACAATTGGAAAGTCTTGATCAAAAACGAACTAGATGATGAAGAAGAAACAACTCTCACTTGGACAAGTTGGACCGAGTTCAAAAAGCGTTTCTTAGCCGATTGGGGAGAAGTTAATAGCACTCTCAGGGCGCTGAACAATCTAGCCAATCTCAGAGTAGGGGGCAATGTTTCAGTCCCTGAATATATCAGAAAATTCCGCATGGAAATCGGTACTTCAGGTTTGAAGGGAACAACCACACAGCTTCAGGCATTTGTCAAAGGACTCCCTGAGAGTATCACTACAAAGATCCTCGAGGCAAACGTTCTATCCATGAAAGAAGCATATGAAAAGGCAGAACAGCTTCATGGCGCTTGGGAAATGATGCGAGCGCTTGGGTGAAAACCAGGACAAGGGAATTGCTCCAATTTTAATCAAAACACCAATAATAGGGGTGGATCAACCCGATCAGTAAATGCAATGCCCACTGGACATTTGACAGATGAACAAAAGGAGGAATACATGAAATCTGGAAAGTGTTTCAGATGTGGAAACCAGGGGCATGTTTCAAGGAATTGTCCCAAACGAAACACCATGTCAAATGCTTCCTTCAGGGCCTCCTCATCGTTTCAGAATAAGGGGATCAGATCTATCCCTGAAGATGCGCCCAAGGAAAAGAAAGATGACCCAGTTGCAAGCATCAGAGCGATCCTTGCTGGAATGAAGGCCGATGAAAGAGAAGGTCTTCTCAATGAACTCGAGAATGAGGGTTTTTAATCCGGAAGCGTCGCACAGTGGTTGGCACTTCCATAACAAATGGACATTCACAGTTAGCGCTTGGTTCTGTAATAGTAAGATCGAATAATGACAAGTGCCTTTCAATTTCTGTGGAAACATCCGATTTACCCACTGAAACTTTGGCTCTAATCGATTGTGGAGCAGAAGGGAATTTTATTGATGAAGAAGTAACCACCAAGTTACCAAAAGAAAAATTGCGAAAACCAATTAGAGTCAGAAACGCAGTGTTACAATTTCGTTCCCTTTCATTGACAGACTTACTTTATTATATAATCATCGTTATGCGTTTCATGGACGCTCATCTCCTTTAGCTACTTTACCTTCACATTTCCTTTCTTAGGTATTTAGCTGTACGTTTCCTTTTATATTTCTCTTGTTCTTTTACATATATAAACCTTCTTGTAAAGTAGCTAAACTCCAGTTCCAACTTAATCGAATTCTTCTCTCAACCTCTGAACGAAACTCCTCGCTCTCATCTTCGAGCTCGTTGTTAATTTGACCTTTGTCATCGTTTGACTTAGCGTCCAGAACTTGTCCAGTAGGCTGGGAGCAGACCGAGACTTTGCTTGCCACTGTTGACTTAGAACGAACTGCGTTGAGAGCATCGATCTTAACACAAGTTGGAACTCCCAGAACCGCTCAGTGTTTCCACACTAGCCAGACACCATTGATACCAGAACCTCGGACCTCAGACCACCGAACGGCTCTGCCCGTTTCAGACGAAAGTATTATCTAGATCGACGAGAGGTTTTTCCGTCGACTACAGGAACAGGGTGGTTTTTCCGCTCAGGAACTAAGAAAAAGAACGAACCAGTACCAGCATCCCTCTTTGAAGGTGATTATATTGAAGGAAACGGAAGAAACGTCTTCCCAGACAGCGTTTGGATCGATTGGATCAACGAAGATCTAAAAGAGGATTTTTACTCTTTATTTTACCCACCTACTGAAGAACCAGAATCCTCCTGGTGGAACGAATTCCTCAGTCTTTCCGGAGCACCGTCACAGGACCGATACGCACTCCAAGACAAAGGATTACAACCTTGGAGAGATTTCCTAGAACAGAAACAGATCGAACAAAGTTTATTTGGAGATACAGAATCAGGAAAGAAGAAAGATGAAACAAGAGAACCAGAAGAACCAAAAGGAGAAACAGAAAAGATGGCAACTGACGCAACAGCACCCGCCTCTAAAGGAGATATCAAACCGCAGCCCATGCGTGTTTTTACAGGAAAACGAACCGAAGCAAAGGCTTTCATTGGAAGTCTTGAAGATTACTTTGTCTTAAATGACGATAATTATAAAGGCAAAGCACAGAAACAGATTCGATTTACTCTTGCCTGTCTTGGACAGGAACTCGACGATTGGAAAGTCCTGATCAAGGATGAATTAGATGATGACCAGGAAAGAACCCTTACTTGGACGAACTGGGCAGAATTCAAGAAGCGTTTCCTAGCCGATTGGGGAGAAGTCAATAGTGCTCTCAGAGCGCTGAACAATCTAGCCAATCTCAGAGTAGGGGGTGATGTTTCAGTCCCTGAATACATCAGAAAATTCCGCATGGAGATTGGTACCTCAGGTTTGAAAGGAACAACTGCACAGCTCCAGGCATTTGTCAAAGGACTCCCCGAAAGTATTGCTACAAAGATACTTGAAGCGAACGTTCTATCCATGAAAGAAGCATATGAAAAGGCAGAACAGCTTCATGGTGCTTGGGAAATGATGCGAGCGCTTGGGCGAAAACCAGGACAAGGGAACCGCCCCAATTTTAACCGAAACACCAATAATAGGGGTGGATCAACCCGATCAGTAAATGCGATGCCTACCGGACGTTTGACAGATGAACAAAAGGAGGAATACATGAAATCTGGAAAGTGTTTCAGATGTGGAAACCAGGGACATGTTTCAAGGAATTGTCCCAAACGAAACACCACGTCAAACGCCTCCTTCAGGGCCTCCTCATCGTTTCAGAATAAGGGGATCAGATCTATCCCTGAAGATGTGCCCAAGGAAAAGAAAGACGACCCAGTTGCAAGCATCAGAGCGATCCTTGCTGGAATGAAGGCCGATGAACGAGAAGGTCTTCTTAATGAACTCGAAAGCGAGGGTTTTTAACCCGGAAGCGTCATACAGCGGTTGGCACTTCCATAACAAATGGACATTCACAGTTAGCGCTTGATTCTGTAATAGTAAGATCGAATAATGACAAGCGCCTTTCAATCCCTGTGGAGACGTCCGATTTACCCGCTGAAACTTCAGCTCTAATCGATTGTGGAGCAGAAGGGAATTTTATTGACGAAGAAGTAACCACCAAGTTACCAAAAGAAAAATTGCGAAAATCAATTAGAGTCAGAAATGCAGATGGAACGGTCAACACTAATGGAATGATTACACACCGAGTCCATATTCAATATTCCATTGGAGGAAAACGATACAGCAATTGGTTTCTAATCACTAGATTAGGAGATCAACGATTAATTTTGGGAATCCCTTGGTTGGAAGAAAAGAATCCTACTATTGATTGGAGAGATAAAACGATACACCTCATCGATGAACAACGGAATGAAGAAACTATCTGGCAAATGGCATTGGACAATCAACAATGGGGAGAAGACGATTATTGGATCAGAGTCAAGACATCGGCATCTCAAGCATTAGAACATCAGTTGAAAAAGGATGAACCAAAAACGGAATTGCCATCAGAGTATGGGAAATGGCGTTCAGTCTTTGAGAAAAAGGCATCAGAACGATTCCCAACCTCCAGAACTTGGGATCATGCTATCGATTTAAAAACCGGCTTTAGTCCTAAAGTTAGCAAGATTTATCCGTTATCAAGCAAAGAACAGACGTCGTTGGATGAATGGATCGAAGAACAGCTAGCTAAAGGATACATCAAACCGTCGAAATCTCCTCAAGCATCGCCGTTCTTCTTTGTCTCAAAAAAGGAAAGTGGTGCGCTTCGGCCATGCCAAGATTATAGATATTTAAACGATTGGACAATCAAGAATGCATACCCATTACCCCTAGTATCCGATCTCCTTACAAAACTCACTGGTGCACAATATTTTACCAAATTAGACCTCCGATGGGGATATAACAATGTTAGGATCAAGAAAGGTGACGAATGGAAAGCTGCTTTCATTACCAACAGAGGACTATATGAACCAACAGTTATGTTCTTTGGCCTATGCAATTCGCCATCTACATTCCAAACCATGATGAACGAATACTTCAGAGATATGATTAATGAAGGATGGCTCATTATCTATATGGACGACATCCTGATATGTTCTCAGAATTTGAACGAACTGGAAGAACAGACAAAAAGGGTTCTCAATCGATTGGAAGAGAACGATCTGTTCTTGAAATTAGAAAAATGTAAATTCGCTGTTCAAGAAGTCGAATTTCTAGGCATGATCATCTCGCCTGGAAAAATACGAATGGATCCTATCAAACTCGCAGGAATAGCTGATTGGCCAGTACCATCTACAGTTAAACAAGTCCGATCATTCCTAGGCTTTGGAAACTTTTATCGACGATTTATTGGGAATTTTGCAGCAATCGCAAAACCACTTACGGATTTAACCAAGAAAACGGAACCATTTGACTGGAATAATGAACGTCAACTTGCCTTTGACACCCTAAAGCAACGATTTGCCTCTATGCCAGTTTTGTTAATGCCAAATCCTGCAAAACCATTTATCCTCCAAACTGATGCTTCTAACAAAGCAATTGGAGCAGTACTGAAACAGGCTGATGAATCTGGAGCACTTCATCCATGTGGATTTATATCCCATGCACTAACACCAACGGAACAAAATTACCAAATCTATGACAGAGAGCTGCTTGCAATTATCAAGGGACTGGCAGTTTGGCGCCATCTATTACATGGTTCTCCTCACACGATCATCGTCCATTGTGATCACAAGAACTTGTCCTATTACCGAACTGCTCAACGCTTAACACCTCGACAGGCTCGTTGGTCATCATTGTTATCTGAATACGATCTTCGTATTGAACATATACCTGGAACAAAAATGTTCGAAGCAGACGCATTATCCAGACGACCTGATCATATGGGAAATGATGAAGAACAAACTACCGTCACCGTTCTACCAAATGACCGATTTATTCGATTAATCAATGAAGATCTTGCCGACGAATTAAAGAAATATATGGCAAATGATGACTTTGGACGCATCCTCATTGAAGTTATCACTAAACAGAGAGCGCCACCAATTAAATCGAAACTGCAGGACTGGACATATATTCATGGCATCGTCTATTACTTGGGCAAGATCTATGTTCCTGATCGAATTGAGTTGCGCACTCGGTTAATCAAGGAAACACATGAAGCTTTATCTTCGGGACATCCTGGACGATTGAAAACGCTAGCACTTTTGAAACGTGATTATTGGTGGCCTGGAATGTATAGACATGTCAAAGAATGGGTTGAAGGTTGCGCACTCTGCCAACAAATGAAAGTCAATACTCACCCAAATTCACCGGCATTAATCCCTATTCCATCAAAAGCTACACGCCCATTCCAGCAGGTCACGTTGGATTTTATAACCGATCTTCCTATATCTGACGGATATGACTCCATTCTGGTCACGGTGGACCATGGCCTTACAAAGGGGGTAATTTTCATCCCTTGCAACAAGACGATAGATGCTCTAGGAACCGCAGACCTTTACATCTCTGAAATCTTTAAACGCTTTGGACTCCCTGATATCTTGATCTCTGACAGAGGACCACAATTTTCCGCCAAAGTATTCCAAGAGATACGAAAAGCTCTAGGAATCGACCACAGAATGAGCACAGCCTATCATCCTCAGACAGATGGAGAGACTGAACGTGTAAATCAAGAACTCGAAATTTATCTTCGAATGTTCTGCGCAAATGAACCCCATAAATGGAAACCATTATTACCCATCGCTGAATTCGCACATAATAACCGATATCATGACACAATAAAAACATCTCCATTCCAACTCATGTATGGAACAGATCCGATTGCAATTCCCACAGCAGCGCTTAAGATGACCGCTCCAGCAGCAGAAGAACGCCTTCAGATGCTTCGAAGAGCAAGAGAAGAAGCATTAGCAGCACATGAACTTGCCAGGCAAACTGTTGCCCAGAGATTTAGAGACAAGTCAATTAAATTCGAAAAAGGTGACAAAGTCTGGCTCGAGAACAAGAACCTGCACATCCCATATCAATCAAGAAAGCTTGCACCGAAACGAGAAGGACCCTTTCAGATCGAACAAGTAATGGGACCAGTTACATACAAGCTGAAATTACCGAAACAATGGCGTATTCACCCTGTATTTCATGCATCGCTTCTCACTCCATATAAGGAAACCTCAATGCACGGTCCGAATTTCACTATGCCACCTCCTGATATGGTTAACGGACAAGAAGAGTTTGAGATTGAAGCTATCCTTGGACACCGGAAACGCGGAGCCGGTTATCAATATTTGGTCAAATGGAAAGGCTATGGAGCAAATGATAACACTTGGGAACCGGAACGACATCTAGGCAATGCTGCGGATATCCTGGTCGAATATAAAAACAGACGAAACCTTTGAAACGATTAAAGCAATGACTTATTATCGCACCAACCTCCAACTGAAACATAACGTTCGCTATGTCAAAAGATTCTGCAGAACTGTTGGACAATACACTCCTACCATTAAAACCAGATATTCAGTTACACAGATGTTTGTCCCCGCCTTTAAACATCCCTCTAAACGAACGCTCTCTACATATCAAAAACTGAAATACGTCCCAATGATGTCAAAACCGCCCAAAGTGTCACGATTGCCTCCTCATAAACGAACGCATCCACAAGGACACACAGAAATCCCATATAACGCTGTATCAAAGTATCTTCCCCAGTATCATCGTCTCTCTTTTGATTTAGGAGAACTACCCACATTTCAAGAAGCCGAATCACATTATCTCCCAGCATCAGTTCACCCTTGTTTTCAATATGACAACGTCTATCATAGAGTTTGGTTACGACGAACCTTCCCCGAATTATCAGAAGCCTTGCAATGGATTATCCAGCTTGGCAGGGACATCTCCGCAGAACAATGGCAATATGAACGACGAATGAACATAAGGGGAAGTGAAAATTTTAACCGCACACGAGCGCAAATGGAAATAGCCCTTGCAACTGAACGATATTACGATCTTCTAAATCAAGCAATACAGGCTAGCATGAACAACCCAGAAATACATGTTACACGACATGCGCACCCTGAACAAATTCGTATTCCACGTCCTGATGACACAAGAACCCGATCAGAACAAGAAGAAGCGGCCAGACACTCTCATGAGAATTTTCTCAGAACCAGGGAACCTGAGATTGAAGAGATCTTAGCTTTGGAATCCGACGATGAAATTTGGGATATTTAAACCACACTCAATGGTCTAACCCCCATCTTATCGATACAGCATGTCTACCATCGTCGTCATCGCCTACCTCGTCGCTTTCATCTTTGCGCTCTTGGTCACAGCCTGTGGCCATTGTTACGACCCTTCTTTCGCCGCCGCTTCCCCATTCCTCGCCACCGCCCACGACCTCCCCATTGAGGTCTTTGTCACCACCACCACCACCATCGATGAATATCTTTTCCCGGATTGGCCTGCTTCCCCTTCCTCTACCGCCGCCGACCTTCACCAGCACCCGGACGAGCTCGCTGACTTCCTTATTGAGGAAGAAGCACCCTTACCAGCTCCGCCAGCACCACCTGTCACCTGGATCCCTAACGCCACTCTCCTTCGGGCTCAGGAAGCCCTCGCCACCTTCATCGTCGACTATCAACTCTTCGCCAGACCTCTGGACGCCATGCTTAACACTGCTCTCACCACCGATCCTCATACTGTCACGGATGAAGAGCGCGACGCAATCCTCGAGCAGACGATCCAGCTCGATTATATCACGAGGACTTTGCAATGGCGGTTTGAAACTGCTAACCATGATGTCAACACCATTGCCGAATGGTTGAAATCACGAAGGGACCAGGGATGGACGAATGGGGGAAATCATGGTTGGGGAACAGGTTAAGAAGTCGGTGACTTCTTGCATACGAAGGGGGTAATGTTACAATTTCGTTCCCTTTCGTTGACAGACTTACTTTATTATATAATCATCGTTATGCGTTTCAT
This sequence comes from Amanita fuliginea, assembly GCA_023014435.1. Taxonomy (NCBI): domain Eukaryota; kingdom Fungi; phylum Basidiomycota; class Agaricomycetes; order Agaricales; family Amanitaceae; genus Amanita; species Amanita fuliginea. Next base: position 328,345 of record JAEBUQ010000023.1, read on the forward strand.
GGACGCTCATCTCCTTTAGCTACTTTACCTTCACATTTCCTTTCTTAGGTATTTAGCTGTACGTTTCCTTTTATATTTCTCTTGTTCTTTTACGTATATAAACCTTCTTGTAAAGTAGCTAAACTCCAGTTCCAACTTAATCGAATTCTTCTCTCAACCTCTGAACGAAACTCCTCGCTCTCATCTTCGAGCTCGTTGTTAATTTGACCTTTGTCATCGTTTGACTTAGCGTCCAGAACTTGTCCAGTAGGCTGGGAGCAGACCGAGACTTTGCTTGCCACTGTTGACTTAGAACGAACTGCGTTGAGAGCATCGATCTTAACACGCAGATGGAACAGTTAACACTAATGGAATGATCACACATCGAGTCCACATTCAATATTCAATTGGAGGAAAACAATACAGCAACTGGTTTCTAATCACCAGATTGGGAGATCAATGATTAATTTTGGGAATCCCTTGGTTAGAAGAAAACAATCCTACTATTGACTGGAGAGATAAAATGATACACCTTATTGATGAACAACAGAATGAAGGAACTATCTGGCAAATGGCATTGGACAATCAACAATGGGGAGAAGACGGTTACTGGATCAGAGTCAAGACATCAGCGTCTCAAGCATTAGAACATCAGTTGAAAAAGGATGAACCAAAGACAGAATTACCATTGGAATATGGGAAATGGCGCTCAGTCTTTGAAAAGAAGGCATCAGAACGATTCCCAACCTCCAGAACTTGGGATCATGCTATCGATTTAAAAACTGGTTTTAGTCCTAAAGTTAGCAAGATCTATCCATTATCAATCAAAGAACAATCATCGCTAGACGAATGGATTGAAGAACAGCTAGTTAAAGGATACATCAAAACGTCGAAATCTCCCCAAGCATCACCATTTTTCTTTGTCTCAAAAAAGGAAAGTGGTGCGCTTCGACCATGCCAAGATTATAGATATTTAAATGATTGGACAATCAAGAACGCATACCCATTACCCCTAGTATCTGACCTCCTTACAAAACTTGCTGGCGCACAATATTTCACCAAATTGGACCTCCGATGGGGATATAATAACGTCAGAATCAAGAAAGGGGACGAATGGAAAGCTGTTTTCATTACCAACAGAGGATTATATGAATCAACTGTTATGTTCTTTGGCCTATGCAATTTGCCATCTACATTCCAAACTATGATGAACGAATACTTTAGAGACATGATTAATGAAGGATGGCTCATCATCTATATGGATGATATCCTAATATGCTCTCAGAACTTAAACGAACTGGAAGAACGAACGAAGAGAGTCCTTGATTGGTTGGAAGAAAATGATCTGTTCCTGAAATTAGAAAAATGTAAATTTGCTGTTCAAGAAGTCGAATTTTTAGGCATGATCATCTCACCTGGAAAGATACGAATGGATCCTATCAAACTCGCAGGAATAGCCGATTGGCCAGTACCATCTACAGTTAAACAAGTCTGATCATTCCTAGGTTTTGGGAACTTTTACCAATGTTTTATTGGGAATTTTGCAGCAATCGCGAAACCACTCACAGATCTGGCCAAGAAAGCAGAACCATTCGACTGGAATAATGAACGACAACTTGCCTTTGATACCCTAAAGCAGCGGTTTGCCTCTATGCCAGTTTTGTTAATGCCAAATCCTGCAAAACCATTCATCCTCCAAACTGATGCTTCTAACAAAGCAATTGGAGCAGTACTGAAACAAGCTGATGAATCAGGAGCACTCCATCCATGCGGATTTATATCCCATGCGTTAACACCAACAGAACAGAATTACCAAATCTATGATAGAGAACTGCTTGCGATCATCAAAGGACTTGCAGTTTGGCGCCATCTATTACATGGTTCTCCTCATACGATCATTGTCCACTGTGATCACAAGAACTTGTCCTATTACCGAACTGCTCAACGCTTAACACCTTGACAAGCTCGGTGGTCATCGTTGTTATCTGAATTTGATCTTCGTATTGAACACGTACCCGGAACAAAAATGTTCGAAGCAGACGCATTATCTAGACGGCCAGATCATATGGGCAATGATGAAGAACAGACCACTGTCACTGTTCTGCCAAATGATTGATTTATTCGACTAATCAATGATGATCTTGCCAACGAATTGAAGAAATATATGGCAAATGATGATTTTGGACGCATCCTTATTGAAGTCATCACTAAACAAAGGGCGCCACCGATTAAATCAAAACTACAAGACTGGACATATACTCATGGCATTGTTTATTACCTTGGCAAGATATATGTTCCTCATCAAATTGAGTTGCGAACTCGGTTAATCAAGGAAATACATGAAGCATTATCTTCTGGACATCCTGGACGATTGAAGACACTAGCACTTTTGAAACGTGATTACTGGTGGCCCGGGATGTATAGACATGTTAAAGAATGGGTTGAAGGATGCGCACTCTGTCAACAAATGAAAGTCAATACTCACCCGAATTCACCGGCATTAATCCCTATTCCATTGAAAGCCACCCGGCCATTTCAACAGGTCACACTTGATTTTATCACCAATCTACGAGGTCTTTACCTTCCCCCACGCATTCCTTGTAGACTCCTGAGGACTCCTCAGGACTCCAGGGAATTCCCAGGACTCCAGAAGGAATTTCCCGGACTCCCACCTCCTCAGAACACCCCTCATCCTCAGCCAAAATATGCCAGGAGTGAGCCAGGACTCCTTGTAGACTCCTTGTGGACTCCTGGTATGAGGAGTCCACAAAGAGCATGAGGAGTCCACAAGGACTCCTCATTAAAAGTGAATTTGTGACAGTCTGTGACATTTGTTACAGTTACATGTCACACTGTCACAACTGCTGTGTGCACCACCATGCCCACCACCCGTTCAGCACATACAGCGGCTGCCCCGTGCTCCCCACCTCCCCGTTCCAGTCACAAACGCACGAAGTCGACAGCATCCATCAAGAGTCCCAAGGCAGATCGCAAGAAAGCACGTCAACTCGTTGACGCAGCCGACGATGAGGCCGGCGCAACCCCAGCAGCAAGGTAAGCTGCACTCTGCCCCTCAAGCATAGCTAACCAGGCCACCACCCCGCCCATTTGCGCCCCCAACCCTCTCGCCCTGTCACACTCGCAACGTGCCTGTTCCCACCATCTTTTCATGCTCGCAACGAACCCATTCCTGCCCACCTTTTCACGCTCGCAACGAACCCGTTCTTGCCTGTCTTTTGCACCCTCAATGGACCCATTCCCACCTGCACTACCACCACCATGTGCGCCCACAATGGACCCGTTCCCGCCCGCCCTATCACCACTGCTCGCAACAAACCCACTACCGCATGTTTAATCGCCATTGCACATGTTCACCCTCGCGATGGATACACCTCACCAGGTAAGTGCACCACCCCTTTCGAGCCTATAAACTGACCGGGCCATCTCGTCCCATTTGCACCACCATACATCCGTTCCCATGCACCACCACCTAACTGCTGCACGACGCCTCTCACTTGCAACAAACCCGTACTGCCCTCCTTTTGGACCCGTTCCCACCCTCACCACAAAATGTGTGCCCATAACAGATCCGTTCCTGCCCGCCCTATCACTGCTCCTTGCAACAAACCCACTACTGCCCATTTAATCACCACTGCACACGTCCGCCCTCACGACAGGACACACCTCACTAGGTAAGTGCACCACGCTTTTCGAGCATATAAACTGACCAAGCCATTTTGTCCCATTTGCACCACCATCATCTGTTCCCACGCACCACCACCTAATTGCTGCACGACGCCCCTCACTTGCAACGAACTGGTACTGCCCTCCTTTTGCGCCCACAACAGACCTGTTCCCACCCACACCACGAAATGCATGCCTGCCTGCCCTGTCACTGCTCCTTGCAATGAACCCACTACTACCTGTTTAATTGCCATTGTGCACATTTGCCCTTGTGACGGACACACCAGGTAAGTGCACCACACCTTTCAAGCATATAAACTGACCAGGCCAACAACCCACCAACCAACTCAGATCCACAAGAAAAACTTCAGCTGCTCGAGCTGCTGAAGATGCCATCCTGGCAAAGAGTGTACCAACACAGAACACATTGTGAGTGATCTGGCCTGTCATATATATGCTACTATAACTATTTTTGTTGTAGGGCTGAACAAATACTTGAAAACAGTGGTGTATCCATTGCACCACCTGCACGTATCCGCCAATCAGCTATTGCCTTTGCTCCATCCCAGGCAGCTCAAGTTCAATCAACTCGTATTCGACAAGTTAACTTGGAGGAAAGTAGTGAGGAGTCAAGTATGTTGTATTGTTTTTTGTGAGAGATAAATCAAACTGAAAATGTTCAGCCAATGGTGACACCAATGATGATAAGGTTAGTGATGATGATGGAAGTAACAGTGATCAGGAGCATGATGTGAGAGATCTTGACATGGAGAGTTTGGGTGTACAAGATGATGTGGGAGATGAGGTCAGTATGAATATGTGTATTCATAATTATATTTTTGAAAGCTAGAAACAGGATAAAAATTCAGAAGCAATGGTCTGTCCATATTAATTTTGAGGCCTATCTTTTTGCATAACTGACTGACAGGCACAGATTGGTGGGGGTAATGTGGGTGTGCAAGATAATATGCAGGAGGTTAGTCAATATACAGCATCAATTTTGATGTGAATGTTTCCCCTAAACTGATTGGAAGGCTCAGATTGGTGGGAATAGTTTTTTTTATCAGGATGATGGTGAGATAATTAAAGTCTTATATATGACTACAAGTCCCTGACTTAAATAAGAAATGGACCCCAAGACTATGCTCCAAGGCTCCTCTCGCACTACTGGAGGCATACTAAGGGGGAATGCCTTGGGCAATGTTTTCAATCTTGGAGACACAGAAGATCTGGCCCTGCAAGCTCCTTCTGGTAGGGGGACCATCAGGGTGCATGATGTCTTGGTTAAGGATCCTGGGGAAACTGCTCCCAAGATGGTTTTCAAGATAGCTCTCTGCCCAACATTGGGCCCTGTCTTGAAAATGCTTGGTAGGCGTGCTCCTTACATTGCAGGTGAGTGAATTTTCTATGTATTTTCAGAAACCATGATATTGAATTGCTGTAGCACAGAACAGGATTGTATATGTGGTGGAAGATGGATTGTGGAGCATCAAAGGTCCTTTCAGCAGTGCCCTTGAAGATGATGAAGAACTTGAGTGGACAACTATTGATGGAAAACCCACTGTGACCATCTGTGCTGCAAGTAAACTATATCTGACATTTTTGATAGCTAAAAGCCATTACAGGAATTAAACACTGAAATGGCATACACCCCTCAAGTCAGGTCTGAGCCTCCTGTGAGTGTACAAGCAGGAAAATCTACTGGGGCAGAGCACTCCAAGAAAGAACTGATTACATTGCTCAACATTCCTGAGCAATTGACAAGGGAGGTGGGCTCTAAGGCTCTTGGTATCAGGCAGTACTATGCCAGATACAAAGGTTGTTTGGAGGCTCAGAAAACATCAGATCACAAGGTGGGGAATGGGACCTGGCCTGGAAAAAGGCCTACTGCAATCACTATCATTGAGCTTTTTGCATCCAAGTCAACCTGGTTTGCATATGTGGTTCCTGCATTTTCTGATATCAACAACTTTCCTGTGCTCAAGGAGTGGCTGGATGATGAAGTTGGTAGGCTCAGTGACACAGAGGTTTGGGGCAAGAGGAAGTCTACTTATACCTTTGCTGATCTTAAAGATGAGAAAGAAAGAAGAGGAAAGGGGGAGAAGGGTAAGAACAAGAAGGACAATGTGGACAAGGGTGAAGGGCCATCTCAATTGGCCAAAAACACAAAGAGTCACAAGAAGAAGGCTAAGTGAGCATTGAACTGTACCTATGTGTTGTTGTTTTGAAAATAGCTAGTCATATGCAATTTTTGTTTCAGTTTCCTACTTGGATGATGATTGTCATCATGCTGTTATATTGTGCTCCAGCTGTTGCTGCAAAGGGAGAACAACCTTTCCCTGATATCACATTCAAGGTGTTTAATAAGTTTGTTGAAGATCACTTCAGCTCCACTGTCACATTATCAGTAGTATTGATGACCCTCTTCACTACTATAGAGAATGTTGATCTGCTTAGTTTGCACTTTCATCAAAGGAGTGGAGAGGGACAAAGGGAGAGGGGCACAGTAGCAACAGGCTGGATCAGGTGTATGGGACATGCACTGAATAGCAGGCTGAGGGAGACAAGCAACCACTTGTTAAAGGCATCAGACTTGCATACTGGTATGACAGATGAGAAAGTTGTCATTGCTCTTGGTCTCAAAATTGATGCACTTGCCAAACTTCTTGACTTGTATCCATGCAAAACAAATGGAAAATTCAAGGGGAATTTGAAACCTGTTTCACAAATGGCAATACAGCCTGTTCACATCATTTGTCCAGGAACAGCTGTTTGTCAAACACATGCTTGCAATAAAACTGCTTTGTATCAATGGTCAAGACATCGAGACATTCCACTTGTACGACTCATTAAGAACTTCACTTCTTATGAAAAAGTACCTGTCCTATCAGGGTATTGCAAAGAATGCAAAACACTCTGCTATTCTGATCATGAGAGGGCACCCATTGCAAATGGAGATAGACATGAGCAGGTATATCTCAATGCTGCTAAGCATATCAAGATTGGAAGTAATTTATGGGTTGATCGCAAATTTACTTCAGCTGTGCTGAGTGGCATATACACCTTCCATGCATCTGCAGCTGCATTTTCTGATTTCTGTTATGATGGACTGAATCATTTGGGGAAAGTGACAAGACGTCAAATATGGCAAGCATTTGTCCAAGAATCCATACGTTTCATTGCTTCAAACTCAAACATAAATCTCACATTGCAAGATGGTCTGTCAATAGATGAGGTCACAAGACAGGCATTTAACATTCTTGGTGAGGATGGGATTATCAGGGCTGCTGAACAACATACTTGTGAAGAATGTACACACAAATATAAGGAATCTGCTGAAGTCATCTTATCCAATGACATATCAGGCATGGTGGGAATGGATGAAGTTCTACAAGTTGAAACCAATGCAGGAAATGAGCTAGGGAGTGCAGGTACAGACACAGAACATGCACATGTAACAATGGTTGTTCTGGATGGCATTGTCATGGGGCATTCACACTGTGCCTATAAGGATTGCACCAGTGACTTGCAAAATTCAAGGGGTGGGATGTACTGTGCTTTTCATGAAAATTTGTATGGTGGTCTTTGCCATGTTGCAAATTGTTCCAATCCAAAGGTACAGGGCACTGAAGCCTGTGAACAGCACCAAGGTACTTGGCAACAATATTTAAGGAACCACAGACAACAGGCATTGGGAGGTTTCAGGAGAGCACTACGGAGGCCAGATGAGACATGGCCATGGATGCCTCAGTCAAACAATAATGTGCAACCACATGATGAAGAACAAAGAACACAGAGGGCAAGAAATTCCTTTACTCCACCAAGATTCTACTGTGTAGAAACCATATGTGCACCCTGTGGAGTTGTTGTAGCTTGGGCAAAATTTGCAAAGTCAGAATCACCTGCAAATATCATGAGTTTTTTGGAGAAAGTGTATCCCACTTCAGAGTCCAGGCCTGATTATGTTTGCATTGACAAGGCCTGTTTAGTTCTTCGAAGCTGTTTAGTAAATGGAAAATGGGAAGAATGGAAGAATACAACTAGATTTATAGTTGATACATATCACTACTCCAACCACAGGGCAACAGACCAATTGTGTCGAGAGTGGTGCAATCCTGCCCCTATGAATGGTTCTGCTCCAAACCTGGTTATTGCAGGAAGAACAGCTGAGGGAGAACTTTATTATAAGCGTGCCTTCAATACACAGGCATGTGAACAATTGAATGCCTGGCTAGGTGGTTATGAGCAAATCCTGAAAAGGATGACCAGTGGAAATTTTAACTGGTTCCTGCATACTATGCTTTTCTACCACACAACACATGTCATAAACAAACAATCAGAGCAGGAAAAACATGGGCCACAGGTGGATGGTGATGGTGATGGTGATGGTGATGGTGATGGTGATGGTGATGGTGATGGTGATGGTGATGGTGATGGTGATGGTGATGGTGATGGTGATGGTGATGGTGATGGTGATGGTGATGGTGATGGTGATGGTGATGGTGATGGTGATGGTGTTGGTACTGCTGGAGATGGTGGTTTAGAATAGTTCTGTATTTATTGAGATTTGTTGTGCATTATTAACAGACTTCTGTTGCTATTGTTGTAGTTGGTGTCAAGTGAGCAGGGATTGAGCAGGACTCCACAGGACTCCTGTCCAATCCTTGCCTTTCACTTCCTGTTTTTGTTTTGTTGTGGTGAACAAGGAGTGAGCAGGACTCCACAAGGACTCCCACTCCACTCCTGGTGGGATGACTCCTGGCATTTTTGGCTTCTTTGGACTCAACAAGGAGTGAGCTGGGAGTGAACAAGGAGTCCACAAGGAGTCCTTGTCCATTTTAGGTGGGAATGTCCATTTTATCAGGAATCTACTGGGAGTCCACAGGGAGTCCACAAGGACATGTGGGGGAGTGTAAAGTGTTGCCGATCTACCTATATCAGATGGTTATGATTCCATTCTGGTCACGGTGGACCATGGCCTTACGAAGGGGGTAATTTTCACTCCTTGCAACAAGACGATCGATGCCCTAGGAACCGCAGATCTCTATATCTCTGAAATCTTTAAACGCTTTGGACTTCCTGACATCTTAATCTCTGACAGAGGACCACAGTTTTCTGCTAAAGTATTTCAAGAAATACGAAAAGCTTTAGGAATCGACCACAGGATGAGCACAGCCTATCATCCTCAGACGGATGGAGAAACTGAACGTGTTAATCAGGAACTCGAGATTTATCTTCGAATGTTCTGCACAAATGAACCTCATAAATGGAAGCCATTATTACCCATCGCCGAATTTGCACACAATAACCGATACCACGACACAATAAAGACATCCCCATTTCAACTTATGTATGGATCAGATCCAATCGCTATCCCTACAACAGCAATCAAGATGACTGCACCAGCGGCAGAAGAACGCCTTCAGATGCTTCGACAAGCCAGAGAGGAAGCTCTAGCTGCTCATGAACTTGCTAGACAAATGGTCGCTCATAGATACAAAGACAAATCAATCAGATTCAAAAAAGGTGACAAAGTCTGGCTCGAAAACAAGAATCTCCACATTCCCTATCAATCAAGAAAGCTAGCACCAAAACGAGAAGGACCCTTTCAGGTTGAACAAGTCATGGGGCCAGTTACTTATAAATTGAAACTACCGAAGCAATGGCGCATTCATCCTGTGTTTCATGCATCACTCCTCACTCCATATAAGGAAACCTCAATACATGGTCCGAATTTCATGATGCCACCTCCTGATATGGTTAACAGACAGGAAGAGTTTGAAATAGAGGCTATCCTTGGACATCGGAAACGTGGAGCCGGTTATCAATACCTAGTCAAATGGAAAGGCTATGGAGCAAATGACAATACATGGGAACCAGAACGACATCTGAGCAATGCTGCAGATATTCTGGTCGAGTATAAAAGCAGAAGAAACCTCTGAAACAATCAAAACAATGACTTACTATTGCACCAATCTTCAACTAAAGCACAATATCCATTATGTCAAAAGATTTTGCAGAACCGCTGGAAGATATACCCCTACTGTCAAAACCAGATACTCCGTCACGCAGATGTTTGTTCCTGCCTTTAAACATCCTTCCAAACAAACGCTCTCTACATATCAAAAACTGAAATATGTTCCAATGATGTCAAAACCACCTAAAGTAGCGCAATTACCTCCTCACAAACAAACGCATCCGCAAGGACACACAGAGATTCCATATAACGCTTTATCAAAATACCTCCCTCAGTATCATTGCCTCTCTTTTGATCTAGGGGAATTACCTACATTTCAAGAAGCCGAATCACATTATCTCCCAGCATCAGTTCATCCTTGCTTCCAATATGACAAGGTTGCGACAAACCTTCCCTGAACTATCAGAAGCGTTACAATGGATTATCCAGCTCGGCAGAAACATCTCCGCAGAACAATGGCAATATGAACGGTGAATGAACATAAGGGGAAGAGAAAATTTTAACCGCACACGAGCGCAAATGGAAATGACACTCACAACTGAGCAATATTATGATCTTCTGAACCAGGCAGTACAGGCTAGCATGAACAATCCAGAAATACACGTTACACGTCATGCACACCCTGAACAAATTAGTATTCCACACCCTGACAATGCAGGAACCCGATCAGAACAAGAGGAAGCGGCCAGACATTCTTGTGAGAACTTTCTCAGGACCAGAGAGCCTGAGATCGAAGAGATCTTAGCTTTGGACTCCGATGATGAAATTTGGGATATTTAAGACCGCACTTGCTGGATTTGCCTTCCTCATCTCATCGATACAACATGTCCGCTGCCATCGTCATCATTGCCTACCTCGTCGCCTTTGCCTTTGCCCTCCTGGTCACAGCATGTGGCCACTGTTACGTCGAACCGCTTGTCGCCGCCTCCCCTTTCCTTGCCACCGCCCATGACCTCCCAATTGAGGTCTTTATCACCACCACCACCACTGTCAACGACTACCTCTTCCCGAATTGGCCAGCCTCCCCTTCCTCCACCATCACCAACCTTCATCAGCATCCTGACGAGCTCGTCGATCTTTTGATTGAAGAAGCACCCCTACCCGCTCCGCCAGCACCATCTCTCGCCTGGACCCCGAACACCTCCCTTCTTCGAGTGCAGGAAGCTCTCGCCACCTTCATCGTCAATTATCAGCTCTTTGCTGGTCCCCTCGACGCCATGCTCAATGTCGCCCTTACCACTGATCCTCACACTGTCACAGATGAAGAACGCGACGCAATCCTCGAGCAAACGGTCCAGCTCGATTACATCACAAGGACTTTGCAATGGCGGTTTGAGACCACTAACCACGATATCAATACCATTGCCGAGTGGTTGAAATCACGGAGAGATCATGGGTGGACAAACGGTGGAAACCATGGTTGGGGAACAGGATAAGAAGTCGGTGACTTCTTACATACGAAGGGGGTAATGTTACAATTTCTTTCTTCTTTGTTAAACGGATTCTTTATTACATAATCATTACTATACGTTTCATGGACATTCATCTCCTTTAGCTATTTTACCTTCACTTTTCCTTTCTTGGGTATTTAGCTGTACGCTTCCTTGAGGTCTTTGCGCTCAGCCAGGTATTCCGCGCGGAATCCTAGGACTCCACTGGGAATATTCCCAGTCAGTCCTAGTAAAAATAAAATTTGAGCATCCCAGCCAAAATGGCTGAAACAGTCCCAATGCATTCCTAATGGCTTCCCACTGCAGTTCCAGTGCATTCCTACCCCAGTGGTAGGATTGAGGGTGCTATTCCTAGGACTCCACCTGTGTAATGTGTCACAGGCACTGCTACTCTATTGGAGTCACATATATTAGAAACTAGTAATGTAACAACTGTATTGCATGCTCCGATAAAAATAATGTGTGACCTGTGTCACATGTCACATGACCAGTACCAGATGGTCTGTGCACTCCTGACAGGTATATAAGGACAGCCAGTAGCACCCAATTTCTGTCATCCCCCCTCCTCGAAAATTGATTAGTCAGCTATTGTAGTAGGCTAGATGATGTATATAGATTGATTACATAAGTAAATTAGATTGGTAATTGGTAATGTAGATAAGATTGTATATGGACTGATTAGATAAGTTTTACATTTTCCCACAATAAGTATCAACCATTCTCATGTGTCACATGTCACAATAGTGTCACATTTCCCACAGTTTTGAAAAGGCAGAATTGTCACATGACCCATTAACAAAAAATATAGAGGGAGTCTATTTGTCCCAGAATATGAAAACCAAATATAAACAAATGCAATATTCATTGAGATAATGGCAAAATACTTTTGTAATTTCGCTTTTTATAGCACAGCCACAGCACTCTGAGGTACAAAAGTCATATTTATGACATGTTCTATTAACAAAAGTTGTAGAGGAGGTAAATCTGATGCCACTGATGGTGTCCAAATATTTGTAATCAAAGAACTTGTTGAGATATAACCCTTTCAAATAATTTTGTGTGACAGTCCCAAATTTCCATTCCAAAGTCAAATTCATGACATGCTCCACTAATGAAAGTTGTAGAGGGGTAAAATCTGATGCTAGTGATGGTATACAAATATTTGTAAACAATAGCCTTTCTGAGATATAACCATTGCTTTCATGTTTTTTGACTTTGCAGACATATCATGTTCAAGGTGAATATATGTATGTCATGATGGCAGGAGATGTCAATTTCCCCTGGTGGCACCAAACCATGCAAATCTTGTAATTGGGTAGGATAACATTAATAACTCTGAGGGAGCCCTGATCCACTTGGCTGACCAGCAAGACCAACCATGGCTGGGATAGGCCTGGAACTGAACCAGGAGGTTACTTTTCAGATAATGCCAGCTCCATGTGAGTATATGATTGATTTAATGTCAAAAAGTAACAGAACTCCACTGCCCATACCAGCTGCTCACCACTACATCCCACCCATTTGCCCCTGCCCATTTGACTGCCCACGCATACCCAAACTATCTACCTGCCAACTCAAATTAGCCTAAAACCAACCACCATTCATTTGCCTGTGTTAAGATTGATGCCCCTAGCATAGTTCATTCTAAGTTAACAGTGGCAAGCAGAGTCTCAGTTCACTCCCAGCCTACTTGACAAAGATCAAAGCAACAATACTGGAGAATTGTAGTATACAGGAGGGTTTATATTCATCCAGAGAATGATAGAACCAAAAAGGAAATAAGGCTGTAGCTACCTGAGAAGAGAAATGTATTGGTAACTACCTAAAGGAAATAGTGCCCAAACACAGTATGTAAGCAAAATGTTGTAGTTTGTCATAGAAGGAGAAAAGAAAATCTCACTCTGTCTCAGTTTTATGTTTATCTCATTTGCCTATTACCCTCCTGCCTTTCCCAAAGTCATGGCTTTGACAATTGCATGACAACATCAGTATGATATATATTATCTGCACAGCCCAGATATAGTTGAAGCCAGAGTAATATCAAGAATGGGAAGATGTAACATACTGAAGAGATTCAAGAATGGTCTAAACCAAGTGCCTATTATCTTTTTCAGATTGTGTGAAATGTGATAGTCCAGATGTCACTTCATCCCTGGAAAAGTTTGACATGTTGGTGATATTTGAGAGTAGTCTGAATCAACCATGTATATTTACATACCATCTGCACAATGGCTACAGTCATGTATGCATAAACAAGTGTAAATAACCATAAATGTGTCCATATTATACTAGATAATTACATTCCATGCTCTGATAACAACAGCAGTGAGCCTTTAAAAAATAGTCTGTACAATAGTGATGGTCATGTATGCACAAACCACCATACATGTGCACAAATTACATTCAATGAATCCAATCCAGCAATGAGCAAGAGACAAGCTTGAAACAATATTGACATGCCCAAAAAGTTCCTTGTACATGTATATCCACAAACAACAATGTAGAATCATACACATGTAAATGTCACACTAGGTATTCAAATTTCATACAAACTTTGTGAAATGAATGTGGAATGAGTGGAATATCACATGGATCCCATTAGAAAGTAGAATGAAAAGCAGGGAATAGCTAGGAATATGCCAGGAAGTCTTCAGTGGTAGGTTTATATCAAGATATGATCCACTGGGAATGCACTGGGAATGTGCTGGGAATGTGCTGGGAATGTGCTGGGAATGAGTTGGGAATGTGCTGGGACTTTAGTGGACCAAGTGGGAATTTGCTGGGAATTCAATAGGAATCCTTGGAGTCCACTGGGAGTCCACTGGGAAACATGGCTCAGTGGAAAGTACTGCCAAGTTCTGGAGGTTGGGAATTGTTCCGATGCCTTTTTCTCAAAGACTGAGCGCCACTTCCCATATTCTGATGGTAGTTCCGTTTTTGGTTCGTCCTTTTTCAACTGATGTTCTAATGCTTGAGACGCTGATGTCTTGACTCTGATCCAGTAATTGTCTTCTCCCCATTGTTGATTGTCCAAAGCCATTTGCGAGATAGTTCCTTCATTCTGTTGTTCATCAATAAGGTGTATTGTTTTATCTCTCCAGTCGATAGTAGGATTGTTTTCTTCTAACCAAGGAATTCCCAAAATTAATTGTTGATCTCCCAATCTGGTGATTAGAAACCAGTTGCTGTATTGTTTTCCTCCAATTGAATATTGAATGTGGACTCGATGTGTGATCATTCCTTTAGTGTTAACTGTTCCATCTGCGTTTCTGACTCTAATTGGTTTTCACAATTTTTCTTTTGGTAACTTGGTGGTTTCTTCTTCATCAATAAAATTCCCTTCTGCTCCACAGTCAATTAGAGCCGAAGTTTCAGCGGGTAAATTGGACGTCTCCACAGAAATTGAAAGGCGCTTGTCATTATTTGATCTTACTATTACAGAATCAAGCGCTAACTGTGAATGTCCATTTGTTATGGAAGTGCCAACCACTGTGTGACACTTCCGGGTTAAAAACCCTCGTTCTTGAGTTCATTGAGAAGACCTTCTTGTTCATTGGCCTTCATTCCAGCAAGGATCGCTCTGATGCTTGCAACTGGGTCATCTTTCTTTTCTTTGGACGCATCTTCAGGGATGGATCTAATCCCCTTATTCTGAAACGATGAGGAGGCCCTGAAGGAGGTGTTTGATGTGGTGTTTCGTTTGGGACAATTCCTTGAAACATGCCCCTGGTTTCCACATCTGAAACACTTTCCAGATTTCATGTATTCCTCCTTCTGTTCATCTGTCAAATGTCTGGTGGGCATTGCATTTACTGATCGGGTTGATCTGCCCCTGTTGTTGTTGTTTCAATTAAAATTAGAGTGATTCCCTTGTCCCAGTTTTCGTCCAAGCGCTCGCATCATTTCCCAAGTGCCATGAAGCTGTTCTGCTTTTTCATATGCTTCTTTCATAGATGGAACGTTTGCCTCAAGAATCTTCGTAGTGATACTCTCGGGGAGCCCTTTGACAAAAGCCTGGAGCTGCACAGTTGTTCCTTTCAAACCTGAGGTACCAATCTCCATACAGAATTTTCTGATATATTCAGGGACTGAAACATCACCCCCTACTCTGAGATTGGCTAAATTGTTCAGCACTCTAAGAGCGCTATTAACTTCGCCCCAATCGGCTAAAAAACGCTTCTTGAATTCAGCCCAGTTTGTCCAAGTAAGGGTTGTTTCTTCTTCTTCATCTAATTCGTCCTTAATCAGGACTTTCCAATCGTCGAGTTCCTGCCCAAGGCAGGCAAGAGTAAATCGGATCTGTTTCTGTGCTTTGTTCTTGTAATTATCGTCATTCAAGACAAAGTAGTCTTCAAGACTTCCAATGAAAGCCTTTGCTTCAGTTTGTTTTCCTGTAAAAACACGCATAGGCTGCGGTTTGATATCTCCTTTAGAGGTAGGTGCTTCTGCATCAGTTGCCATTTTTTCTGTTTCTCCTTTTGGTTCTTCTGGTTCTCCTGTTTCGTCTTTCTTTTTTTCTGATTCTGGATCTCCGAATAGACTTTGTTCGATCTGTTTCTGTTCTAGGAAGTCTTTCCAAGGCTGTAGCCCTTTGTCTGTGAGTGCATATCGGTCCTGTGGTGGTGCTCCAGAGAGACTGAGGAATTCATTCCACCAGGAGGATTCTGGTTCTTCAGTGGGTGGATAAAATAGAGAGTAAAAACCCTCTTCTAGATCTTTGTTGACCCAATCAATCCAAATGTTGTCTGGGAAGACGTCCTTTCCATTTCCTTCAATATAATCACCTTCAAAGAGGGATGCTGGTACTGGTTCGTTCTTTTTCTTAGTTCCTGAGCAGAAAAACCACCATGTTCCTGTAGTCGATGGAAAAACCTCTCGTCGATCTAGATAATATTTTCGTCTGAAACGGGCAGAGCCGTTCGGTGGTCTGAGGTTCGAGGTTCTTGTTAAGATTGATGCTCTCAGCGCAGTTCGTTCTAAGTCAACAGTGGCAAGCAGAGTCTTGGTCTGCTCCCAGCCTACTGGACAAGTTCTAGACACTAAGTCAAACAATGACAAAGGTCAAAGTAAACGACGAGCTCAAGAAGATGAGAGTGAGGAGTTTCGTTCAGAGGTTGAGAGAATAATTCGATTAAGTTGGAACTAAAGAAAAGAAGCATACATGAGAGTCTTTATATACTAAAAGAACAATGAAAGTATAAAAGGAACTGTACAGCTAATTGCCTAAGAAAGGAAATGTGAAGGTTATTAGCTAAAGGAGATAAGCATCCATGAAATGCATAGCAATGGTTATGTAATTGTAAAAGTCCGTCAACAATCCCTTCGTGACTTCAACCATTCGGCAATGGTGTTGATGTCATGGTTGGCAGTCTCGAACCGCCACTGCAAGGTCCTTGTGATATAATCTAATTGGACCGTTTGTTCGAGGATTGCATCACACTCTTCATCCGTGACAGTGTGAGGGTCAGTGGTGAGGGTGACGTTGAGCATGGCGTCAAGCGGTCCGGCGAATTCTTTTCCTCTTCCATGACGGACACTTGATTATTACATCATCATTACTATACGGTTTAATGGACGCTTATCTCCTTTAGCTAACGCTTTCATATTTCCTTTCATAGGTAGTTAGCTGCGCTTACTGCGCATTCCCTTTACGGTTTTCCTTGTTCTCAAAACGTATATAAATCCTAGAATACCTTGTACATTCTTCAGTTCCAACTTAATCGAATCATACTCCCAATTTGACTCGAACTCCTCGCTCTCTTTTCCTTGAGCTCGTCGTTGACTTAAAAACCTTCGTCATCGTTTGACTTAGTGTCCAGAATCTGTCCAGTAGGCTGGGAGCGGACCGAGACTCTGCTTGCCACTGTTGACTTAGAACGAACTACGTTGGGAGCATCGATCTTAACACAAGTTGGAACTCACAAGACCGCTCAGTGTTTCTACACTAGCCAGACACCATTGATACCAGAACCTTGAACCTCAGACCCCTGAACGGCTCTGTCCGCTTCAGACGAAAGTATTATCTAGATCGACGAGAGGTTTTTCCGTCGACTACAGGAACAGGGTGGTTTTTTCGCTCAGGAACTAAGAAAAAGAACGAACCGGTACCAGCATCCCTCTTTGAAGGTGATTATATCGAAGGAAACGGAAAGGACGTCTTTCCAGATAACGTTTGGATTGATTGGGTCAACAAAGATCTAAAGGAGGATTTTTACACTCTATTTTACCCACCTACTGAAGAACCAGAATCCTCCTGGTGGGACGGATTTCTCAGTCTCTCTGGAGCACCACCACAGGACCGATACGCACTCCAAGACAAAGGGTTACAGCCTTGGAGAGACTTCCTAGAACAGAAACAGATCGAACAAAGTTTATTTGGAGATCCATAATCAGGAAAGAAGGAAGACGAAACAGGAGAACCTACAGATCCGAAAGAAGAAACAGAAAAGATGGCATCTGATGCAGCAGCACCTACCTCTAAAGGAGATATCAAACCGCAGCCTATGCGTGTTTTTACAGGAAAACGAACCGAAGCAAAGGCTTTCATTGGAAGTCTTGAAGATTACTTTGTCTTAAATGACGATAATTATAAAGGCAAAGCACAGAAACAGATTCGATTTACTCTTGCCTGTCTTGGGCAGGAACTCGACGATTGGAAAGTCCTGATCAAGGATGAATTAGATGATGAAGAAGAAAAAACCCTTACTTGGACGAACTGGGCAGAATTCAAGAAGCGTTTCCTAGCCGATTGGGGAGAAGTCAATAGTGCTCTCAGAGCGCTGAACAATCTAGCCAATCTCAGAGTAGGGGGTGATGTTTCAGTCCCTGAATATATCAGAAAATTCCGCATGGAGATCGGTACTTCAGGTTTGAAAGGAACAACTGCGCAGCTCCAGGCCTTTGTCAAAGGACTCCCTGAAAGTATCGCTACAAAGATCCTTGAAGCGAATGTTTTATCCATGAAAGAAGCATATGAGAAGGCAGAACAGCTTCATGGCGCTTGGGAAATGATGCGAGCGCTTGGGCGAAAACCAGGACAAGGGAATCGCTCCAATTTTAATCGAAACACCAATAATAGGGGCGGATCAACCCGATCAGTAAATGCTATGCCCACTGGACGTTTGACAGACGAACAAAAGGAGGAATACATGAAAACTGGGAAGTGTTTCAGATGTGGAAACCAGGGACATGTTTCAAAAAATTGTCTGAAACGAAACACCACCCCAAACGCCTCCTTCAGGTCCTCCTCATCGTTTCAGAATAAAGGAATCAGATCCATCCCTGAGGATGCGCCCAAGGAAAAGCAAGACGACCCAGTTGCGAGTATCAGAGCGATCCTAGCTGGAATGAAGGCCGATGAACGAGAAGGTCTTCTTAACGAACTCGAGAATGAGGGTTTTTGATCAGGAAGCATCACACAGCGGTTGGCACTTCCACAGCAAATGGAGTTTCACAGTTAGCGCTTGATTCTGTAATAGTACGATCAAATAATGACAAGCGCCTTTCAATTACTATTGAAACAATCGATTTACCCGCTGAAACCTCTGCCCTCATCGATTGTGGAGCAGAAGGGAACTTTATAGACGAAGAAGTAACAACAAAACTACCAAAAGAAAAGCTAAGAAAACCGATTCGAGTCAGGAATGCAGATGGAACAATTAACACGAATGGAATGATCACCCATCGAGTATTAATTCAATATTCAATTGGAGGAAAGCGTCACAGTAACTGGTTCTTGATCACCAAGTTAGGGGACCAACGACTAATCTTGGGAATTCCTTGGTTAGAAGAAAATAACCCGACTATTGATTGGAGAAACAAAACAATTCACCTTATTGATAATCAGCGACGAGATGGGACGATTTGGCAACTGGCACTGGATAATCAATGGGGAGAAGACGATTATTGGATCAGAGTCAAAACATCAGCGTCTCAGGCACTGGAACATCAACTGAGGAAGGACGAACCAAAGACAGAACTACCTGTAGAATACGAGAAATGGCGATCAGTCTTTGAGAAAAAGGCTTCAGAACGATTTCCTACCTCTAGAACTTGGGATCATGCGATCGAACTGAAAAACGGTTTCACTCCCAAAGTTAGCAAAATCTATCCGTTATCAATTAAGGAGCAGTCGTCCTTGGACGAATGGATTGAAGAACAACTTGCCAAAGGATACATCCGACCATCAAAATCACCTCAGGCTTCGCCATTCTTCTTTGTTTCAAAGAAGGAAAGCGGAGCGTTAAGACCGTGTCAAGACTATAGGTACCTGAACGACTGGACAATCAAGAATGCATACCCATTGCCCCTAGTATCCGATCTCCTTACTAAACTTGCTGGAGCGCAATACTTCACCAAATTAGATCTTTGCTGGGGATACAATAACGTCTGAATCAAGAAAGGCGACGAATGAAAGGCAGCCTTCATTACAAATTGAGGATTATACGAACCAACTGTTATGTTCTTTGGACTATGCAATTCGCCATCTACATTCCAAACCATGATGAACGAATATTTCAGAGATATGATTAACGAAGGATGGCTCATCATTTACATGGATGACATCTTGATCTGTTCTCAAAACAAGACAGAATTAGAAGAACAAACAAAACGAGTTTTAAACCGATTAGAGGAGAACGACTTATTCTTGAAACTGGAAAAATGTAAATTCGCTGTACAAGAAGTGGAGTTTCTAGGAATGATCATATCGCCTGGAAGAATACAGATGGATCCTATTAAACTAGCAGGAATAGCCGACTGGCCAGTACCAACAACAGTCAAACAAGTTCGATCATTCTTAGGCTTTGGGAATTTCTACAGACAATTTATTGGTAATTTTGCGGCTATAGCAAAACCGCTCACCGATTTAACAAAAAAGACGGAGATATTCGACTGGAACACAGAGCGTCAGGCTGCTTTTGATACCCTGAAACAACGATTTGCATCCATGCCAGTCCTCTTAATGCCAAACCCAGCAAAGCCGTTTATCCTCCAAACCGATGCCTCTAATAAGGCGATAGGAGTGGTATTAAAACAAGCGGAAGACTCTGGTGCACTACATCCTTGTGGTTTTATTTCCCATGCCTTAACACCAACGGAGCAGAACTACCAGATTTATGACAGAGAATTACTTGCCATCATTAAAGGGTTGGCAGTTTGGCGTCACCTTCTGCATGGATCACCCCATACCATCATTGTGCACTGTGATCACAAGAACCTGTCCTATTACAGAACGGCTCAACGATTGACACCTAGACAAGCCAGATGGTCATCTCTGTTGTCCGAATTCGACCTCCGAATTGAACATGTACCAGGAACGAAGATGTTCAAGGCAGACGCTCTATCTAGACGGCCAGATCACATGGGAAATGATGAAGAACAGACCACAGTTACTATGCTACCAAACGATCGCTTTATTCGCCTCATCAATAACGATCTAGCCGATGAATTGAAGAAGTATATGGCGAATGATGATTTTGGACGAATTCTGATTGATGTTATTAAAAGACAAAGAGCGCCACCAATCAAATCAAAGCTACAAGACTGGACATATACCCATGGCATCGTCTACTACCTTGGAAAGATCTATATCCCTGACCGAATTGAATTGAGGACTAGATTAATCAAAGATACGCACGAAGCGTTATCTTCTGGACATCCAGGACGATTAAAAACATTGGCATTTCTAAAACGCGACTACTGGTGGCCAGGAATGTACAGACATGTCAAAGAATGGGTAGAGGGATGTGCATTATGCCAACAGATGAAAGTTAACACTCATCCAAATGCGCCAACATTAATCCCTATTCCATCCAAAGCGACACGCCCGTTTCAACAAGTAACCCTTGATTTCATTACCGATCTTCCCATCTCGGATGGATATGACTCAATATTGGTCACGGTGGACCATGGCCTTACGAAGGGGGTAATTTTCACCCCTTGCAACAAGACAATCGACGCTTTAGGGACAGCCGATCTCTACATCTCTGAAATCTTCAAGCACTTTGGACTCCCTGACGTCTTAATCTCTGATAGAGGACCACAATTCTCCGCCAAAGTATTCCAAGAAATACGAAAAACATTAGGAATCGACCATAGGATGAGCACCGCCTATCACCCTCAAACAGATGGGGAAACCGAGCGCGTCAATCAAGAACTCGAGATCTACCTTCGGATGTTTTGCACTAATGAACCCCACAAATGGAAACCACTCCTACCTATCGCCGAATTTGCACACAATAACCGTTATCATGATACGATAAGAACATCCCCATTCCAACTCATGTATGGAACAGATCCGATCGCCATTCCCACAGCAGCGCTCAAGATGACTGCCCCTGCAGCAGAAGAACGCCTTCTGATGCTCCGAAAAGCAAGAGAAGAGGCATTAGCAGCTCATGAACTTGCCAGGCAAACAGTCGCCCAAAGATTCAGAGACAAGTCAATTAAATTCGAGAAAGGCGACAAGGTCTGGCTTGAGAACAAGAACTTACACATCCCATATCAATCAAGAAAGCTTGCGCCAAAACAAGAAGGACCCTTTCAGGTTGAACAAGTCATGGGACCAGTTACATACAAACTGAAATTACCGAAGCAATGGCGCATTCACCCTGTATTTCATGCATCGCTTCTCACTCCATATAAGGAAACGTCAATGCATGGACCAAACTTTACTACACCACCTCCCGATATAGTAAACGGACAGGAGGAGTTTGAGATCGAAGCTATCCTTGGACATCGAAAACGCGGAGCAGGCTATCAATATTTGGTTAAGTGGAAAGGTTATGGGTCAAATGACAATACTTGGGAACCTGAGCATCACCTGGGAAATGCTGCGGACATTCTGATAGAATATAAGAACAGAAGACGCCTATAGAACTTCATCCATGGCCTATAACCGATCAAAGAAATTCTGGAAAACCCTTTATGCGCTCAAAGGACGATTCCTCCCCCCTCGGACTCGTCTATTACCACATCGTCACAATAAGAAACACCTAGTACGACTCCCACACGCACGACACTACCCAATCACCAGTAGACATATACTTTTCATTTCACCAAGACGACCACTGTCATCATCAAAAGCTATTCAACCGAACATTACTGCACCAAGAACGAAAGAACAGGAACAGGAATTCCGAAATCTACAGCAATGGATCCTCTACAAAATGAATATATGGATATTAGATCGACGACGAGATCTACAAGAACATGGGTGCGACCGTTTCATGCAATTTTATCATCTCTTCCCACAGAAAATCGAGTTTCCCATCGACAACCCTGATGCAACCATTCCACCACCATACGATTCGTTAATATGGGAATGCATTCCCCCTCCTTACCCGCCAAAACCTCCACACTATCCTACTTACGACTTCGAACCAGGATATCCAAAGATTACTAGCAGAGTCACAGCTCAAGGAGCGTTCATTAGAGAAGATGAATTCACTCGACCAAACACCCCTGAATCACCATCAGACGATGCGCTGTATCATGCCATTCTTGCTCACTCCACAGAATCTGATGGCAACGAAACGGAAAACTCTATGGAAGACCTTTACGTTTGAAACTTTGGGATAAAAGACGATCCACCAGCTATCCATTTCCTCATCCCACTCGATACACAATGTTCGCCTTCGTCATCACCCTCGCCTACCTCATCGCCTTTGTCCTCGCCCTCCTGATCACTGCGTGTGGTCATTGCTACATCGAACCCGTTGCCGCCGCTTCCCCCTTCCTCTCCACGGCCCATGACCTCCCCCTCAAGGTTTTTATCACCACCACCACCACCATTGACGACTTCGTCTGGGCCGACCTCCCAGAACTCCATCAACACCCAGAGGAGCTCGAACCCATGACCTTCGCCGCCCCCATCGTCCAGGATCCTGTCACCCACATTCCTTACGCCCACCGCCCTCGCCATTCCGTCCTCTCCCCCGTCTCTGAAGCCCTCAGCACTCTTGTTGTCGACTTCAATCAGCTCTCCATGCCCCTCGACGCCGTCACCCACCTCATGCTTTCCACCGACCCTCAATGCCTCACTTATGAAGAGCGAGACAATCTCTGGGAGCACGCCAAGCAGCTGGAGCAGATCACGAAGACCCTCCAATGGCGCATCGAGGCCGCCAACAAGGATCTGGACTCTGTTAAGATCGATGCTCTCAACGCAATTCGTTCTAAGTCAACAGTGGCAAGCAGAGTCTCGGTCTGCTCCCAGCCTACTGGACAGGTTCTGGACACTAAGTCAAACGATGACAAAGGTCAAATAAACGACGAGCTCAAAGAGATAAGAGCGAGGAGTTTTCGTTCAGAAGTTGAGAGAAGAATTCGATTAAGTTGGAACTAAGGAAAAGAGACATACATGAGAGTCTTTATATACAAAAAGAACAAGGAGAACGTAAAAGGAAATGTATAGCTAATACCTTGGAAAGGAAAAGTGAAGGATAAAGCTAAAAGGAAATAAGCGTCCATGAAACGCATAGCTATGATTATATAATAAAGGAGTCCGTTAAACGAAAGGGAAAGAAATTGTAACATTACCCCCCTTCGTATGCAAGAAGTCACCGACTTCTTATCCTGTTCCCCAGCCATGGTTTCCATTGTTCGTCCACCCATGATCCCTGCGCGACTTTAACCATTCGGCAATGGTATTGATGTCGTGATTAGCGGTCTCAAACCGCCATTGCAAAGTCCTTGTAATGTAGTCAAGTTGGACCGTTTGTTCAAGGATCGCGTCGCGCTCTTCGTCTGTGACAGTGTGAGGGTCGGTGGTGAGGGCGGTGTTGAGCATGGCATCGAGGGGTCCGGCGAATAACTGATAGTCGACAATGAAGGTGGCGAGGGCTTCCTGAGCCCGAAGAAGGGTGGCGTTAGGGGTCCTAGCAAGAGGTGGTGCACGTGGAGCGGGTAGAGGTGCCTCTTCCTCAATAAAGACGTCCATGAGCTCGTCTGGGTGCTGATGAAGGTCAGCGATGGTGGAGGAAGGGGAGGCGGGCCAATTCGGGAAGAGGTAGTCGTCGATGGTGGTGGTGGTGGTGACAAAGACCTCAATAGGGAGGTCATGAGCGGTGGCGAGGAACGGGGAAGCAGCGACGAAGGTAGGATCATAACAATGGCCACAGGCTGTGACCAAGAGTGCGAAGGTGAAAGCAACGAGGTAGGCGACGACGACGATGGCAGACATGTTGTATCGATAAGATGAGAGAGGACAAGACCTCTGGGTGTGGTTTAAATATCCCAAACCTCGTCGTCGGAGTCCAAAGCTAAGATCTCTTCAATCTCAGGTTCTCTGGTCCTGAGAAAGTTCTCATGGGAGTTTCTAGCCGCTTCTTCTTGTTCTGATCGGATTCTTGCATTGTCAGGGTGTGGAATACGAATTTGGTCAGGGTGTTCATGTCGTGTAATGTGTATCTCTGGGTCGTTTATGCTGTCCTGTATTGCTTGGTTCAGAAGAATGTAATATCGCTCGGTTGCAAGGGCGATTTCCATTTGCGCTCTTGTGCAGCTAAAATTTTCACTTCCCCTTATATTCATCGTCGTTCATATTGCCATTGTTCCGCGGAGATGTCTCTGCCACATTGAATAATTCTCTGTAAAGCTTCTGATAATTCAGGGAAGGTTCGTCGTAACCAAACCTTGTGATAAACGTTATCATATTGAAAACAGGGATGGACTGATGCTGGAAGATAATGTGATTCGGCTTCCTGGAATGTGGGCAGTTCTCCTAGATCAAAAGAGAGGCGATGATATTGGGGAAGATACTTTGGCAAGGCTTTATATGGAATTTCTGTATGTCCTTGCGGATGAATTCGTTTATGAGGAGGTAATCGTGATACTTTGGGCGGTTTTTGACATCATTGGGACGTATTTCAATGTCTGATATGTAGAGAGCGTTCGTTTAGAAGGATGTTTAAAGGCAGGAACAAACATCTGCGTGACAGAGTATCTGGTTTTGACAGTAGGAGTGTATCGTCCAATGGTTCTGCAGAATCTTTTGACATAGCGGATATTATGTTTTAATTGGAGGTTGGTGCGATAATAAGTCATTGTGCCGAATATTTCAGAGGTTTCTTCTGTTTTTATACTCTACTAGAATATCCGCAGCATTGCCCAAATGTCGTTCTGGTTCCCAGGTATTGTCATTTGCTCCATAGCCTTTCCACTTGACTAAGTATTGATAACCGGCTCCACGTTTTCGATGTCCAAGGATAGCCTCAATCTCAAACTCTTCTTGTCCATTAACCATATCGGGAGGTGGCATAGTGAAATTCGGACCATGCATTGAGGTTTCCTTATATGGAGTGAGGAGCGATGCATGAAACACAGGGTGAATGCGCCATTGTTTCGGTAATTTCAATCTATAGGTAACTGGCCCCATGACTTGTTCAACCTGGAAGGGTCCTTCTCGTTTTGGTGCTAGCTTTCTTGATTGATACGGAATGTGGAGATTCTTGTTTTCAAGCCAGACTTTGTCACCCTTTTCGAATCTGATTGACTTGTCTCTGTATCTATGAGCGACCATTTGTCTAGCAAGTTCATGAGCAGCTAAAGCTTCTTCTCTGGTTTTTCGAAGCATCTGGAGGCGTTCTTCTGCTGCTGGAGCAGTCATTTTGAGCGCTGCTGTAGGGATAGCGATCGGATCTGTTCCATACATAAGTTGGAATGGAGATGTTTTTATTGTATCATGATAACGATTATTGTGTGCAAATTCGGCGATAGGCAAGAGTGGTTTCCATTTGTGGGGTTCATTGGTACAAAACATCCGAAGATAGATCTCAAGTTCTTGATTGACACGTTCAGTTTCACCATCTGTTTGAGGATGATAAGCAGTGCTCATCCTGTGATCAATTCTTAATGCTTTTCGTATTTCTTGGAATACTTTAGCAGAGAATTGTGGTCCTCTATCAGAGATTAAGACATCTGGGAGTCCAAAGCGCTTGAAGATTTCAGAAATATAGAGATCGGCTGTTCCTAAAGCGTCGATTGTCTTGTTGCAAGGGGTGAAAATTACCCCCTTCGTAAGGCCATGGTCCACCGTGACCAATATGGAGTCAAAGCCTTCGGAAACGGGAAGATCGGTGATGAAATCGAGTGTGACCTGCTGAAATGGGCGTGTAGCTTTTGATGGGATAGGGATTAATGCCGGTGAATTTGGGTGAGTATTGACTTCATTTGCTGGCAGAGTGCACAACCTTCAACCCATTCTTTGACATGTCTATACATTCCAGGCCACCAATAATCACGCTTCAAAAGTGCTAGTGTTTTCAATCGTCCAGGGTGTCCTGAAGATAATGCTTCATGTATCTCCTTAATTAATTGAGTGCGCAACTCAATTCGATCAGGCACATAAATTCTGCCCAAGTAATAAACGATACCATGAGTGTATGTCCAGTCTTGTAGTTTGGATTTAATTGGTGGTGCCCTTTGCTTAGTGATAACTTCAATAAGGATGCGTCCAAAATCGTCGTTTGCCATGTATTTCTTTAATTTGCTGGCAAGATCATCATTGATTAGTCGAATAAATCGGTCATTCGGCAAAACCGTGACAGTAGTTTGTTCCTCATCATTTCCCATATGATCTGGTCGTCTGGATAATGCATCTGCTTCGAACATTTTTGTGCCGGGTATATGTTCAATACGAAGATCATATTCAGATAGCAATGATGACCACCGAGCTTGTCGAGGTGTTAAGCGTTGAGCAGTTCGGTAATAAGACAAGTTCTTGTGATCACAATGGACGATGATCGTGTGAGGAGAACCATGTAATAGATGACGCCATACTGCAAGTCCCTTGATGATTGCAAGCAGTTCTCTGTCATAAATTGATAATTCTGTTCCGTTGGTGTTAATGCATGGGATATAAATCCACATGGATGGAGTGCTCCAGATTCATCAGCCTGTTTCAGTACGCTCCAATTGCTTTATTGGAGGCGTCGGTTTGAAGGATGAACGGTTTTTGCAGGATTTGGCATTAACAATACTGGCATAGAGGCGAACCGTTGCTTTAGGGTGTCAAAGGCAAGTTGGCGCTCATTATTCCAGTCAAATGGTTCCGTTTTCTTGGTAGATCTGTGAGTGGTTTCGCGATTGCTGCAAAGTTTCCAATAAAACGTCTGTAAAAGTTTCCAAAACCTAGGAATGATCGGACTTGTTTAACCGTTGATGGTACTGGCCAATCAGCTATTCCTGCGAGTTTGATGGGATCCATTTGTATTTTTCCAGGTGAGATGATCATGCCCAGAAATTCAACTTCTTGAACAGCGAATTTACATTTTTCTAATTTCAGGAACAGATCGTTCTCTTTCAATCGATCGAGAACCCTTTTTGTTCGTTCTTCTAGTTCGTTCAAATTCTGAGAACATATTAAGATGTCGTCCATGTAGATAATGAGCCATCCTTCATTAATCATGTCTCTGAAGTATTCGTTCATCATAGTTTGGAATGTAGATGGCGAATTGCATAAGCCAAAGAACATAACAGTTGGTTCATATAATCCTCTGTTGGTAATGAAAGCAGCTTTCCATTCGTCTCCTTTCTTGATCCTGACGTTATTATATCCCCCATCGGAGGTCTAATTTGGTGAAATATTGTGCACCAGCAAGTTTTGTAAGGAGGTCGGATACTAGGGGTAATGGGTATGCATTCTTGATTGTCCAATCATTCAAATATCTATAATCTTGGCACGGCCGAAGTGCACCACTTTCCTTTTTTGAGACAAAGAAGAATGGCGATTGCTTGAGGAGATTTCGACGGTTTGATGTAGCCTTTAGCTAGCTGTTCTTTCAATCCATTCGTCCAGCGACGACTGTTCTTTGATTGATAACGGATAGATCTTGCTAACTTTAGGACTAAAACCGGTTTTTCAAATCGATAGCGTGATCCCAAGTTCTGGAAGTTGGGAATCGTTCTGATGCCTTTTTTTCAAAGACTGAGCGCCATTTCCCATATTCTGATGGTAGTTCCGTTCTTGGTTCATCCTTTTTCAACTGATGTTCTAACGCTTGAGATGCTGATGTTTTAACTCTGATCCAGTAATCGTCTTCTCCCCATTGTTGATTGTCCAATGCCATTTGCCAGATAGTTCCTTTATTCCGTTGTTCATCGATGAGGTGTATCGTTTTATCTCTCCAATCAATAGTAGGATTGTTTTCTTCTAACCAAGGGATCCCCAAAATTAATCGTTGATCTCCTAATTTAGTGATTAGAAACCAGTTGGTGTATCGTTTTCCTCCAATCGAATATTGAATATGGACTCGATGTGTGATTATTCCATTAGTGTTAACCGTTCCATCTGCGTTTCTGACTTTGATTGGTTTTCGCAATTTTTCTTTTGATAACTTGGTGGTTACTTCTTCGTCAATAAAATTCCCTTCTGCTCCACAATCGATTAGAGCCGAAGTGTCAGCGGGTAAATCGGACGTCTCCACAGAAATTGAAAGGCGCTTGTCATTATTTGATCTTACTATTACAGAATCAAGCGCTAACTGTGAATGTCCGTTTGTTATGGAAGTGTCAACCGCTGTATGACGCTTCCGGGTTAAAAACCCTCGTTTTCGAGTTCATTGAGAAGACCTTCTCGTTCATCGGCCTTCATCCCAGCAAGGATCGCTCTGATGCTTGCAACTGGGTCATCTTTCTTTTCCTTGGGTGCATCTTCAGGGATGGATCTGATCCCCTTATTCTGAAACGATGAGGAGGCCCTGAAGGAGGCGTTTGACGTGGTGTTTTCGTTTGGGACAATTCCTTGAAACGTGCCCCTGGTTTCCACATCTGAAACATTTTCCAGATTTCATGTATTCCTCCTTTTGCTCATCTGTCAAACGTCCAGTGGGCATAGCATTACTGATCGGGTTAACCCGCCCCCTATTATTGGTGTTCGATTAAAATTGGAGCGGTTCCCTTGTCCTGGTTTTCGCCCAAGCGCTCGCATCATTCCCAAGCGCCATGAAGCTGTTATGCCTTCTCATATGCTTCTTTCATGGATAAAACATTCGCTTCAAGGATCTTTGTAGCGATACTTTCAGGGAGTCCTTTAACAAAGGCCTGGAGCTGCGCAGTTGTTCCTTTCAATCCCGAATAGTACCGATCTCCATACGGAATTTCTGATATATTCAGGGACTGAAATATCACCCCCTACTCTGAGATTGGCTAGATTGTTCAGCGCTCTGAGAGCGCTATTAACTTCACCCCAATCGGCTAGGAAACGTTTCTTGAATTTCTTCCCAATTTGTCCAAGTAAGGGTTGTTTCTTCTTCATTATCTAATTCATCTTTGATCAGGACTTTTCCAATCATCGAGTTCCTGCCCAAGACAGGCAAGAGTAAATCGAATCTGTTTCTGTGCTTTGCCTTTATAATTATCGTCATTTAAAACAAAGTAATCTTCAAGACTTCCAATGAAAGCCTTTGCTTCGGTTCGTTTTCCTGTAAAAAACACGCATAGGTTGCGGTTTTGATATCTCCTTTAGAGGCAGGTGCTGTTGTGTCAGATGCCATCTTTTTCTGTTTCTTCTTTTGGATCTGTAGGTTCTCCTGTTTCGTCTTTCTTCTTCCCTGATTCTGGATCTCCAAATAAACTTTGTTCGATCTGTTTCTGTTCTAGGAAGTCTCTCCAAGGCTGTATCCCTTTGTCTTGAAGTGCGTATCTATCCTGCGGTGGTGCTCCAGAGAGACTGATGAATTCGTTCCACCAGGAGGATTCTGGTTCTTCAGTGGGTGGATAAAATAGAGAATAAAAGTCCTCTTTTAGATCTTCGTTGATCACTCGATCCAAACGTTATCTGGGAAGACTTCCTTTCCGTCTCCTTCAATATAATCACCTTCAAAGAGGGATGCTGGTACTGGTTCGTTCTTCTTCTTAGTTCCTGAGCGGAAATACCACCCTGTTCCAGTAGTCGATGGAAAAAACTTCTCGTCGATCTAGATAATACTTTCGTTTAAAACGGGCAGAGCCGTTCGGGGGTCTGAGGTTCGAGGTTTCTGGTATCAATGGTGTCTGGCTAGTGTAGAAACACTGAGCGGTTCTGTGAGTTCCAACTTGTGTTAAGATCGATGCTCTCAACGCAATTCGTTCTAAGTCAACAGTGGCAAGCAGAGTCTCGGTCTGCTCCCAGCCTACTGGACAGGTTCTGGACACTAAGTCAAACGATGACAAAGGTCAAATAAACGACGAGCTCAAAGAGATAAGAGCGAGGAGTTTTCGTTCAGAAGTTGAGAGAAGAATTCGATTAAGTTGGCACTAAGGAAAAGAGACATACATGAGAGTCTTTATATACAAAAAGAACAAGGAGAACGTAAAAGGAAATGTATAGCTAATACCTTGGAAAGGAAAAGTGAAGGATAAAGCTAAAAGGAAATAAGCGTCCATGAAACGCATAGCTATGATTATATAATAAAGGAGTCCGTTAAACGAAAGGGAAAGAAATTGTAACAGACTCGATCATCAATGGATCGAATCCAGAAAGGACCATGGCTGGACCACGGAATGCACAATGGTAAGAAGTCGGTGACTTCTCGCATACGAAGGGGGTAATGTTACAGTTTCTTTTCCTCTTTTCCTGACGGACACTTGATTATTACATCATCATTACTA